>OX459065.1:620000-1220000 GCA_949775005.1 Orthosia gothica | reverse complement strand
AGTCACATTTACGTAGAATGTGTTATATTTAGATTAAGAATATGATTGATATTTTGGAACAAAATTATGTCTTGTTAGTAGAAATACGTAATTATTTAATTAAAAAGGGACAAGCTAGATATACAGGTAATGTTATTTCAACAAAGTTAGAGCAAGCAAAAAGCGCATACGAAAAATGTTGTAAAGATTTTTACTATTAGAAACAAGTAAGGATTATTAAAAATGAAATGTTACCAAAAGATACCGTAGTTCATACAGATAATACTGTAATAAATGGAATAGGTGGTCAGCGACGTTCTCAAGGTACTGTAAATTTATTATTAAAGCACGACAATGTTACGTTTCAGCATAACTTCCTTGTTTTTAATTCGCTACCACTAAGAGCCGACGGAATCATAGGCTTAGACTTTTCAGAAAAATTTCGAGCAAATATTGATATCGATTCAAATAATTGAACACTCTTTAACAATAATAAACAATGTTGTCTACACTTTGTTGATGAATATGACAGGATAAAAAATGCAATTATTATTCCGGCCCGTTTGGAATCAATTCATTATATTTTTGTGAATGAGAATGTAAATGGAGAAGTTGTAGTGTGTAGTAACGAGTTAGAGAAGGATGTGTTTATAGCAAACGCAATAGCAAAGGTTAGTAATCAGAGAATTCCAGTCAAGATACTTAATGTTAGTGATAATGAAATAAGTTTGCCATCATTTACACCAGATTTGAAGAAGTTGGCAGACTATAATATTTGTCAATTTAATAAGACCAATATCAACGTTGCTAGGGTTAAAACTTTGTTGTCAGAATTAAATCTAAATTATTTAGACGGAGAAGAAAAACATACAATCAATTGAAGCAATATGTGCAAAGTATTCTGATGTTTTTCATTTAGAGGGAGATAAGCTAACAACAATGAATATTTATGAGCAATCTAAAGTTGTGAAACAAAGCTCTTCTCCAGTTTACGTCAAGCCGTATAGGTTACCACAGGCACTAAAACCAGAAATAGCTAAGCAAGTTGATAGTATGTTAGAAAATGATATAATAGAAGAGTCAAATAGTGAATGATCCAGTCCAATTTTATTAGTACCCAAGAAAAGTAGCAAAGGGAATGAGAAAAAATGGCTTTTAGTTGTAGATTATAGAAAAGTGAACGAAGTTATTTGTGACGATAAATTCCCGTTACCAAATATTAATGAAATTTTAGATACGCTGACAGGAGCCATTTATTTTACTCACCTTGACCTTCACCAAGGCTATTATCAAGTAAGTTTAGAGCCTAGTAGTCGTAAACTAACAGCTTTCACTACAAATACTGGCCAATATTGCATGAAACGTTTACCAATGGGTTTAAAAATCAGTCGAAATGCTTTTAGTCGTATGATGTCTGTAGCAATGTCTGGATTAACATACGATAAATGTTTAGTGTATCAGGACGATCTCATTGTATTCGGAAGAAATCTATCTAGCCATAACCGAAATTTAATAAGTGTAATGGAAAAATTGAGAAAAGTAAATTTAAAATTAAATGCTCAAAAATGTGATTTTTTAAAGAAAGAAAATCTTTATTTAGGACATTTGGTATCAGAAAAAGGCGTTTTACCAGATCCAGAAAAATCCAAAGTATTACAAAATTATCCTACTCCGAAAAATGCAGATAAATTAAAACGTTTTGTAGCTTTCTGTAACTATTACCGTTAATTTATAAGAAAATTTTCGGAAATAGCGATGCCATTGAATAAGTTAAGTAAGAAAAATGAACCATATATTTGGGCAAATGAATGTCAATACGCTTTCGAATTTTTAAAAATTGCGTTAATATCGTCACCTATTCTACAATATCCCGATTTTTTCGAAAATCATGAATTTGTTTTACAGACAGATGCTTCGGGTACTGCAATTGGTTCAGTATTATGTAATAAAGATCTTAGATCAGTTGTATATGTGAGTAGACCCTTGAATAAAGCAGAAAAGAACTATCCGACTATTCAAAAAGAGCTTTTGGCAATAGTGTGGTCCGTTAAGTATTACAGACCGTATTTGTATAGAAACAAATTTACCATAATGACGGATCACAAACCATTGATATATCTTTTTGGTATGAAAGATCCATCACGTAGATTACTTAAATTTCGGTTAACTTTAGAAGAATATAACTTTAAAATAATCTATGTGAAAGGAAGAGACAATGTTGTGGCAGATGCTTTATCCAGAGTATGTATAACGTCTGATGAACTTAAGAGTATGAATGAGCAAGCGATGGTTGTAACGACCAGGACGCAAAAAAAAAGATGAATGAGCAAAGTAAGAGTAAGAATGAAGACGAAAAGAAGGCTCTTAATAAATCCATTAACAACTGGACTGATCAACCAAGAGTTGTGGATATATTAAGAAAACCATGTGATTCAGTAGAAGTGTGTTTGATTGATAGCAATAAAATAAAAAGATTTAGAAATAACGACATGATAACTGAAGAATTTGAATGTTTTTCATATGTAGAAAATAAGAAGACATTATACATTAATCTTGATTTCAAGGCGCATTTCTCGCGAGCCGAATTTGTGCAGAAATTAAGCTATTTTTGTGAAAAGATACGTATCAATGCAGTTTGTATATAATTTATTATTTATATATTTGTAATTAAAAAGATAATATAGAATTTATTAAAAGTGTTTGTGATGAGATATCAACACTTACTAATTGGTCCGGACCACGAATATGTATATTACGAGGCGTAAAAATAATAATTGATGACAATGAAAAGACTATTATTATGAATGCATTTCATTTACTGCCGTCCAGTGGCCATGCTGGAGTGCGCAGAATGGTAAGTACCATCAAAAGACGATACTATTGGCCAAGTATCGACAAGGATGTCCAAGAATATGTCAAAAAATGTACAAATTGTCAAAAATCTAAATATTTTCGTTACATTAAAGAACCGATGGAAATTACCACAACGGCTTCCACGGCATTTGACAAGATTTTCTTAGATGTAGTGGGTCCTTTAGATAGAGACAAAAGTGGTAATTGTTATATATTGACTATGCAGTGCGAGTTAACAAAATTTGTACAAGCTATTCCTTTGAAAAACAAAGAAACGGTGTCCATTGCAGATGCATTTGTTAGACAGTTCATATTAAGGTTTGGTATTCCGGAAACAATAGCTACGGATCTAGGAACAGAATTTATTTCTGCAACTATGGAACAGGTTTGTAAAATCCTTAATATTGAAAAATTATCATCAACAGCCAATCACCATCAGTCCATTGGAGCTCTTGAGAATTCTCACAAAACTTTGGGTGCATTTTTAAGGATCCAGTGTGGCAATTATACGGACACATGGAGCTATTGGTTACCATTTTGGTGCTTTAGCTTCAACAACACAGTCCATTCAGAAACAAATTATACGCCATATGAACTTGTTTTTGGTAAACTTTGTCGAATACCTGATAGCATTTGCGATACCGGAGATCCATTGTACAATATAGATAATTATCCTTTACAATTAAAATACAGGTTACAGTTAGCTCATGCAGATGCAAAGAATAATTTGTTGTTAAATAAACAAAAACGTAAGGAAATACATGACAGATCTGTCAATTCTACAATATATGAGAAAGATGATTTGGTTTTATAAAAAAATGAAATACGTAGTAAATTAGATGCGCTGTTTGAAGGTTCCTATGCAGTTAAGGAAGATTTAGGTTGTAATGTAAAAATAATTAAAAATAATAAAATTGAATTAGTACATAAGAATAGGACTAGGCCTTTTTGTCAATAGATTTTAAGTAATGTAAGAGTTAATATTAGATAACATTGCAAAGTATGATGTTAAGGATAAATAGGTACCCATACATTTGTCATAATAACTATTTATAAGTGACAAAAAAAAAAAGAAATGTTTTTTTTTTTTTTTTTCGCTGATCCCAGGAGGTGAAGTGTAATAATATAATATGTATGCTCCTTTACTTTAGTAAGTAAGTACACTCCTTTATAATTGTGCATATATGCTGATCTGGCACTATACTTCATATGCGCACATTTTATAATTATTCATCCATTCAATAAATAGCACTTAACAGATGTGGTTGTTTCCTTGAACCCTTTAGGAACCCCAACATTATAAATTGCAATATTGATAGTTCATTTATTGTTACAAAGAAATCTAACACATTCGGCTTATTTTGTTTTCCATTATTATTAATTGTTTATAGTGTTCTCATAATGAAGATATCATTATGTAATTATATTCTAGGTTATCCTAGATATTCTTTTTACACTTTTAATGTCATTACTAACACACACTTATGTGTTATTCTTAAACTTCTTAAACTTCTTAATTTCCTTGACATCACTTATCTTATTATTAACTTTATGCATTAAGAATGAAGTGTTATTTTAGAGCAGTTTGTATAACTCAAAGCCTTATATGCAAAGAGCGGTCCCGTAACTCTTTAAAAATAAGCCAAATGCGTGGAGTCTTGTAAATATGTATTATTCTTAAACTTCTTAATTCCCTTGACAACACTTGAATTTTATTCTTAACTTTATGCTTAAGAATGAGGCGTTATTTTAGAGCGGTTTGCATAACTCGGAAAGCCTTATATGCAAAGAGCGGTCCCGTAACTCTTTAAAAATAAGCCAAATGCGTGAAGTCTTCTTTAATATTTTCTTCCCTCTTGTAATATATCCTTCCCTCCCAAACTAGAGTTCCCTCCCAAACAAGAAGTCCCTCTCAAAACAGTTCCTTCTCAAACGTGTTCCCTCTCAAACTAGTTCTCTCTCAAACTAGAGTTCCCTCTCAAACTTAGTTCCCTCTCAAACTTAGAACCTTTTCAAACGTGTTCCCTCTCAAACTAGTTCCCTCTCAAACTAGTTCCCTCTTAAACTTAGTTCCCTCTCAAACTTAGATCCCTCTCAAACTTAGATCCGTTTCACACTTAGTTCCCTTTCAAACTTTGTTCCCTCTCAAACTTAGTTCCCTCTCAAACTTAGATCCCTCTCAAACTTATCTCCCTCTTAGAATTGAGTCCCTCCTTGACTTAAGAGTTCCCTCTTAGAGACTTGAGTCCTCCTCCTCTTTGAGTTCCTCTTGTTTAAATAAATATTTTCTTAAAGGGTTTATAAACAGGTGCGGGTAACGACACCTATTAAAAATAAATGAGCCGTCGTTATATCTTAATAAATATTTCCTTCTGGAGTATGCGTCATGGAATATGAACTATATCCCCTAACGTGTGATTGAACGAGAGTGTTTGACGAAAGTATGAAAGATGTTGTGTGATAGAGCAAGGATTATATTTAAACCTCAAAATTTTCGTCTAGTTGAAAAAAATTCTGGGGTCATCGGGGAAATGTGGTATTTATTCCACATCTACTTACGATTTTATAACACTATACAAACCATCTTCACATCTTTTGATATTGTATCAATTTGTGTAACTCATTTTTATATATTCTTTGTATTATTAACATCTGGAAAGCATATTTAGTTATCTCCTGACTTTTTTTAATATCTAAAACTTAAAAGATATTCGTAATTTATAATTCTTGCAATATTTTTCTACTGTGACATTTTCATCTGACATGACATCTGTCTGTCTATTTTATTTTCTTAAAGCCATAAACATACCATAGGTACAATGGACTACCTAGACCTTTCCTTAAGCTAGTTGTACATTACTGTAAGGTCAGCGCACACTGACCCGCCTTTGTAAAGCCGTTTTTATTCGTTCTGGTCTCATTGAGATTTGAATTTGAAATTTAGAAGGGATGGAGAACGAGTGAAAAAAGGGGCTTCACCTTTTTAGTCTTGGATCTGGTCTGAACGTCAGGAGTGGGTTATACTGTGTACTAGTATACGAAGTGTATTTTCTATTCTGAAACTCTTAAAAACGGTGAATTATCCGCTTATGTAAAACTATAATTATTTGAAGTGCACCAATTAAATATATAAATTTTGTGTGGTTCCCGAGAGCATTATTTCCTGAGACTTACCCTCAACGGCCATCTCGTGACATCAAAGGCCTCGCTGTTTGGAGTATTGAGCCATAGTCGGCCTCCACACCCCTCGGAGCCTACGTACTTACCCGTTTGCCTGTTTATCCGTCCTGCTATCTACTCTACTGCCTACCTGCCTGATTTCCTGCCTTGACCACCTACCCGTGGTGTCTGCTGACCTGCCTACCTGCCCGATTGCCTGCATGTCCGTCGTTGCTGCCTGATCACCTGCCTACCTCGGGCATTCCACGACTTCCTGCCCGAGCTGCTGCCTGGATAGCTGCCCACGTCGTGCGAAGCTGTCCAAAGTACTACTCTATATCCTTTTTTTTTTTTTTTTATATCTTTAATTTAATTTTAACCGTTTTTTTTCTTAATTTTGTTAACGCTACAATAGGAAATACTGATAGTGATTGTGCTGCCCTCTTTTAGGTGTGTAGAGAATCAGCAAGTATCTACTGAGCTATCAAAGTAACAGTGTTACCGCTATTGCACTATAGGGGTCACTAATAAAGAAGTTGAAGTTCATTGATTTCCGTAATTCGTCAGTCAAGTCTGTTACTTCAAGGTTCAGCTATTTACCGATAGGTGTCACTGCCAAACCATAAAGTCCCATATAAAGTGCTGTCATCTATCCGATAGTTGTGATCTCTAACTTATCACTTAGACGTTCAGCTATTCACCGGTAGGTGTCATTAGCAGTGTTTATTGATCTTTGACGAATAAAGTGCTGCTATCTATAATTGGTTTCGGGAACAATTTGTCGTAACGGTGTTCAGTTCATATCGTTGATTCCACTATTGTCCACTAGGTTTAATTTTTAATAATTGTTTTCTTTTTATAGCACTTAATTATAGATTTAAGTTATTACTCACGATACATTTTCTTGCTTGTTGATAATGACTATTTAAAAAAAGGAATAGAATAGAACAAACGTTAAAATGGTTTCTAAAGTAGTCTCAAGTCAGCATGAACACAGCACGAATAACTTATGGGAATAACTTATGGGCTATTTTGTTTTAGATAACGTTTCTGCACAAACGTTCCTTCACTATAATTGTTCTTATTGTTCACAAAACTCTTTCACCACACAGTTTTAATTTTTATTAATTAGTAAACAATAAAAAGTTGCCGTAATGATCGGCGGGTAGACGTTTTCTTTCGTAGTCCACTGCCCACCTGCCCGATTACCTACTTATCAGGCTACCACCCTTCTGCTTGACCGTCGTGGTGCCTGTTCACCTGTCTCTCACGAGCATACCACAACGAAGAGTTACGAAGAGTTCATGTCCGTCCAGCTGCCTGCCTAGCTGACGACCTTAAAAACAACCCACGTCGTAGTCGTCTTAGTTGTTATACTCAATATCCTTTTTATTTTCATAGCTTTTTTTAATAATTCTTATTATTTAAATAACGTGGCTAACGTTTAGCTCATCTGAGCCTATAGTAACGCTACAACCTATGTTACGTATCATTGTCGAATCTGGGCCCTTTCGAAGGCTGAAAAAGAAATGTTTATTCTCAAAAGATAGCACACATACAAAAAAGATTTTACTTCTGCCAAACTGTAGGACAGTTTGTTGGCAGACGCAACTCCAACAAAAATTTTATAATTATTATATTTGTAGGTACATTTTTTCGCTTAAATGCCAAGTATGTAAAATATTAGTAGGGCCTGAATTCCTCTGTCGGTTACGTCGGTTGCTACGCGCCGCGTATGGCGCGCGTCGGTCTCGCTCGTCAGCGCCGCGTACGTCGGTCGACTGAGGGCCGATTTCACCAATGATACTAATCGCGATTAGTTCAACTAAACTCAGTTTACGCAAATACAGCGTTCTGATTGGTAGTTTCTCAGCGGTCTCAACCAATCAGAACGCTGTATTTGAGTAAACTGAGTTTAGTTGAACTAATCGCGATTAACATAATTGGTGAAATCGGCCCTGAGACTGACGCGTTATAGAACGCTATGAGCGTCCTCACTCTGCTGTTCCCGACCGTCGGCTAAGTGGTACGCGTGCGCGTATAGTCGCCATGAATATTGATACCGAACGTGTGATTGCCGAGGTGCGCCTACGTCCTGCATTGTGGGATTTATCTAATGAACTGTACAAAGATCGCGATGCCAGAGCAAAATTTTGGTTACAAGTTTAAATAATTAAAAAACTTTTCCTCGTCCTGACGTAGCTTTTCAAATAAGGTAATGTTCGTCACCCTATCAGCAACAATTGGGTGAATGTGATATCTTTTTCTACATTGACGCCGTCTCCGCTTGCGTAAGTATGCCTCAGCAACTAAACAATTTATGAAAGGGTTCATAATTATCCCAAATTCACTTGGAGACGCCTGTACCGTGGAGCGATCGGTATCGCACTACGGATGTTTTCATTGGCGCTGATGGCCAGCGCACTACGCGACTGACGGTACGCGACCGACGTCAGCGACAGAGGAATTCAGGCCTAGTAGTAGTAATATTCAATATAAATTAGTTATTGTTAGTTGAGTATAAACAATATTTTCCCCAAAAGTTCCAAGGAGAAACTTTCTCACTTGGTATTTAAATGCATTTTTTGTGGTACTACTGCTGTCCATATCAACTGGAAGGTTCCAATCCAATGCCTTGAGTGCACTAAGTACTTCATCAGTAGTGAATTGTATGTTATTTGACAGAGTGCAGCCTTCAGAACAATCGTCGTACGTAGATGGAATATTAGCCGAATTAAAATAGTCGAAAAAAATATCACAAATATTTTCTATGCTATTAGTGGTCAGGTTGGTAAATTTTATAGTTGTTGGAATGCCTGCAGATTTCTTTCTATCGGAGATAAAAGTCAAAAAATGCCTCATATTATGCCGACTTTTTTATTTATTTTTATATTTTATTTATTTATTTATAAAAACAAGTTGTCCTTAGGATTTACACAAAGCACACAAAAGCCAAAAAAAACCCGAATCCTTAAAAAGCGGGTTTTTTGATATTTTTAATTAACTTTTTTATTTATAACTTTTTAAATATTTATTTTTTTTGGAATAAGTTACATTTAAACATATAAGTGTTATATATTTTTGAAATCACCTCTTTAAACCCATTATTTTGATAACCCATACGATGGGTTTAGAAGAAGAAAAAAATTCCTCTACAAAATGGCCCCCAAAATCCGCCATTACTCGTATTTTCATTTCCAATTTTAATGTAGCCAGTGTCACTCACAGGTTTAAGACAACAAAACTGGAAGATCAAACTGAATGAGTCAAAATCAATTTACATTGACTTCACAAACAAACACTTGGACTAACGTCCAGAGTTCAATATCAATTGGGTGCATTTGACAGATTTGAGAAACTTAATGCGAGGCCCACTGTACACGGGTAAAAAGTATTTTAAGATAGGAAGGAGTGACAGGAATAACAAAATACAACTTTGTGGTTATTGTACACGGGTAAAAAGTATTTTAAGATAGGAAGGAGTGACAGGAATAACAAAATACAACTTTGTGGTTATTTAAAAGCTCTGGCCCCGGTAAAAGTCACAACAGTTGTGGTACACAACAACAAATTTTACTGAATAGGTATATTTTAACAAAAGAAAAGCCGATTTACTTCTATTTACATGTTTACTCAAATACAATAATTAATCCATTACGTAAAGGCTTAGGTACTTTGCAAAATTACGTGTAGCGGTAGAACACAAAGTGCAGCACGCGCCACGCGTACAAACGCTTTTGAGAAATGCCGCGCGGGTGAAGTTCGTCCATGGCAATTTGAACTTTATTTTTTATTCTAAACAGCCGAATTCAGGATTCGCAATATAATTGTCAGCGTGTTTTCTAACGAATTAAAACAGGTGCACGCGCCTTTGGTAGCGATTCGACACTCACTACTAAACCAATATAATCTGTAATTATCTGTTTTTTTGGTTTATTTCATGTTGCAATAAAAGTTACTATTGTAAAAGCCGCTCATGGCGCGATTTGATTGATTTGCTTTAATTCAGAAGATACATATATAAGAAGAGCTCCAGTTGCCACACAATTTTTTTTTTTTTTTTAAACGTTGGCCCACACTAGGAATTTCTGCCTGTATCGTGGGTACGTTTACAAACATATAAACTCACATACACAACACCCAGAGCCGGAACAACTATCTGTGTAGGTCATACAAATATTTGTTCCGTGCGGGAATCGAACCCGCATCACGCAGCGCAGCAGTCAATCACTCAACCACTGCGCCAACCGTGCGCCCAAAATGTATGCAAACCGGAGCTCTTTTTACGTGGGTCATTGAAAGTGCCGCGGCCGGAGGGCGCACGAGTAGCGCTAGGCGCCCCCTAGGGCGCTGCGCCCGTGTGCTTCGCACACCCTGCACTATAGGTAAAGCCGCCCCTGCGTCCCACACTCACACGCCTTACAAAGTCGATAATATTGATACGCGCTATTTTTATGATGAAGTACTATTATCAACTGCATTAGTGGAGATCGCGGATGACAATAAAAAAAGATAAATCAAAAAATCAAAAAACCCGACTGCTTCAAAAGCGAACTAAAAAGTCGTAAACAAGGAAAAAAATCATGTTGTGCAGGAGGAGGATACATCTGGTTTTGGTCAACGAGCTCGCGCGTATGTATCCTCCGATTTTCGCTTTTGAAGCAGTCGGGTTTTTTGATTTTTTGATTTAACTTTTTTTATTTATAACTTTTTAGTTAAGTTTTTTTCGAATTAGATACAATTAAACATATAAGTATGTCGGGTTTAGTTAATAGTACGGACGTCAAAACAAATCGCAAGCACGCCATCTGGCGGCAAAGCAAGAACAACTACGCATTGGCGCGCTATTTCTAACCATTTGCGTGGTGGGGAACATAGAATAGGGATTCTCGCCACAGGTTTCTGGAAAAGCACGTGTGGTTCCGAATACTTGTGGTTTTGTTTGCAATTTTGCTACTTTTGGACTTGTTTTGTGTAAAAGTGTGTTGTCCTTGTGTTTGTCAACAGGTTGGTACTGTGATTGTCCCCTTATAAATTAGCCTCTATAAAAATGGAGAGGAATAAACCGCCCGATCCTGATCCTCCTGACATCCCAGCCTCCTTACCCCTTTTTCCTCCCTCGCCGAATCCTCTATCGCAGTTTGCAGATGTAGTCTGCAGCGGTTCCGAAATGGAAATGGAAGTCTCGCAATCAACGCGTAAACGTCCCGGTAATGCAGAAATATCTACGCTGACAACTAATAAACAACCCAAGAGCCAAATTGGCCGCGTTAAATACTCGGTTATGGATAAGGGACCATATATTGTACACGTCTCTCGAGTGGAAACCCAGATTAATGCTGGCACTACTTTACATCCCGTGAACTTCGGAAAAATTTTAATATTAAATAAAATAGCCAACATCATTCGTGGCGGAGTTAACAAAGTCGGCAGAAATAGAGTATCCGTCGAGTTTGCATCCCCTCAGGATGCAAACGCTTTTATAGTAAATTCTTTGCTATCTAAACACGGTTATACAGCAGCGATCCCGACCTTTAATATTACCAGGATGGGCGTAGTAACAGGAGTTCCTTCAGATTTAAGTGAAGAAGAGGCTCTAACATATCTGGCTATGCACTCAGGCTTTGGGAAAATTTTAAAGGTGCGCAGAATCAATCGGAGGGTTCAGACTGAAGGGATAATAGAGTGGAAGCCTACAGAGACTTGTGTACTCACATTTGACGGACAGGTCTTACCTAAACGAGTGTTTTGCTGCTACACATCCCTCCCTGTTGAACAATACATCTACCCCACTATCCAATGCCGTAAATGCTGCAGATTTGGACATGTTGCAAATGTATGTAGGTCGAATCCACGCTGCAGTAAGTGTGGCCATGATCACCCCGGTGATGGTTGCAACATTGCTGAGAGCGAGGCCTTCTGTGTGCTTTGCTCGGGAAACCACTTCGCTAATAGCAAGTCTTGCCCCGAGCATGGTAGGCAGAAAGCCATCAAGACAGTCATGGCTGAGAAATCAATCTCATATGTTGAAGCAAGCAAAACAATCCCAGCAGCTTCCCGCAACTATGCCAATGTCACCAAATCGCAGTCTTACCGAAAAACTGTCACTCTTAAGCCTAGGAGCCATGCCCCACTTTCTCAATCTTATAATAAAGCTGCTCATCAGCAAATAGTAAACATTCCCCAATCCTCACAGTCTAATGGTTGTGCTCTTAATGATAATGTCCCCATTAATAATACTATTTCAAACTTAACAAAACTAACTCTAACTCTTAATTAAACTTTTACCTTCACTTATTACTTCATCTTCTAGTAACTCTCAAATACCGTCCAACGTTGCCGAACAACTACTATCTTTACTATTAAATTTTAAAAATGGCGTCCCACCAAATATTTCTCCAGTGGAATGTGAGGAGCGTGTTTCATAAAAAGCACGACCTCATATTCCTCCTGAATAAATACAAGCCATTGGCTTGTTCCATAGCTGAGACTTGGCTCACCCCAAGTCTCAGCTTCCGTATGCCACATTTTAACATTCTCAAGTGTGATAGATCCGATGGGTACGGAGGGTCGGCTCTCTTCGTTAATAATCGGGTCCCACTTTCTCCTCTTTCTTTGCCTTTATTTGAGGGCAATTTGAGTATTGTAGCAGGAAGGGTTGAGGGCATCACAGTGTTTTCTATCTATGTTGCACACCCACACCCTGATTTTATAGCTATTTTAAGAAACATTTTTACCAATGTACAAGGCCCATTGATGGTCATGGGTGACTTTAACTGTCACCATTATAGATGGGGTTCTGAACGCTGTGATGCCTTCGGTGTAGCTCTGGTTGAGATGTTGGATGATCTGGATCTCTGCATTCTGAATAATGGCTGTCCAACTCGTCGTTCCCCTCCTGGTCAACAAAAGAGTTGTGTAGACCTTACATTTTGTTCGGTTGAACTAGCTGCATCTACTCAATGGGAATGTACAACCTTGTCACATGGTAGTGACCATTACCCCATTGTTATATCTCTAATTAATAGAACTTATTTAGAAAAAACTTCTCCTCCACTTTTGAAATACAACCTGTCCAAACCAGATTGGACTAAGTTTGTATCATTATTGGAGGATAAAATTGATTCTCTTCCAAATTTAAATCCATGTTTACCAGATTCTTCTGGTCACTGCCATGCCAAAAGTTGTTATGAGGGTTTCGTCACAGCTGTTACCTCGAGCGCAGATTCCTCTTTTCCGCTGAGAAACAGTGCCAGAAATAAAATCCCTTCACCTCCATGGTGGGATCCAGAATGCACCTCAGCAGTTAAATCAAGGAATGAGGCCGAGAGGCGCTACAATGCAGAAATGAGTACCTGTAATCTCCTGGCATATCTTCAGTGCAATGCCAGGGTCAGACGTCTCCTTCGCAAGAAGAAACGTGCTGGCTGGGTTCAATTTTGTTCCTCCTTGTCCCCCTCCACTCCAATCTCAGCAGTCTGGAAAAACGTCAACAGGTTTAGGCGAGGTTGTTCCCCTTCTATCACTTCACCAGTAACTAGGGAAACGGCTGAACTTTTCTTTGACAAAATAGCACCACCATATGTTCCCCTCTTTTCTGAGTGTGTGAATGTCCACTTATCTAATTCAACAGAGGATCCTTTTGATGCACCATTTACCTTGGAAGAACTGAGTGTGGTGCTCCGTCATGTCCGGGACTCAGCTCCTGGTATTGACGGTGTACCATATTCTTTTATTTCTCACTCTGGCGACAAGGCGAGAACTTACTTTTTGAACATAATTAACTTCTGCTATAGTCATGGCTGGGTACCAGATCAGTGGAAGCTACAGATCATCATTCCATTACTGAAACCTGGCAAACATGCAAATGATCCGAATGGCCTTAGGCCAATAGCTCTATCTTCGGTCCTAGCCAAGCTACTAGAACACCTTATAAAAAATCGTCTCGAGTGGTTAGTCGAATCGAGAAATTTACTGCCGAACTTCCAATTTGGCTTTAGGAAAGGGCTTAGTACTATGGATAGTGTTGGCGTCCTGGTCACAGATATCCGTTTGGCCTTCTCAAGAAACCAATCTGTTGTTGCCGCTTTCCTCGACATCTCCTCCGCATACGACAACGTACTTCTTCCCGTACTCAGGCAAAAATTGCAACAGCTGAGTCTACCGGCAAAGATGATACAGTGTATATGTGAACTTCTTTTGTCCCGGTCATTGGTTATGAGAGTTCAGGGAGAGGAGTTCGATAAGAGGCAGGCGTGGAGGGGACTCCCTCAAGGCTTTGTCCTCAGTCCCCTGTTGTACAATTTGTACACGGCCGATATTGGGTCTTGCTTAAACAATAATTGTCAGATCCTACAATACGCCGATGACATTGCCCTATACGTGACAGATTCCTCCATTATTGACGCGGCGTCTTCTCTATGCCTCTCTTTGGACTCTCTGAGCCAGTGGCTTTTAAGCCATGGTCTTTCCCTCTCCGCACCGAAAAGCTCGGCAGTAATTTTCTCTCGCAAAAGGCAATTCCCTCAGATATCAGTGAGCATTTTAGGTCATAATATCCCAATAGTTGATAAAGTTAAGTTCTTAGGCGTTTTCTTAGACTCTAAATTAACTGGCAAGCCTCACATAAACTCCCTCATTAAAAAATGTGAAAGAACCATTTCAATTTTAAAAGTTTTAGCGGGTGTCTGGTGGGGTGCTCACCCCTACACCATGAAGTTAGTGTATAACGCCTTAGTTCGTAGCGTCCTGGACTATGGAACATATCACTTCATTCCTTGTAACAAAGGTGCTTTGGCGGGACTAGATAAGGTTCAGTCCAAGTGCCTTCGGATCATCTCTGGTTGCATGAAGTCCTCCCCCGTAACGCATTGCAGGTTGAATGTGCCGAACCTCCCCTTGCCTTAAGACGGCAATATCTTGCCACCCGTTTATTATATAGGTTAATCGCTAGGTCATCCCATCCCCTTATAGCTAGATTGCAAGAGCTAGACGCCTTATGCAGAAACGCCAATTATTGGAGAAATAAAGAAATCCCACTAATCATAAAATCATTTCGGAGTGTTCAAAATTTAGACTGTCCGATTCTCCAGCACCCTAAATTACCCCTTTTTGACTTCGCTTACGAAGTATTATTTTTTACCCCCAAAATTATCTATAATATTGGTATATCTAAAAGATCCCCATCAGCTAATTCGACCTTCAATGCGGTGGTGGGCGAGAGATGGAATGGCTTTCAACTGTTCTTCACTGATGCTTCGAAATTAAATAGCCTTAACAACACTGGAGCTGCGGTATATTACCAAAACTCTAGAATTGTATTACAGTTCAAGTGTCCTAAAGAGTCTTCTGTATTCACAGGCGAGTGTGTGGCTATATTGGAAGCTTGCCTTTTTATAGAGTCACACACTAACATTGAGAAAGCCGTTATCTTTACAGATTCTCTTAGTTGTTTGCAGGCCCTCGAACAAAGTCCTTTCAGAAGTAAACTACATAGCCCTCTTATCTTAAATATTAAAAAATCTTTGCTAACTTGTGCTATTAGTCAAAGAGAGGTTCAGCTAGTTTGGATACCTAGTCATTGTGGCATCAAGGGCAATGAATGTGTTGATGTATTGGCTAAAGATGCCTGTTCATCTGTTACGGCTGATATCTCACATAACACTCACCTGAGCTATGACTTGTTGTCCCTCCCCAAATTGAGTCTCCAGGATTCATGGCAGGCACATTGGAATATGTCTGGTAGGAAGAAAGGCAAATTTTTCCATGCTGTCCAACCGGTCATAAATCCAAAACCATGGTTCTTTGGTTTCAGAAAGGTCTCCAAAACAGCTATATCTGTCCTTTGTAGAATCCGTTTAGGATTTTGTTGCACCCCTGTCTTCCTTCACAAAATCCGTATACGCGACTCCTCTCTCTGCGAGTGCGGATTGGGCGAGGGCACCTTAGATCACATATTTTTTGAATGTCCAAATAATGTCCCCTCACTGGATTTATACCGCCGTCTCTCTAAACTTAAGATCCCTCTCCCAATAAATTTCCCATCTCTTCTGACTTATTCCTCCCCAGAACTCCTTGTGGCGTTGATGATTTTTATCCGCCACAATAATATAAAACTATGAGTCTTTCACAACCTGTCAACTACCCTACATTATGTGGCATAAAACGTACTTATCTTTAATGTGTTAACAATTATAGTATTTATGTAAATTTTTTTCTGTTTGTTTCAGTCCCGTACTAACCCAACAAGTGTCAAATGTATCAAGCAAACAACTTTGTCAGTGTATAAAGTTTCTTCTGTTTTAAATTATTAATAAAATATACCTGCTCTTTCATCTAACTTTAGACATTGGCAGAATAGTCGACATCGGCTTTGCTTGCCATATAAAATATAGAATAGAATAGAAACATAGAATATGGCAGTTGAGTACTGACAGCCTTAGAGCTAACATGTTGTAGAATCAGTGTCGATCCTTAATATTAGTAAGCAAGATTGTAACTGAGTTGTGACTATTTAAATAAACCCAGTGTATCGAATAACTTCTGTGATTTCATTTGCGCGATTGTACCCAACGACCTGCCCACACACGATGTCTTAACCTAAGGGAATACATCCTGACTTCCCGATGGTTTGCATCTATCGGCCAGCCTTGATGCGACATCAGAATTGGGATTCGGTCGTGCTAATGAGATCACACGTAAAAACAATGCTAGTGAAAATTGTGGTTACATTCTTGCAAAAAAAAATCGCGGTGTCAGTTGAGACTACCCTCAGTCTTGAATAATAAAAAACCAGTCCGGAGCGGAGCAGCAAGGAGGCTAGTAGCAACCAAAGAGCTGGACAGGTCAAGAAGAAGCGTGTGGACGTGTGGAAAGATCCATACACACTGATCCTTATGCGAATCTGGTGAGTCGTTTTCAATTTATTATGACTATGGAAAAGTGTGTAAATTATTCAAAATTCTGGTTTTGTGTACGGTATGGTGGTCAGTGGTTCGACGGGGTAACCCGTGTTCGGTTATAATTTCATGTTAGTTATCGATGGTCATGTTTTGGTGTTGTTGAAGAGTTATTATTCTACTGGCAATAGCCTTTGACTAGCCCTGGCTGACTATTATTGTTTAGAAGTTAGAACGATATAGTGACATTTACGACCCTACCTTACACTTCAGTCTGGAAATTATGAAAATTCCAAATGAAATATTTCGAATAGTTTTGTAGTCTGATAATTTTATGTAGTGAGAGTTAACTAAGTTTGACAAGAAGCATAGTACTCTTCTTTTGTGGTCGGCGGGCCAAACTATCTAAAAAGGTGGTAAACCCTACCAGACCTAGTTAATTGCGACTTAAAATGCTGTGGCATTCATTCGATTCTCTAAAGCCCATATACCTACCTGGGCACTTGGGACACTATAGTGTGGGGTTCATGTTTTGGACAGGGACCCTGCACTCATATTCGGTGTCCATAATAACACATTTTGCAGATTTAGGCTACTACTACTACTAGGAGCTCGTGGCTAAATAATAACAGCCGCACTGGTCGATCATCAAGGTTAAGCAACGCTTGACGAGGTCAGTCCGTGGATGGGTGACCATTTTAACATACCGAGTTTCCTCCGTGCCTCGGAAAGCACGTTAAGCCGTTGGTCCCGACTGTCATTTGAAGATCTTTGACGGTCGTTACGGGTAGTCAGAAGCCTGAGATCAGACACCAGTCTTGCCAAGGGGTTACCGTGTTACCCAGTTACTGGGTTGTGGAGGTCAGATAGGCAGACGCTCCATGTAAAGCACTGGTACTTAGCTGAATCCAGTAGGACTGGAAGCCGACCCCAATGTTGTTGGGAAAAGGCTGGGCAGATTTATTGGTTTAGGTTACTACACCAGTGCACCGGTTAAATTCCATCAAAGCTGTGTATGGTTAAGATGACCGTGTGAACATATACTCTCGTAATATTTTTCATGTTTCAGATACCATATTGTGTCGTAGCCTGAAGCCTCTGCTGGAGGCAAGCGATTCAGATGCTGAGCGCGACGGTTGACTTGTCACCATCTGAGAGGTTAAGAGGAACGGCAGGGTAGCAGTTTGCAGGTAGAAGCCGAACGTTACGAGCGCGCGCAAGTTTGGAATGGAATACTCGGTGAGTCGCTTCTATTTTATTTCGATAGTGAAGTCGAATGTTCTCTAGTGATGAGATGCTATTTCGAGTTTTAAGAGTGTTCATGTTGGAACACTGAATTGGTTGGTAGTGGTTATACCTAGCACCATCACTAGGTAATTAAGACACACCTAGTAAAAAGCAAGTAGCTAATAAGTTACCTATTGGCTTGTTAGTACTTTCCTAGTTTCAACATTTGGTTCAGTACGAACTTTAGGATGAGATAGCCCATATGAAGGAGATGAGTTATCCAAAATGACTGAACAACTAGTCGTTTTCAGTGGCAAAGCGAGTTAGTGATGTCGTTGGGCTATCGAAATTGTATCGAGTTAGTAACGGTACTGGTCATTTGCGTGTATTCAGGACGGATCTTGTTGCGTAACGATGTACAACCACCGTCTTCAGATCTGAATTCACTTGCTTACTTTCAAAGTAATATTATGATAGCAGTAGATCTCGCGATCGTTTTCCGTACATGAAAACTGAGTTTGTGAGCGATAGTAAAGGGTTACTGTTGATAATCTGGTTTAAACGATATTGATCCGAGTTATTCGTGAAGGTCCTTCACGCGAGCTATTAAGAAGCAAATATGATCAGGCCTAATTGTTCTCCTCGTATTAACAGCCGGTATGTTACAAGATCTTAGAGTGAAAGGCGCGAATCTTGTGGGAAGGATACCCGATCACCAAGTTCCTTGAGAGTTAGACGTCATAGTTGATGACAGTGGTAATGAGACCAAATCTGATTAAGAATGGCTTGTACACTCATACTCGAAACTTTAGACCGCACCTCATGCGTAACATGTGGCGATGGGTCTAGAAGGAATCGTTGGTGCGATTTCTGTCTGTGTTGGTGCACAGAGCGCTTCATGTGGTGTAGCACATATTGCGCAAGATTTTTGAGAATCGTTGGTGCGATTCTTGTCTGTGTTGGTGCACAGAGCCCCTCATGATGTGGTGTAGCATATGTGGCGGCAGATATGTAAAGAATCGTTGGTAGATACGATTCTGGCTTGTGTTGGTGCACAAGGGCCCCTCATATGGTGTAGCATATGTGGCGGCAGATATGTAGAGAATCGTTGGTAGATACGATTCTGGCTTGTGTTGGTGCACAAGTCACAATGAAGGTTTCATGAGTTGAGTATGCAATGCCTATGAATCATAACAAACCGTAACAGAATTGTAACAATTACTTTGATTAGTTGTTAAGCTTGTTGATCGGTGGACCTTTTTCTAATGAAGTGTTGTTTGGGAAACTTTGGTACGAAAACTAAATAGGCCCTTTACTTTATTAAGTCTGCGATAGGTGATTATGACAGGGCAGTGATCGTTATACACTGAAAGCTTTAGATAGGTACGCTCAGAACCTACAAGTATGCACACGGTAGGTTAAGAAAGATGCTAGCGGGTTATGTACCAGTCGATGTTGATGTCAAAGGGATTTTGATAATAATGAGCAAGCCTAAGATGTCGAGTAATTGAGTCTATCAGCCGTATTATGTTTGACCGTACCAGTGGATACTGGCGGAGGTCGGGGTCTAGAGGACCGTTGTGTGAGAGCAATTCAATTGCTGGTCGGCTATAGAGCCGTGGCGTTAGAGGTTTTACTCGAGGGTTTCTATAAGCTTGGCAGTTTTTGCGTCAGCAGTTTTAAAGTTTGTCTGGAATTACTGTGGTACATGGCTCAGGGCAATGATTTAGTTAAAGAGTAGAGTTCAAAAAATTCTCTATTTTCACGAACTCAATAATCTAGTTTGGTCAGGACTAGCCGAGCGTTGTGTGTAGGCCAGTGTGGCAACTGGAGGTCCTTGTAGCAACTGTGGGCCTGTAGGGCACCTGTAAGTCGGTGTAAAAAAACACGTTTGTGTAAGGAACCTTACAGAGGAGTCCTGTTGAGTTAAGAGGTTAAAATAAAGTAAACTCGCATAGTCACGCAAGAGGTGAGGTCACCATGTTATCGTGGATGACGTTCGAATCGTCATACCCTCATTACGAAAACTAAAATAATTTTAGTTTTCTAATTTTGATTACTATGCGTAGATTGTGTTAGTAAGATACACAAAGCTCAAGTACCAATTGAGATTGAAAGTGAAGTTGATAATGAATTGACGTAACATAGGACAGACTGAGTTTCTGTGTGAACAGGTTCTTAGGTCAGAGAGTTCAGTTGATTCGACATCGTAGGATGAGCGAGTAGAGCAATTGTGATTGCTAAGAGAGCTATGAGATAGCTAGGAGAGCTATGTGATGGCTATAGATCGTGAATAAGACACCTGGTGTCTTGTTTCTTTTGTTTCATTTAATGTGACATTAATGACTATCAGTGGTACTTGGACTTTGTAATCACGAAGATAAGGTGCTATCAGGTACCGGATCGATGATTACGTTGCTATTTTCTTTAAATTGAAAATAGAATTACTTGTTCCAATGCAATGGTGAACAGAGAGATTTAAATGATCATGTTTGATTGTTTCGAAATGTTTCCTCACTCTAGAGTATGAGTCAGGATTGGACGAGCGAATACTGTTTGGAAATTTTGTGTTTCAGAAAAACATCCCTTGTATGATGGGAGACTGATGGGTCGGAGTAGACTACGAGGACGTGTGGTGCAACACGACATGAGGAGGCATGGAGCAAGGACAAGAAGATGATGCCTGCGGGTGATAGATTTGGGGATCTGTCACCTGAGAGAGGCCCGAGAAGGCGACGTGCTGTGTTCCACGTTCGCCTCTCAAGAGAAATTACGGCCTAAAGAACACCATGTGGTTTTAGTCAGTAGGAGTCTGACAGACCCCTCAGCTTCCCCCAAGGGCTGAGGACATTCATGAGAATTTCCACATGATTCGATACACTGTTAACCCTGACAATAAGTAACAGACGAGGACGCCTGTCTCGCAGGATGGCCGTGTCGGGTTTAGTCAATAGTACGGACGTCAAAACAAATCGCAAGCACGCCATCTGGCGGCAAAGCAAGAACAACTACGCATTGGCGCGCTATTTCTAACCATTTGCGTGGTGGGGAACATAGAATATGGCAGTTGAGTACTGACAGCCTTAGAGCTAACACGTTGTAGAATCAGTGACGATCCGTAATATTAGTAAGCAAGATTGTAACTGAGTTGTGACTATTTAAATAAACCCAGTGTATCGAATAACTTCTGCCAGCCTTGATGCGACAAGTATATATATTAAATTAAATTAAATTAACGTTTATTTCAGACTTTCTGTCCATAGGTACACTTAATAAAACATAGAATGGGATATACAAAAAACAATACAGACAAAAAAAAAAAAAAAAAAAAAAAAAAAAAAAAAAAAAAAAAAAAAAAAAAAAAATATATATATATAAAATATATATATATGTTTTATATTTTTGAAATCGCCTCTTAAAACCCTTTATTTTGATACCCCACACGATGGGTTTGGAAGTAAAAACAAATTTGGGCCTCCACAATATGGCGCCCAAAAGCCGCCATTTTTCTATTGTCCAATTTTAATTTAGCTTAAGACACTCGCAGGGTTAAGACAAATCGATTGACGTATGAATCATCAAAATCGGCAAACGCGTTTGGTCTCTGGAACGCCATATAGGAACAAACATACATACATACATACATTCATACATACATACATTCATACATACATACATAGACTGATAAACACATTACCCTCCTTCGGCAGTCGGGTAAAAACAAATATCACACAACGCGAGCTCTTCTCGAAAAACGGGAGCCAGCATTGTTTCATATCCGAAAAACTTTGCAAAACCCTCAACATTCCAACGATACAGTCCACTATGCAAGTCATTGGAGTAGGCAACTCCAATACACAATCCACACAGTTGTGTAATGGAGTAAAAATACGATCCAAAGCAAGCTCATTCAAAACACACATAAGTTGCTTAGTTTTGTCTCAAATCACATCACAATTGCCATCACTGGGCATCGATCATAACATCCAAATTCCTGATAACATTTAACTTGCTGATCCTGACTTCCATTTAAGTAATGAAATTAATTTATTAATAGGTCCCGACAAGTTCTGGGATTTGCTAAATGAGGGTCTAATTCGTTTGCCTAAAGGTCCTTATTTGAAAAATACAAAGCTTGGTTGGATTATCTCGGGTTCAGTTCAAAACACAGATGTTCAAAAACAAGAAAAACGAAGTTCAAATAATAACCGAATACAATGCAATCTCACACAAACATTGGCTGCGGAACCCTTTCTGGAACTTGAAGAAATTACTTCAAATAAATCAAAATTCACAAAAAGGGCAACTCATGCAGTAGCGAAAATGGATTTAAAACTACGACTTTACGTGATATTTACTTTGCGTATACCGTGGAGTGAATCAGCTGACGAGCTGCGCGACAGATGTTTAATGGTCGAGAACCGGTTTTTACTCGAACGCAAAATACTTAGAAGCGCGTCGAGTCATAAACAAAAATATTGTAAACAAAACCCAGCTGACTTATTATCGCGCGGAATGCAATTAGGTGTTTTATACTCGTCTAATCTGTGGTGGCGCGGACCGCAATTCTAACACGTCCATGGAATGGATGGTAGACCTAATAATAATTATAATATTATCTACGATGAAGTACCAGAATTAATATCCAACAAAATCGCATTATTAAAAAAAAACAATACAAAATTATTTTCATTTCGAAATGTATTCTACTTTTAACTAGGTATATCAAAGTCAAAGTCAAAGTCAAATATATTTATTCAATTAGGCCAATAAACGGCACTTTTGAACGTCACATAAATTAAAATTAAAAATTAAAAGTAATAAAAAATAAATTTAAAAGTAATAAAAAAAAAAAAAAAAAATATAGATAAAAAAAAAAAAAAAAAAAAAAAAAAAATGATTCTACCGTGCTATATATGCTACGGATAGCGGCCTACTTATTACGTTTCGCGAATTATTTTAGTCATAAAATAAAATCACTGCGCCTTATATGTAGTTTGTCAACTCAAGAACCAGCTTGCAGAGCTACACTCCCAGCATATAGATATACTGGAACAGCATCACCATCTACGTCAACTAGTGTCAGATTTTCAGCAGTGCCATGACACTCATGACCAGGCACTGAAGCGTATATCTGTATTAGAAGCAGAATTGTGCAAGGCTCATAACACTATTACCTCCATTGACTCGCTGAAAGTCAGCGAAGAGGTTTCTAACACCAGTAACCTGTACAATGAGCTGATGAATACTGCATCGAAACTGGAGTGTGAGCAGCCCACCATTACCATAGACCTAACAGGGGATGATACCATTGCTAAATGTCCAATTATAAGTAGTCATAATAAAATTAAGAAATATATTAAAATCAATAAAAGTATTAAGAAATACAAGAAACTTTTAAAAACTCAAAGTGTTTACAAATATAATGTTAACCTTATAAGAAATTTCAGAAATTTAAAAAACCAATTAATTTTATGTAATAGTAAATTAGAAACTAGTACACAAATGTATGATGTTGACATTCAGAATCTTCAAAGGGAGTTATTGAGTAGGGAAAATACACTAAAAGAAATATTTTGTAAATATGAATGTAGTCAACAGATGTTAAGTGAGCGCATGCAGGAGGCCTGCGAATTGGTGGACCTGGTGAAGTATAATGCAGAGAGGTATGAGTCATTGACTAACAACCTCACCTGTAGTTGTGCTGCCGCTCCGCCACCTCTCATTTCACAACATGTTGCTCCTATAACTTTACCCATCGATCATACTGCAACAAATTTGAACCCCTCCAAAAGTAATGTCTTAGTATATTCTGATAGTTTCGGAACAGGTTTTGGATCATTGTTAAATAACCGTTCTAAACATACAATAGTGAACCATTGTTATCATAAATTGCATTTTAATGAGCTTATTCATAAAATTCAACAGACACAATTGAATGAGCAAACTACTGTAGTTCTTATTTTTGGAAATAGCCTTAGTGTAACAAAAAGGGACATAGTTAATGGTATTGATACCCTACTTAAGTTAAGATTAGGCAAATTGATACTATGTGCATTGCCCTATTCTGACAAATTACTTGTTCAGGAAAATGAATACATATCTAGTTTAAAGAACTTGATGCATATTTTATCTTGTCGTCATAGTGACCGTTTATTGTTTTTTGACACCAACAATTTTGTTAGTGATTTTGTTTTGATTCGGGAACATATGTTTCTGCCCAAAAATAGCCGACATTTATTAGCTACATTGTTAGCTTTTAATATACACGCAGTTATTGATAATTTAACTGAAACTAGGTTTAGTGATTTAACAGTATTATCCAGTTTTTCTGATAATACTACTGTAGACCCTTTGAACTATTAGAGCCGACAAAAGAGAAGACGAATAGTAATATTTTACTATATCATCAAAATATAAATCGCTTCTCCGGCTAAATTTTAGACGTGGAATTGTTAGTAGATAAATACCACATGGATATCCTATGTTTTTGTGAAACTTGGTTAAAACCCGATAGGATGTTGTTTAATGTAAATAATTTTTCAGTTGCCAGCGCGTACAACAGATCCACAGTGGGTGGTGGTACCTTGATACTTTGTAACAGTCATCTCAAATATAAGGAAAAGAAGGATATCACTGCTTACTCTGTTGATCGCTTGTGTGAGGTAGCATGTGCAGAGGTCGAGGGGCATACTATCTTGTGTGTTTACAGACCACCAGCATCAAACTTGTCATTGTTTTTAATTTCAATGGAAGAACTATTATGTAAACTTTTCAGAGATAATAAATTAGTCTTTGTTTGTGGTGATTTAAATATAGATCTGTTAGTCAATTCACCTGAAAAATGTAAGCTCATTTCATTGTTCAAATCATTCAACTTAAAATATTTATTTAATGAACCAACAAGAATAACAGCAACTTCAGCTTCGTGCATAGACAATATATACACTAATTGTAAAGTAAAAGATTCGTTTGTAATTAGTGGCGTTAAGTCAGACCATACTGGTCAACTAGTATCTTTTGAGTCGGATATAAAATTAAACCTAGTTAAATCAATTCGATTAAGACCTCTTACTAAAAATAAATTAAATTCTTTTAATAATAACGTTTTTAGTAACCTTTGTAACGCCAGTTTTGATTCAAAAGACCCCAATATAAATTACGGCACGTTGTTTTCTACAATTTGCCATGAATTCAATAAAACGTGTCCTGTAAAAACAGTTAAAGTCAACAATTCCAAATCAAAATTTAGTGAATGGGCCACTGTGGGCAAAAGAAAAAGCCGAGATATCTTATATAATTTATATTACGAAAAATCTTTGACTTCCGATAAAGTTTTTCACACTTATGTTAGAAACTATTCCAAAATATTTAAAAGAGTCTGCGCTCAAGCAAAACCTCAAATAATAATTAACAAAATTGGTGTTTCAAATAATAAAATAAAAACTGTGTGGCAATTAATAAATAGAGAAAATGGAAAGACACAACAACGCGATCAGAATGAGTTGTCTTTGAAAAATAATAATAAAACCATTTCTGATAAGCAAGAAGTCGCTGAGACATTAGAAAAGTTCTTTACCAACATTCCTTTAGAGGTTACGAAGTCTCTTCCCTCCTCATCTAAATTAGCTGAAGCTCTTCTTAAAGAAAACTTTACCAAAGACATACCGACCTTTAAATTTAAACCAATATGTATTGATACAATTAAAAACGTGTTCAAAAGTCTCAATATAAAAAATACTGAAGACTTATGGGGGATATCCGTTAGGTTTCTTGAAGATATTATTGACTCAATTGCTCCTGTCCTAACAGGCATATTCAACCAATGTTTGGACAGCGGCACGTTTCCTGACTTAATGAAACACAGCAAAGTAGTACCAATTTTCAAATCAGGTTGTAAGAGTGATCCCTCTAATTATAGACCTATATCCGTGCTTAAAGCATTGAGTAAAATCTATGAAAAAATCATGCTGGATCAGATGTTGTCTCACTTCAATTCAAATGGGATCCTGCATAGTCAGCAGTTTGGTTTCACGAAAGGTAGGTCGACTACGGACGCGGGAGTAAAACTCATCAGTCACATTTTGGAATCTTGGGAGAAGTCCCAGGATGCCATTGGCATTTTCTGTGATCTCTCAAAAGCGTTCGACTGCGTCGACCACAACACACTGATCTGTAAAATACACCACTACGGAATTCGAGGACAAGCTGCTGATCTTGTGCTTTCATATTTATCAAACAGACAGCAAAAAGTGAATGTTAATGGGGTGACGTCCTCCGGGTCTCTAGTCAAGATGGGCGTGCCCCAAGGTTCAATTCTCGGCCCTTTCCTTTTTCTTGTTTACATTAATGATCTCCCTTTTATGATGGCCAAATTATCGGATATAATTCTATTTGCTGATGATACTTCGCTAATTTTTAAAAAAGATAGGAAAGATACGGATGTCTTACATGTCAACGAAAGTCTTATTATTCTCACAAAATGGTTCGCAGCTAACAATCTTTTACTGAATGCGACAAAAACTAAATGTCTTAAGTTCTCGTTACCAAATGTACCACAACGAGACCTAAATTTGAATCTTGACGGCAAAAGTCTTGAAGTTATAGCTGAAACTGTATTCTGAGGGATAACTATCGATTCAAAACTGCAGTGGGGCGCGTACATTAGAACTCTTTCGGGTAGGTTAAGTTCAGCTGCATATGCAGTAAGGAAAATAAGGCAGTTAACCGATGTAGCCACAGCTAGGTTAGTATATTATGCTTATTTCCACAGTATTATGTCTTATGGCATTCTGCTGTGGGGATCAGCAGCAGATGTTGACTCAATTTTCATCTTACAAAAGAGGGCAATCCGCGCGATCTATAAAATGGGTCCTCGCGAGTCCCTTAGAGAAAAATTTAAAGAAATCGATATACTGACTCTACCTTCACTCTATATTTTGGAATGTATTTTGTATGTCCGCAAAAATCGAGGGCTTTTCAAAACTAGAAGCGACTTACATAATTTAAATACACGCAGTAAGCACGAAATTGTAATACCCAAATTCAGATTAACAAAAACTAGCAAGTCTTTTTATATAAACAGTATACGCTTTTATAACAAGTTGCCAAAGTCAGTTATAGAACTGACCGATGGAAAGTTCAAAAACTACATCAAACGTGTCCTTGTTAAAAAAGCATATTATAAAATCAAGGACTACGTTGAAGATAAAAATTTTGGCTTTAGCTCCTTCTGCGCATGCGGCTTCCCTGGTAACTCATAAACGGCACAAATATGTGGTTGTCTCTAACTATTCTCAATCTCATTAATTCTTTGTTTTTTTTCCTTCTTTTGATTATTCTTTTTACAATGGTTTTCAATCATCTTCATAGCCCTTTGCTAAGAATAGTTACAGTACTGATAACAATATTTGTGCCACATGTTAGATTTAGTCTTTTTTTTATTTTACTTTTGTATAGATTCCTTTACCGATTATTTTGTAAATGTGTGAACATTGTAGGCCTTCTAGATGCTTGTTAACTTTTTAACTCGTTTTATTTTCTTTTGTTTAAATAATATGTAATCTTTTTTTTTTTGTTTTCTCATGACTAATTGTCGGGCCTACGTTGTCCCCACATATCTAAGTACTAATGCTGTAACAAGGAAATATTGTAAAACCAAACCATTTTTTTTAAAAGAGTAACCATGGAGTTTCTTGTCGGTTCTTCTCCATAGGAAACGACCAACCCGAACCGTGCACATTGTCGACGTTTTATAAGTGCCCATGTAGGCCTATATGAAATAAAAAAATTGATTTTGATTTTGATTTTGTCGGTAGATGAATTACATATTTCAACTATAACTTTAACGCGTATTTCACATCAAGAGTCTTTCTTTAAAAAATATGAGGTCTTAAAATAAGTAAACAAACATTAAAGCACGATTAAAGTGTCCTCGTAATGTACTCATAGACGAACACAACATAATTAAAGTAGGGGGTAGATTGAAAACTCGTACCGTTCTCAAATAAAAAATATCATTCTGTGTTGTGATGCGGTCGACATAGATTCACACGTCTTCTTTTCGACTATCAACACAGGGCAACATTACATGCGGGACCCCAACTGTTACTAGCTACGATAAGAGAAGCCTGGCGGCCTCTCAGAGGGCGGAACTCTGCTCAACAAAGTAGTGCATACCTGTGTGAAATGGGGATTGATACTGTTGAACCTTTCAAGAAGGGAGGCATAGTTAGTAAAACGTTTCATAGGTACCTATTATGTTTGTTCCTATGATTTACAATGCATGCTGTACACTTATAGTTGGTTACAATTCTCACGACGAAAGCATACATAATAATAGCGTCAAACGCTTTATTTCTACACTAATAATTTATTTTCGGAACACAATCAAATAATTAAATTAACATTGACTCCGCCGTATTCGCCTTATTTTGGTGGTTTGTAGGAGGCAGGCATCAAGTCCTGCCAATTCAATTTAATCCATGTAGTAGACAATGCACACTTGACTTGCGAGGAACTAAGTACTGTGTTGGCACAAATCAAAGCTATCCTCAACTCCGGACTCATGTTTACTTTGTCGTCCGAATCCTCTGACTGTGACTTTCTCCCTCTAACTCCTGCTCATTTCCTGATTGGCCGACCGCTCACTGCACCCGCCAGTCACCACTTGACCACAACGGCTACGCAGCGTCTTCTTCGTTATGATCGCGTGGAGCAGATGCGTCAGAACTTCTGGAATCGGTCCAAGGAGTATGTTTCCGAACTCCAGAAAAGAACAAAACTGCATACATTCCTGGGCAAAGATGGCATAGCCATGCTGCAAGCATCAAACACATCGACTGGTACGATCGAGTGCTCATTCTCGAAGGTATCCCACTGATGAAAACAACAACGCAACATCTACTTCATTGGAACCAGGTGCTTCCAAGGCCGGGGGCATGTTTACGAGTATCTCGCGCCACCTAGCGGGCAGCGGGGACAAAAGACAAAAGACAAAAGATATTTATTTCAACTGGGCCACCAAGCGGCACTTTTGAATGTCACTATTTAAATTTAAATGGAATACAAGTTGATTCTACCGTGCATTCGGCAAGTAGCTAGTTATGGAGAAGAATGCACAAGAAACTCCATACTTTTTAAATTTACATGGAATAAAAGTTGATTCTGCCGTGCATTCGGAAAGTAGCTTGTTATGGAGAAGAATGCACAAGATACTCCATACTTACTCTTTTAAAAAAAAATGATTCTACCGTGCATTCGGAAAGTAGCTTGTTATGGAGAAGAATGCACAAGAAACTCCATACTTACTCTTTTAAAAAAAAATATGATTTTTACAATATTTAGGTACATGCATTAATAAATTCACATATGTGAGGACAATGCACCCAGAATAGCACTACACACTATACTATGTAAAGGTATAAAGTATTAAAAGTACTCACACATGTACTGTGCAGTTATACAATAGGTACTAGAAAAACATCAACATCCGAAGCAGTTGAGTTATGACCAATCCCAACTGACGGCGCCCGTTCACGAACATGACGCATGAATCGGCACCACCCAGCTCAACCATCATGAAGGGAACCGAATGATCCAACACACGCGCCACCATCAGAGAGACATTTGAGAGAGCATGACACACTCAACTGCCAGGGCACACACAAGTCAACGAACGACACATAGGTATAGCAAATGGTAGATTTACAGTTGGGTACATAGTACCCACACACGTGCTGTGCAGCTATACAATACTAAAAGAAATCAAGTCTATACAACACAAACATAAACATATCATTTGTTTTTGCGCCCTAGTGGTTGTGGAGCAGGACTAGCATTGAGCCAAGCATTTTTATCAGTGATATAATCCCCCAACTTATAATATGCCTGCCTGCATAGTGTGCGTTTTATACAATTTTTAAATTTCGTCTCATTCAGTTCTAGAATATGGGGAGGAATTTTATTGTAACATTTTGTACAGTACCCCATGAAAGATGAGGCCACTTTTGCCAGTCTGAAACCTGGTTGAACTAATTGGTCCCTATTTCTAGTAATGTAATTATACATGTCTCCGTTTTTACTAAAAAGATGTAAATTCTTTCTCACGTACATGATGTTTTCATAAATATATTGACAAGGAACCGTCATGATGTTAATGTCCTTAAACAGTTCCCTTAGAGAATCACGGCGGCGAAGATTGTAAATCGCTCTGATGGCTCGTTTTTGCAGAATAAAAATAGACTCAATGTCTGCAGCCCTTCCCCATAGTAAGATACCGTAAGACATTATACTATGAAAGTAACTAAAATAAACTAGCCTAGCGGTATCCACATCAGTAAATTGACGAATCTTTCTGACAGCATAAGCTGCCGAACTCAGCCGCCCCGCAAGTGATACTAAATGAGGACCCCATTGTAACCTAGAGTCTAGCGTGATCCCCAGGAAAACCGTTTTATCGACGAATTCGAGCTTCTCCTTGTTTAATATAATGTCACAATCAGTACTTTTGACATTTGGCAACGAAAATTTTACGCATTTGGTTTTTTTACCATTTAATACTAAATTATTGGCAGTGATCCAATGCTGAACCTGCCGTAGCGCGTTATTTACGTCGTCAACCTGACAAGTACGTCTATTTACTTTAAAAACTAAAGATGTGTCATCAGCAAATAACACCATATTTAGTTTGCCTTCGAATAAATGGGGTAAATCGTTTATGTATATTAAAAATAAGAAAGGACCTAAAATTGAGCCCTGGGGTACCCCCATTTTCACATTTAACCCCGACGAATTCACACCGTTTATTTGAACTAATTGTTGTCTATCAGTCAAATAAGATTTAATCAAACTTAACGCTGATTGACCTAGCCCGTAATGCTCAAGTTTCAGAAGTAATGTTTCATGATTAACGCAATCAAACGCCTTCGACAGGTCGCAGAAGATACCTATGGCATCCTGCGACTCTTCCCACGCATTAAATATGTGTTTTAATAGGGTGACACCAGCGTCAGTTGTACAACGTCCTTTGGTGAAACCATACTGTTTATCATGTAAGATGTTATTCGTATTAAAATGAATGAGCATTTGATTTAGCATTATCTTCTCAAATACCTTGCTGAAAACCGGCAACACGGATACTGGACTATAATTATTTGTGTCTTTACTGTCCCCGGATTTAAAAAGTGGTATAACCTTACTATATTTCATTAGATCCGGAAAGACTCCTTGATCCACACACAAATTGAAAATCAAAGCTAAGTACGGCGCTATAGTCTGAATAATGTAGGTACAAGCTTTGATGGACATTCCCCATAGATCTTCGGTCGGTTTTATCTTGATTTGCTTAAAAGCTTTTATTACTGTTAAGGGGTTTATATGTGAAAAGTTAAATTCATTGGGGCAGGCTGAAACGTTCGCGTTTAATAATCCAAAAGCTAGCGAGGGCGAAGAATTTAAGGTTTCAGTAGTTTTAATTGGGATGTTGGTAAATAAATTTACAAACTCTTGAGCAACTGTTTTGTTATCTCTAATAAGTCCGTGTGTGGTCTCAAGTGTGTAATCATTATTATTTCTTTTATTCCTGTTCGTTTCATTGTTTATAATTTGCCAAACCGTCTTGATTTTATTTTCTGCTAATTTAACCTTATTGTTTATTGCTAATGTACAAGGCCTTAGCTGCCTTACATGTATTTTTAAAAATTCTTGAGTAAGTAGCAACATACTTATTAAACGTTTCAGTATTAATAAAAGGCTTAAGGCCGTAAAGTTCGTAAAGTCTTTCCCTACTTTTTCTAAGTCCTGTAGTCGCCCAGTCACTGAATAAAAACTTAGGGCATATAGTTTTAGTTTGCTTCTTAAAAATTGAATTGAAATCTTTTTGAACCACTGAAAAAACTTCATCATACAAAATATTACGATCATTCACTGTGAGGTCCTGATCTCTTAACTTATTGATTAAAGTGCTGTTAAATTTATTTAATTTACCGGATGTTATTGGTCTGGATTGAATCTGCACTTGTTGTTTTAGCATAATGGACTCAAAGGCCACCAGTAGCCCACTATGATCCGAAGGCAAATAATTAATAATGGCCTTGTCAAAGTAGTTGCAGCAACAAAAAACATTATCAATACATGTAGCAGAAGTCAATGTAGTTCGTGTTGGTTCCATAAATACATGTGACAAATTAAATGATTTAAAGAGATTTAATAACCTACTGCTATCAGAATTTTCTTCTAGAATATTAATATTAAAGTCACCACAGACAATTACTTGTTTATTACCAATTGCAAGTTTAGCCAAAACATCTTCCATTACCGACTCGAATATAGAGTAGTTTTTATAATCAGGGGGTCTGTAAACGCACACTATGACATGCTTATCCAACTCAACACAGGACAGTTCAACACTATGTTCAACTGATAGGTCTACTATATCTTTACGGGGTTTTGATTTAATACCATTTTTAATTAATATAAGTGAACCCCCATGCAACATAATATTTCTGTTAAAACAGCTGCCCACAGTATAATTTTCATAATTGATTAGCATTGCATAATCTTTCAGCCAATGCTCAGTAAAACAAACAATTTCGAACCTTGTTTTTTCCAAAAACAGTTCGATTTCTAATTGCTTCGAAGAAAAGCCCTGAATATTCTGATGGAATAATTTCAAAGAATTCTGCTCAGACCTTTTCTTGAAATTAAATTTTTGCGAACAACAGCGTCATGAGCAGCAGCGACGTGGAAGCCAGCGGGGGCGAGGGGCGGCGCGCGCTCCGATCTGACTTCCTTCCACCGTTCATTACAGACCCTCACGGCGACCGAGTACTACCATTTATAAACCACTGTAAACTATAATTATTATATCGAACTGTTCAAACATCATCGAGTTTTCAATAAGAACTAACATCCTCAACACCACGATTGACCACCTCCTGCACACATGCAAATATAAATTAAGTTGTGGATAATAAATCAATCAGAGATAACTAAAAGTATGCTGTTCAGTTGCTAACAGTATCAAAGAACCAAAGAACACATAAAAGTGAGTCACATGAGTTGATACAATATCAAAAGATAAAAAGGTTGTGATTTGTAAAGTGTTATAACACGTTAATAGAGTAAAAGATGTGGATCTGTAAACCAGAATACCACAAGGTAAGTATATGTTGTGGTAGACTGGTGCCTAATCTAGGCACGTGGCCTGAGTTTCAGGACACCAGGATCGCACACCTTTACATTTTCATTTTATAAATGATGTACTAAGCGGGCTGACAGAATGTAGTAATGTATTATACATTTTAAAGTTTTATTTATTTTGATTAATATCTAGGTTAAGTATGCGAGACGAATGTTAGTAGATGTATAATATGGGTGAACGTGTGAGTGTGTGGGTGTGTGAGAGTATGTAATTTTTGGTTTAGGTTTGTATAAGGATGTTTTCAGTATCATTATTGTTTAATTTTAGTAGCCAGTCAGTTTGCCTCTTCTTGCATCTATTCTTTGTGAAACTAAATATATGTAACAACTTGAGTTTAATTGTATAAGTAGCCACCTAGATAGCAAAAGAGACATTTTGCAAAAATAGTTTTGTGACGTAGACGATGTCGCTCCACTGGGTCATATCGTCTTTTCCCCCTGGACAGCGTTGAACTATAAACCAAGAGAGTATACTGTTTCAACAGAATCTGCAATGTAAACAGTTGACGCACTGTCAGGACTTGATTTTGTATAACTGCTCAGTGGGGTAGCGATACGGTCGAAAAGACGACACTTTGAGTATAGCTCTTTGGGTTTTTTCAATTTCAATTAGGGTAGTTCTCGGAAAACTCCACTCCAAGAGGAGATGCAGTAGCATATTGTAGATTGTGCGAGGGCGGGCATAGTACACTTATTTCAAAATATGTTTATCGACAACATGCCTCAGAGTTTTGAAAGCATATATTAGCTTCCGTAATCTGTTACTAAGAGTAGTTATGTGGTCTTGAAATCTTAGATTTTTGTCTTGTTATGCCCAGGGATTTTACATTCTCAGCCCTGTTGAGTGGTTCGCAGTTACAACTACAAGTGAGTGGGTTTGTGCTAGAGTGAGCTACAATAGTATAGGGTGGTATTTGAGAGGATCCATGGTTTTTCATGCAGAATGCCATGTAATTGGTTTTGGTTGTATTAATGGTAAACTAAAAAATACTACCGACTTCCAACTAAAAACATTACAAAGTGAAAAATTACTTTCTTTTTCGAAGTCGGTGTCTTTGGTAGGTAGCATTTTTTTTGGTTATGGACGTGGTAGTGTTTTTAGTTGGAAGTCGGTAGTATTTTTTGTAAAAAAGCTTTTTATTTTCACTTTTTAGTTGTACCTAAAGGCATCTTGCCTTTATTAAGGTATTTGTAGTGCTAGAATCGATTACCCGAACACCATGAAACTTGAACATAACCTGTGAAATGAGAGTGTACCAAGGTGAACTGTACACATCTGCGCATCCATTAGAGCGTACTGGCGTGATCCGACCCGGGCGATTTGCCGTTTTTTATTGAAGAGTTCTGGTGTATATCGCCGAAGTCCTTCATCAGATCTTCACCAAATTAAAATTGAACCAATTTCGGCACATACTCAATCAAACAAAACAAGAATTTTTAAAATCGGTTCAAAATTGGCGGAGATATCGATGAACAAACAAAAAAAAAACTTCAGGTTGAACATAGTACCTCCTCCTTTTTGGCAAGTCTGTTAATAAAAATGGTTATTGTGAGTCAACATTAAAAGATAGACATCGGACTTTTTTTAGAACTTTTTGAAGGGATTTTTTTCACCATATTTACATTGTTTTGATAGATCTCTAAGGGATTAATTAGGCAGCGTTTTCAATGAAAGCTCCCAGGCGGCTTGTCATTTTCAATAATTAACGCCATATTTCAACCAATTTACCAAATTGTCCTTACTCATGAATCATTCTGTAAGTTTTTTAAGTTATCGTGAACAGTCAGCCTATTTTATATTATTTTTGGTCTTGGCATTTAATATTTTTGGTCGGATTACATTTCAAGACACAGACATTAACAAATGTCAGGCTAAATACTGGGTTAGTAAACCCGGCATTACTTTTTAATGGTGCAACGCATATCACGATATAAAATGTTCACGACCTGCTAACTCAGATTTTTAAACTCTAGGTGCATTTATTTAATTAACCCGAATAAACGTGCAAGTGGGCTGTATTGTCTGGCTGGCTGGGCTGTGTTGACAAATGAAAATACATTTCGTTCATTAAAATTTTCTTATATATTATTTGTAAAGATTTCAAACTTGATACGTGATGCCAAAACAAATAACTGAATATTTAGTAGGAAATGTAACATTTTTGGAACAGGAAAATATGTTTCTTGTGTAGTAGATTCTTGGTGGCGCCGCTTCTTCTATTTTATTCCGTCCTAGCAAGTGATCCATCGTGGATGGTCGATGAAGTATACGTGTAATGTGTTTATTCCGATACTTTCGACAAGATTAAACACGCACTCCGCACCTGTCGACAGGATGAACTGAAACAATATCGAAATGATTACTGTCGGGTAAAAGACGTGGACACCTGAAATATGTATGTGCAGCAGTAATATAAATATAATAGGGATGACGACAAAAAAAATATGTTATTCAGATAGATTAATACAATTATTAGCCTAGGAAAAGTCTAGGCTATCGGTTGAACAGAGGTGGTCAGATTATATCTCACCTCCTTTACATGGATGACCTGAAGCTCTTTGTCCCCAGCAATCTCCAGTTGATGGAGCTACTGAAGGTAACTGAAACTTTTAGTAGCGCCATCAGGGTGGAGCGCCATTTGGTGTGGACAAATGTGCGGTCATGCATGTAAAGCGAGGGTAGATTGTAGAATCCGTGGGAATTCAACTTGCGGATTCCATAAACCTGAAGACCCTCACTCCAAACGAAATTTATAAGTATTTAGGTATGTTGGAAGCGTTAGGTATCAGCGCTACTGACATGAAGCAATCGTTGCAGGAACGGTTCTTCGACCGCCTGAAAAAGGTATTCAATAGCCTTCTTTCGGGCGGAAACAAGGAGCGCGCCTTCAACGGTTGGGTCATTTATTCACAAGTACTCTTTCGGCATACTCTAATGGACTCAAACTGAACTTGACGTCCTGGATAGGCGGGTCCGTAGCCTGCTGACAGCATATCTAATGCATCACCCACGATCTTCGGTCGTGAGATTGTACATTCCGCGGAAGTTTGGAGGCCGAGGTTTTTTAAATGCTAAGAATCTCCACAACCGCGAAATATACAATCTCAGGGAATATTTCCTACACGCCAAAGTGGGTATGCATCGAGATGTAGTAGCAGTGGGCCAGTGGATACACTACTTCACCCCGCACTCCTTGGCGAAGGAGAACTGGCGCAAGTACTGATTGACATTAAAGATCGCTTCACTATTGTAAGCGTCCATAAAGTATTGCATTTTATTGTCTATGGCCTGTTAATAATTATGTAACTTCATAGGCGTACTGATGTCAAACGTAAAATTAATGGCTGGACGGAATATTAACGAAATGCTTTGAGAAAATTGTAGCACCTCGCCTCGGATACGCAAGGTTCAGTGATATGAGGCTTTTCGATATTTATTTTTTATGTTAATGCTTATTTATTTAAAAACAGGGGTTGCCTCCCGGCGACCATGGTCTTATTATATGAATGATCTCAGGATCAGCCAGCCAGTCCACTTAATGTGGTCTCAGACGGCTGTTAACTGAATGGCTAATTAAGCTAGTTAGCTACAAGTCTCCAAAAACACTGCCATCTTGTTTTTCTAATACAATTTCCACGGGCAATCAAATATTTACAACATTGCTGGTCTGTAAAAGTCATAAAAGCTTTAAAAGATTTAATAGCATTATCAATATAGAATAATATAATTTGTACCTTGACAGCAGCAGTTGTTGGGTGCTCCATGTCACATGTTATTTCTTTTAATAAAACTGGGCCCATACCGATGAGCTGATTTGTTTTTGTGTCGTATAGCAAGAACCACGGGTGAAGGGGCTTGCCACAATCGAGGGACGTAGTCATATTGTAGAAGTAGTGTTGACCTGAAACATAAAAATGATATGAACTTCGATTTAGGGTTTCGCACGCCCGGTTAGGTTGCCAACGCACAGAACCAGGACATTGAGTAATAAAATCTATCCAACTAAAAAGCACGCAGTTTTTTCTCATTCATTTAACCGTTGTAATTATGTACTTAGCCTGTTTAAATTTCAACATCATCACATCACATCATCAGCCTATTAATTGTTCCCACTGCTGGGACACAGGCCTCCTCTCTGTGAGAGGGAATGGGCCGTAATCCACCACGCGGGCCCAGTGCGGGTTGGTGGATGTCACATGTCTTCGAATTTTTGGTTCTAGGACATGGCGGTTTCCTCACGATGTTTTCCTTCACCGTTTTGAGAGCAGTGGTGAAGAAATAATTTACACAAAGTAAAGCGCCTGCCTGGGCTCGAACTCACGACCTACAACTTGTAAGTCGCGGTCGATACCACTGGGCCACCACTGCTCCTAAATTTCAACAGCAGCAGTATAATGGCTCAATGAAGCCCAGAAATAGGTTATTAGTTACCCATCCACATAACGCAGGATTGCTCTTTCCAGATGCTGTCGATATTCGGGAGGTAGACGGGTACTTTATCCCAATTTCCGTATAAACCCTGCACCGTCACGTAATCACTTCGAATTACCGCTGATGCGTTATAAGCGGCTATGCGTGTTTCTGCATCTTAAAAATAAAACAGTTACTCCCGTTAGTATTTCACGAGTACTTTGATGTACTAAGCGCGCTGACAGAATGTAGTAATGTATTATACATTTTAAAGTTTTATTTATTTTGATTAATATCTAGGTTAAGTATGTGAGACGAATGAATGAATGTATAATATGGGTGAACGTGTGAGTGTGTGGGTGTGTGAGAGTATGTAATTTTTGGTTTAGGTTTGTAAGGATGTTTTCAGTATCATTATTGTTTAATTTTAGTAGCCAGTCAGTTTGCCTCTTTTTGCATCTATTCTTTGCGAGACTAAAGATATGTAACAACTTTAGTTTAATTGTATAAATAGCCACCTAGATAGCAAAAGAGACATTTCGCAAAAATAGTTTTGTGACGTAGACGATGTCGCTCCACTGGGTCATATCGTCTTTTCCCCCTGCACAGCGTTGAACTATAAACCAAGAGAGTATACTGTTTCAACAGAATCTGCAATATAAACAGTTGACGAACTGTCAGGACTTGTTTTTGTATAACTGCTCGGTGGGGTAGCGATACGGTCGAAAAGACGACACTTTCAGTATAGCTCTTTGGGTTTTTTCAATTTCAATTAGGGTAGTTCTCGGAAAACTCCACTCTAAGAGGTGATGCAGTAGCATATTGTAGATTGTGCGAGGGCATAGTACACTTATTTCAAAATATGTTTATCGACAACATGCCTCAGAGTTTTGAAAGCATATATTAGCTTCCGTAATCTGTTACTAAGAGTAGTTATGTGGTCTTGAAATCTTAGATTTTTGTCTTGTTATGCCCAGGTATTTTACATTCTCAGCCCTGTTGTTCGCAGTTACAACTACAAGTGAGTGGGTTTGTGCAAGAGTGAGCTACAATAGTATAGGGTGGTATTTGAGAGGATCCATTGTTTTTCATGCAGAATGCCATGTAATTGGTTTAGGTTGTATTAATGGTAAACTAAAAAATACTACTGACTTCCAACTAAAAACATTACAAAGTGAAAATTACTTTCTTTTTCGAAGTCGGTGTCTTTGGTAGGTAGCAATTTTTTTGGTTATGGACGTGCTAGTGTTTTTAGTTGGAAGTCGGTAGTATTTTTTGTAAAAAAGCTTTTTATTTTCACTTTTTAGTTGTACCTAAAGGCATCTTGCCTTTATTAAGGTATTTGTAGTGCTAGAATCGATTACCCGAACACCATGAAACTTGAACATAACCTGTGAAATGAGAGTGTACCAAGGTGAACTGTACACATCTGCGCAGCCCATTAGAGCGTACTGGCGTGATCCAATCCCGGGCGATTTGCCGTTTTTTATTGAAGTTTTCTGGTGTATATCTCCGAAGTCCTTCATCAGATCTTCACCAAATTAAAATTGAACCAATTTCGGCACATACTCAATCAAACAAAAGAAGAATTTTTAAAATCGGTTCAAAATTGGCGGAGATATCGATGAACAAACAAAAAAAAACTTGAGGTTGAACATAGTACCTCCTCCTTTTTGGCAAGTCTGTTAATAAAAAAACCGGCCAAGTGCGAGTCGGACTCACGCACGAAGGGTTCCGTACTTGATAAATTGCGGTTTACGATTTATGATTTATTAAAAAAAAACTACTTACTAGATCTCGTTCAAACCAATTTTCGGTGGAAGTTTACATGGATATGTACAACATATATTTTTTTTAGTTTTATCATTCTCTTATTTTAGAAGTTACAGGGGGGGGGGACACACATTATACCACTTTGGAAGTGTCTCTCGCGTAAACTATTCAGTTTAGAAAAAAAATATATTAGACCTCTATACCATTTTTGAAGACCTATCCATAGATACCCCACACGTATGGGTTTGATGAAAAAAAAATTTTTTAGTTTCAGTTTCAAGTATGGGGACCCCCAAAATTAATTGTTTTTTTTTCTATTTTCGTGTGAAAATCTTAATGCGGTTCACAGAATACATCTAGGTACTTACCAAGTTTCAACAGCATAGCTCTTATAGTTTCGGGAAAAAGTGGCTGTGACATACGGACGGACAGACAGACAGACAGACAGACATGACGAATCTATAAGGGTTCCGTTTTTTGCCATTTGGCTACGGAACCCTAAAAATGGTTATTGTGAGTCAACATTAAATAGATAGACATCGGACTTTTTTTAGAACTTTTTGAAGGGATTTTTTTCACCATATCTACATTGTTTTGATAAATCTCTAAGGGATTAGGCAGCGTTTTCAATGAAAGCTCCCAGGCGGCTTGACATTTTCAATAATTAACGCCATATTTCAACCAATTTACCAAATTGTCCTTACTCATGAATCATTCTGTAAGTTTTTTAAGTTAACGTGAACAGTCAGCCTATTTAATATTATTTTTGGTCTTGGCATTTAATATTTTTGGTCGGATTACATTTCAAGACACAGACATTAACAAATGTCAGGCTAAATACTGGGTTAGTAAACCCGGCATTACTTTTTAATGGTGCAACGCATATCACGAGATAAAATGTTCACGACCTGCTAACTCAGAGTTTTCAAACTCTAGGTACATTTATTTAATTAACCCGAATAAACGTGCAAGTGGGCTGTATTGTCTGGCTGGCTGGGCTGTGTTGACAAATGAAAATACATTTCGTTCATTAAAATTTTCTTATATATTATTTGTAAAGATTTTAAACAATACAAACTTGATACGTGATGCCAAAACAAATAACTGAATATTTAGTAGGAAATGTAACATTTTTGGAACAGGAAAATATGTTTCTTGTGTAGTAGATTCTTGGTGGCGCCGCTTCTTCTATTTTATTCCGTCCTAGCAAGTGATCCATCGTGGATGGTCGATGAAGTATACGTGTAATGTGTTTATTCCAATACTTTCGACAAGATTAAACACGCACTCCGCACCTGTCGACAGGATGAACTGAAACAACATCGAAATGATTACTGTCGGGTAAAAGACGTGGACACCTGAAATATGTATGTGCAGCAGTAATATAAATATAATAGGGATGAAGACAAAAAAAAAATGTTATTCAGATAGATTAATACAATTATTAGCCTAGGAAAAGGCTAGGCTATCGGTTGAACAGAGGTGGTCAGATTATATCTCACCTCCTTTACATGGATGACCTGAAGCTCTTTGTCCCCAGCAAATGCAAGCAGATCTAAATTGTGCTTGTAATTAAATAATTCTTAAAAATAGTAGACCCAGTATTAATACAGTGACAATAAATAAAAGTGAAGCTAAACCCGAAATCTGGCAGTGACAGTGTTATTATTAATCAAAAACACCGGGTTACTATACAAACATTGATTCTCAAATATATAAACATTGACTACAAAACTCATTGCTATAAGATAAACCAGTGTAAACATTCAAATTTTAAGACATCATGCTTCAAAACAATCATAATTTCTAATAATTCCTAGACTGTGGTGATAAAAAAGTGATCTAAACAAAAATTGGTGCTGGCAAAAATCGTTTTTTATTCAAATAATGCACCTACGTGACTTGAAGTTGTGCCAACGCCAGCGCCATCTAGCAAATACCCTATAAACCAACCACTAACATTGTTGTCGCAGTGTTGCCGAACAAATAAATAACAAATCGGCAATCAATATTGTAAATAGCGACATCTATTACACAAAGAAGGACTTGCGTAGTTAAAACGCCATTAGATTGCAAAATTGGATCCTACTGTTAACTGTACGAGTGGCTTAGCGGTGTACGAACTGACTTAATTGTTCGAACCGCATGACCGCACGTTCAAATCCGACGATTACTGGGAGACTTTTTGTGGCTTGTGATAATTTAAATTTGTAAAATTATCATGAACTTCCTAGAAAATATAACATTCCGTCGCACACGTACTATATCGGAACCCAATAATGACACCAGTGAAATTATTCCACAAACATTGGATGAGACTACTAATAGTATGCCGGAAATTTCAGAAGACGAGGAGGATAAGCAGATAAACATCCTTAAAACTGACATTGAGAACCTTAGGTCTCAATTACAAAGCGCACATCGAGAAATAGAAATACTATCTTTGGAAAATAGCTCTCTGAAGCAAACAAACGCCGATTTATTGAAGAAAAATGAGATGTATAAAAAAGTCACCAGTAGTCCATTAAAGAAGAAATTACAAACACCGAAGGGAAATAAAATTAGTACTACGGAAAAGAAGATCATTAAACCACAGACTTTCGAAATTCCTGATGATGGGGCATCCATAACTGAAGACCTTACTAAAAACTCGCAAAACCCATCGATGACGGTTGTAAAGAATAATATATGTATTTTAAGTAGTGAAAAGTCTAATAGATTATGCACAATCAGTCAGAGATCTAATTTAGGTAATTTTAATATATGTCACTATCGCATGCCAAATTGTGGATTAAAGCAACTATTAGATAGTATTGATAAGAAAGTACAAAACTTAACTTACTCCGACCACTGTGTTATTTACGTTGGGGAAGAAGATTTTAAAAGGACCCAGAACTATATAGAATTGGTTGCTTTCATTCGCGGTAAATTACAAGCTTTAACCAACACGAACTTTATAATATGTCTGCCGACTTTTAGATATATGGCTAACAAAAATATAATGTTTAATAGTAGAGTCGACACCTTTAATAATTTAATCTACATGGATGTTGAGACATATAAATATGCGTATATTTTGGATTCCAACTTAAATCTTCCCTACACCTACGAAACTTATAACCAAAGGTATGGGAGCTTAAATAATAAAGGCTTGAATATTATTTTAAACGACTTACAAGTCCTAATCCTAGATTTAAGCACGATGAATGTACATGATGCATCTAATCAACTAACAGAATCTGATAATAGATTGAATTTTTTTCGTGTATAATAACTTATATATATTACATCAGAACATCAATGGTCTTATAAATAAATCAGATGAGCTTTCGTTACATTTGGAAGAGTTGAACCGTAACAATAAACATGTTGATGTCCTTTGTATCACGGAACATAATATGATCAATGAAGATACTTATTCACTGAAAATTCCCAATTACTCATTGATTTCATCTTACTCTAGGCACAATAGAAATGGAGGGGCGTGCATATTAGTACATAATAATCGAAAGGCTAAAATCTATGACATAAAGGAACATACTGTGAGAAATATTGTAGAGTGTAGTGCCATTGAACTCCTAGAGCATAATGTTATTGTAATCAACATTTACAGGCCCCCTTGCAACACACTAGAAAAGGTAAACATATTTTTCTCTAAATTTAACGAAATACTCAATAAAACTTGTTTAAAAAATAAGAAAATTATTGTATGCGGCGATTTTAACATCAATGTACTAAAACGAGATAAAATTGTAATAGAATTAGAGCAACTGCTGGCTAGCTATAACCTTAAACTAATAATTAAAGAACCCACGCGACTATGTAGTAACACATGTATTGACAACTTTATTTGTAATAAACGGGGCACCAGGTATGAAATACTAGAACTAGCACTATCGGATCATACTGCTCAACTTCTACAATACCCAGTCACAGAAAGTTTTAACATAACACACTGGTACACACATAAACGAGACTATAGCGCCTCTAATACAGATAAGTTCGTTGAATGTATGCGTAATCTCGCCTGGGATGAAGTCTACAAGGCAGAAACAGCGGATGATGCCTTTAGCACATTCCACGAATTATTAAAATTATTCTATGATCTCTGTTTCCCTTTAATAAAGGTCAAAGTACCTACACACAAACGACCACAATGGATATCAAAGGGTGTCAGAGTCTGCTCCAAACGTAAACGTCAACTACTTTGGAAATTCAGGAAAGCACCAAGCCAACAATTTAAAGATTTATACAAAACGTATAATAAAAGATTTAAAAAAATAATTAAATTAACGCAAAAATCTCAAAACGATTACTATATTAAAACATCAGTAAATAAAGCTAAAGCTACTTGGAAGGTTATAAATAATTATAAAACAAATATCCACCAGCAGTTTAAAAAAATTGACAAAATTAATGTAAACAATTTACCAATCACAGATCCAATTACTATAGCTAATGAATTTAATATTTTTTTTACAACTCAGGTACCAGATAAACTCCCTATTAACAAAAAATCCCATTATAGAATTACATACAATAATTCCAACTCATTCTTTATGCGCCCGTGCACGCCAGGGAGTATTGTCTCAATAATAAAATCCCTAAAAAACACAAATAGTGTGGGGCACGATGGAATATGTACTAAAATAATTAAGGGAGTGGCGGAAATAATAGCGCCAGTATTGTGTTATATAATTAATAAATGCATAGAAGATGGGGTCTTCCCATCAAAATTAAAATTATCTATTGTCATTCCAATATTTAAAAAAGAGGATAGGGAAAATATGAATAGTTATAGACCTATATCTCTAATACCTATCTTATCAAAAGTGTTTGAAAAAGTCATCTATAATAATTTATACAACTATATAGAAAAACATAACATACTTGCGGAAGAACAAATGGGTTTCCGTAAAAATAAATCTATTAACAGTGCATTTCATACTTTCCTTAAAACGGTACTAAAAGGCATGGATAGTAAGAAACATGTCTCAGCATTATATATGGATATGACGAAGGCCTTCGACTGCGTCAATCATGGTTTATTATTAAATAAATTAGAAGCGTATGGAGTACGGGGAAAGGCTAGAGATCTCATAAAATCATATTTAAGTGACAGAGAACAACAAACTGAAATATCTAGCATCTCACATGTCACAAAAGTAGAAATAAAACATTTGTCAACACCAATAAAAGTCTTCAGAGGTGTACCTCAAGGGAGTATTTTAGGTCCGCTGCTCTTTATTATTTATATAAACGACCTCCCCAAATCCATAAAATCCTCTATGGTTCTGTATGCTGACGATAGCACTGCGATAGTAGTATCTGAAGACCCCTCGACTCATGAACATGAGATAAACCATACGCTATCATCTATAGTTAATTGGTTAAACTTAAATGAACTTAAAATAAATCTAACTAAAACATTTATAACGACATTTAAAACAAAAAATTCAAAATCCAATACTGTTAATATACAATATGAACAAATAAATATAGAAAAAATCAACTCTACAAAATTCCTTGGACTTCACATAGACTCAGACATGAGATGGAGGACACATATCGAACAAGTCTGCACTAAACTAAGTCGGTATTCATATGCCTTGTATATGCTACGTAAAGTTGTCAACCAAAGTGCTCTTCTATCTGCTTACCACGCTTACGTTGGTTCGACGCTAAGGTATGGTATAATGTTTTGGGGGAATGCCACTGATAGAGAAACTGTCTTCAAAGCCCAAAAGAAATGTATCCGTGCAATATGTACCCTAAAACCTACAGATACGTGTAAACCACATTTTATAAATTTAAAAATATTGACATTCCCATCACTGTATATTTATGAACTAGCATTAGACATTAGAAATAATATTAATAAATATGAAACGTTAAAAAGTACCAGGCTGGCAAGTACACTTCGTGCAATAAGCCATAGGACGGCTATGTTTGACAAGAGTGCATTTTGTATGGGCCCTAAAATTTATAACAAATTACCAAGGAATATAAAGGCTGCTGAGAATTTTATGTCATTTAAAAATAAATTGAAGACGTATCTAATCAATAAAGCTTATTATAATGTAAATGATTATTTAAATGAAAAAATTTAATAAATATGTACTAACTAGATGACTACTAATTTTAAAATTTGAAATGGATAATTAATAATTAATGACGAATAAATAAAATAACATTTGACATTTGCATGTATTAGTATTTAATATAATATATTTGCACGCCTGTTGAGGTAAAGTATGGCAATAAGAACTTTTTTGTTTGTAATATCTCATGTACCCATATTCCAGCAAATAAATGATTTTGTTTTTTTTTTTTTTTTTTTTTTGCAATCTCCAGTTGATGGATCTACTGAAGGTAACTGAAACTTTTAGTAGCGCCATCAGGGTGGAGCGCCATTTGGTGTGGACAAATGTGCGGTCATGCATGTAAAGCGAGGGTAGATTGTAGAATCCGTGGGAATTCAACTTGCGGATTCCATAAACCTGAAGACCCTCACTCCAAACGAAATGTATAAGTATTTAGGTATGTTGGAAGCGTTAGGTATCAGCGCTACTGACATGAAGCAATCGTTGCAGGAACGGTTCTTCGACCGTCTGAAAAAAGTATTCAATAGCCTTCTTTCGGGCGGAAACAAGGAGCGCGCCTTCAACGGTTGGGTCATTTATTCACAAGTACTCTTTCGGCATACTCTAATGGACTCAAACTGAACTTGACGTCCTGGATAGGCGGGTCCGTACACTGCTGACAGCATATCTAATGCATCACCCACGATCGTCGGTCGTGAGATTGTACATTCCGCGGCAGTTTGGATGCCGAGGATTTTTAAATGCTAAGAATCTCCACAACCGCGAAATATACAATCTCAGGGAATATTTCCTATACGCCAAAGTGGGTATGCATCGAGATGTAGTAGCAGTGGGCCAGTGGATACACTACTTCACCCCGCACTCCTTGGCGAAGGAGAACTGGCGCAAGTACTGATTGACATTAAAGATCGCTTCACTATTGTAAGCGTCCATAAGATCGCTTCACTATTGTAAGCGTCCATAAAGTATTGCATTTTATTGTCTATGGTTGCCTGTTAATAATTATGTAACTTCATAGGCGTACTTATGTCAAACGTAAAATTAATGGCTGGACAGAATATTAACGAAATGCTTTGAGAAAATTGTAGCACCTCGCCTCGGATACGCAAGGTTCAGTGATATGAGGCTTTTCGATATTTATTTTTTATGTTAATGCTTATTTATTTAAAAATAGGGGTTGCCTCCCGGCGACCATGGTCTTATTATATGAATGGTCTCAGGATCAGCCAGCCAGTCCACTTAATGTGGTCTCAGACGGCTGTTAACTGAATGGCTAATTAAGCTAGTTAGCTACAAGTCTCCAAAAACACTGCCATCTTGTTTTTCTAAAACAATTTCCACGGGCAATCAAATATTTACAACATTGCTGGTCTGTAAAAGTCATAAAAGCTTCAAAAGATTTTATAGCATTATCAATATAGAATAATATAATTTGTACCTTGACAGCAGCAGTTGAAGGGTGCTCCATGTCACATGTTATTTCTTTTAATAAAACTGGGCCCATACCGATGAGCTGATTTGTTTTTGTGTCGTATAGCAAGAACCACGGGTAAGGGGGCGTGTCACAATCGAGGGACGTAGTCATATTGTAGAAGTAGTGTTGACCTGAAACATAAAAATGATATGAACTTCGATTTAGGGTTTCGCACGCCCGGTTAGGTTGCCAACGCACAGAACCAGGACATTGAGTAATAAAATCTATCCAACTAAAAAGCACGCAGTTCTTTCTCATTCATTTAACCGTTGTAATTATGTACTTAGCCTGTTTAAATATCAACAGCAGCAGTATAATGGCTCAATGAAGCCCAGAAATAGGTTATTAGTTACCCATCCACATAACGCAGGATTGCTCTTTCCAGATGCTGTCGATATTCGGGAGGTAGACGGGTACTTTATCCCAATTTCCGTATAAACCCTGCACCGTCACGTAATCACTTCTGATTACCGCTGATGCGTTATAAGCGGCTATGCGTGTTTCTGCATCTTAAAAATAAAACAGTTACTCCCGTTAGTACTTCACGAGTACTTTGATGTTTTAAGTTACTTTATCGGCGAGATGAATGTTAATTTTAGGAACTTTTGCAAAATAAAATTCTATTCTATTCTATTCTAACCTCTTGGTTAAATGAGAAATACTGTAATATTTTATGTAATATATTTGCACATGAAAACGTACGATCTAGAGCTATATGATTATAGATGATACTTTAATGAACTTAAGATAAATACTACATTCCATGCCACTTTTAGATAATTAACTTACTAACTACCTAAAAAGACTACGTACCTTCTGATACTGTAAACATAGAACAGACCCAATTTTCCACAGTTACGTTGTTTAAGGTGTAACTCCAGCTAGAGTAACCTTGTTCAGTCATGTCATAATATGGAGATACTATACTTTTGGGAAGCTGCAATAAACAAGTTCAATCATCAAGGACAGTAAAATAGTATATCTGCCATCATTATTCACCATTTTTATAAAACACAAGCTTCTGCCAGCGGCTTCGCCCGCCTGAATGTCGAAAATATCCCAAGGGAACATATTTCCGGGATAAAAAGTATCATAATGTGCTATTCCAACCTATAATCAATCTCTGTGCCAAATTTCACACAGATCTGTTCAGTAGTTTTTGCGTGAAACAGTAAAAAACATACAAACAAACTAACAAACTTTCGCCTTTATAATATACTGTGAAGTGTGACTAGCACTTGGCCCGCGACTTCGATCGTGTGATTTCGTTTATCCTATAAATGACTATTATGAGCAGTTAGTGAAGGCGACCAAAAAATTACTATCATTAAATCAATAAAAAATGGGGTATCGTAGAAAAACAGGATTTATTGGTTTGGGACAATTCGTTTTTGACTTTAAAGAATAATACATTTTAGATTACCGCCACAAAGTAAAATCTTCCCCTAAAAAGTTAATAACCCCATTTTGCCCAGTCGAGGGTCGAGATTTGAACACCCAAATATGTTATTCACTTTTATTAACTTTAAAACTTTCGCGTTTCATAATTGAAAACAATATAATTATCACGGGAAATTTAACGCGATGATTTCGATTGTTTTTTTACCTATTTCGCCCGACGTTTCGGCCGTGTTGCAACGACCCGAACCCTACCCGGGACCATGGTCGTTAAATTTCCCGTGATAATTATATTGTTATTCACTTTTGTTCTCTCTTTTATTTTTCGTTTATGTTAGGATTCCGCAGTAAGATTCCACAAAAAAACTTTATCCTATCTATATGTAAATTTCGATTATTTACTGTATCCCCAAGAAATTCAATTTATCTTACAAACGAACTTTGCCCCTTTTCACCACCTTAAAGGTTAAATTTCCGAAAATTTTTGCGTGTAGTGCTCCACTTGAATCTTACGTCAAAAACGTTAGCTTATCCAGAAAAATTCTTAGCTAGTTTCCAAAAACTTATAATGACAACTTTTATTGTTTACATAGGTTGGTATTTATGCCAAGTTTAAGTTTATCAACCCAAGAAATAAGATTCTTCCATACAAACTTCAACACCCCCTAAATCGTCTTTTGGAGTAGTTTCAAAAAACAAATAATGAATAACTTTTGTATTTACTTAGATTACTATTTGTTGCAAGTTTCAAGAATACTAGTCGAAGGAATTAGATTTTTCATAGAAACTTTGAACCCCTTTTTTACCCTCGTAGGGATAGAATTTCCAAAAATCTTTTCTTATTGGATGCCCACGTCATATAAAGAACACACCCTCCAAGTTTCAGGTCTCTACAATCAGCGGTTTAGGCTCTGCGTTGATCCGTCAGTCAGTCATTCAGGACAAAGCTTTTTATATGTATAGATTCTAGACAATTGATTGCAAGCAGTTTAAAAGCATTTACTATTACTAGTCCTGTGGACACCTCTCAAAATCTTGGCAAGATAACGATGACCAAAACCGGTACGTACTCCCTACTTGTGATGTTTTTCGGAAAAATACGAAAAAGAAAAAGAATGAAAGAGCAGGTGAGTGACTGTGTGTGTTTCCTTTTGTTTTTTTTATATTGTGTGCTCTAGCACCTTGTGAAAAATAAATGTGTTTCTTTGTTTCTTTCTTTCAAATTATATATAAAACAAGAACAAGCAAGATCTTCTGGGTACGCATCTCTCTGGCGTGATCGTGCTCAAGAGCGGGCCAACTGTAAAAAAAAATACGGTATAATGAGGAGGGTGCACTTACAGTAATTACCACACCGGCAAATTGTTCGTTTTCGTCGAAGCGTAGTCCAACCAAGGTGTCGTCTGGATTTACATAATGGCTAAGAGCGTCAAATCCGTTGGAATATTTAATAGGATCCACCTTCATCCAACCAGCTTTTACGGCCTCCGCGACAGTGGTAGGATAAGAAAAAAAACCACTTAACATATCAAATTTCACTGAAAGATTAGAACGTTATAAGGTTAAATATTTTTTGCTTTTAAGTAAGAGGAGGAGAAGCTTAATATAACAGCCCCCCGGGTAGCTCTTCGGGGTTAAGCAACGATAGCTGAGGATGGTCTGTGGAATTGTGACAAATCATAACATACCCAGACCTCGGCAAGCATGCTGAGCCATTGGTCCCGGCTGCCATTTGTAGATCATTGACGGTCGTTAGGGATCCGAAGCTATAAAATCTGACACCAGTCTTGCAAAGGGGTATCTTGTTACCCAGTAACTGGATTGTGGAGGTCTGATTGGCAGTCACTCCATGTTAAATACTGGTAGTCAGCTGTATCCGATTGAATTGGAAGCTGACACCAGCGTACGTAGTTGGGAAAAGACTAGGCAGATTGATCAATCATTTAGATTGAATATGGTATATAGAAACAACGTCGCACGTTCTACTCCGCCACAGTAAATTTTAGAGGTAATTAGGGACCAGTCGCGGTTTCGTACGAGACAAATAATATATGCAATCCATTCTCAGTTATTGCTGGTTTAATAGAAGCAAGCGGCAGACAGCGACTTTGTTTTATATTATTAAGAGATGCATGTACGAGTATCTTGCAGGTTTCCTTTACCTCATGCTTACCTTTTAAACCAGATTTCCACGGGTCTGAAACAAATCAAAGCAAAATAAATGTATAAATAATACAGATAAAAATCGCCCGGATTAAGAAAGAGCTAAATACATATTTAGCAGTAGTTCCCTACCAACCATACTTTGCCATAAAATGCTCAAAAACGCAAACAAAAGTTATACGGTGAATAATTGTTATATTTCAATAAAGCGGTTTTTTAAATAATAATAATAATAATAAATAAATCGTTTATTTTGAAAAAACATTTTTTCTTAAACATTACAAGCCCACCAAACTGCGAGGCAGTTTATCGGCGGGATTAGCGCTCGTATAACAATTGGTTTACACTTAAATATAAAATATAGGTTTACAAACAATTCAATTCAGTGGCAACGCAGGCTACCGCCGCACATTCGCAGGCGCGGTCGGCGCCAGCCCGCGCCGCCACCTAGGTACATATGGATAGCTATAGGCATAACAAACTCACAACAACACAACACAGGTGCGCGCGTCAGCGCTGTGACAGTGCTGATGCATCACAGGCAACGGCCACCCCATCAAGCAACACATCTATAAGTCTTCTTTTTAACTTTCCCTTGGCAATTCCACCATTTTCTCCTCTCAACCAATCAAGACTATTAAATACTGTGGGGATCAAATACTTATTGGTTCTCTTGCCGTATTAATTTTTTGCTGGTGCTCGCAGGAACTTACGTTCTCTAACACTTCGAGTATTGTAAGTGTTCGTTTCATACATTTTATATTGATCGTTATAGAACTGCTCGAGAACCAGCAAGTACTTGACCTTCTCATTTACAGGAAGCACCTTACATATAAAAAATAGTTTCTCATAATTCTCCTTACTCTCTCGCTTTATTTTAGGGTTAACAATATATTTTAAGAAACGTATTTGCAGTGATCTGATACTATTTAAATATGTTTTAAATGTACGGCCATACATATTTAGTCCATAGCTAATCAAAGACTCGGCTAGGGCAAAATAAATTACACGCAACGTTTTTCTACTCAACGGCGACTTCAAGACATAAAACTTACCCAAAACTGACCTAAGCCTTGCACACACTGTGTCAATCTGTGTCTTCCAGTTTATGTGGCGGTCCACCCACATACCCAGATACCTAAATCTATTGACATACTCAAGCTTTTGACAAAAACAGTTGATATTCCCGACGTGCATGCACTCGTAAGTGTGGCCCACGATACCGATATCATCACTGCAGACCTTTTTTGCCAGCAAGTTGTGCGGCGAGTGCACATGCATCACCTTCGTCTTACTTAGATTTAGGATGATACCGTTATCGTGCGCCCACCGGGTGATATTGTCGAAGTCATCCTGCAAAAGAGACCTGACCTCCTGTATATCCCTCGAGGAGTACACGAGACACATGTCGTCCGCATACATATAAACACGACATTTCTTCACAACATTACTGACGCTATTGACATGCATGACATAGCCAACTGGTCCGTACACGGATCCAGTCGGCACGCCAAGGTCAACCGCAGCTGCCTTACCGACCACTCCGGAAATGCAGGTTTGTAAGGTTCAGCCACTTAGGTAGTTCCGGAACCACCTGTTAGTAGGGCCCCTGATCCCACACTCGTCCATGGCCTGCAACAGCACCTCGTGGTCCAGAGTGTCGAAAGCCTTCTTATAATCGATGAACAGCGCCAAGATCTGGTGTCCCTGATCCAGACTACTGTTCATGACTTCAGAAAACTGTGAAAGTGCCGTCATGGTGCTGCGGCCGCGCCTAAATCCATGTTGCGCATTTGCCAGAACATCATTCTGCTCTAAGAATTCGCTAACCTGACCAACTACTATTTTTTAACTTTTATTTGTTATATTCCGAGATCGCAGCCGTCGACTGGGCTCTTTTATATAACTTAGATTTAGATATGAGTTTAAAGTATTTTTATGACACAATTTATTCAATTATAGATGACTGTGTTCCCAGAAAAAAGCGAAGTCGTGCACGCTCGAGATACATTTATCCCGAGTGGTACACGGGTGAGTTAATTCGCGACATAAAACTCAAAGCTACTCTTCATCTATACATACATACATATAATAAAATTGGAGTGTCTGTTTGTAAGATTGAAATAACCATTTTTTACTACATGTATATGAATATATACGGTACATACACAAAAATCACATTTTTTACAGTTTTTCTCTGTCTGTCTGTCTGTTTGTTCCGGCTAATCTTTGAAAAAGCAAAGCAAGCAAGTCAAAGCTCCAGAGTCTTGAACATCGTCGCCGAGTTGCCAGCCTGTCGGTTTTTTATCGGTTACATTTCGGGGAGTGTGCGATGGAATTGCACGATATAATTCCACCTAGCCCGTTCCATCATCGGACTACCAGACGTACGGCGATGCGCCATCGATACATGGTAGACATCCCACCCATACGCACAAAACGTTTTGGGAACACTTTTATTATGCGTACAGCTAAGGAGTGGAATTCCCGGCCGGAGTCTGTGTTTCCCGATAGCTACAATCTAGGGGTCTTTAAGTCAAGAGTGAATAGGTTATTTCTAGGCAAGCGTGTTTCACCGTCGACCACATCATCGCTTACCATCAGGTGAGATTGTGGTCAAGCGCGAGCCTATAGGTTATAAAAAAAAAAAAAAAAGTTACACGGTGGACGGGGTACCGATGACTAGGGTCACTGAAGTGAGGGACTTGGGTGTCTGTTTCACCACTGCCTGGGCTAACGTTTCCGGACACTCAGAAAGTTTTGCGAAACTAAAAAAAATTGTTCTATACGTACATATATTTTTATTAAATCTTTTCAAAGTACTTTCCACCAGCCTCTATACAAAGATTCATGCGCCTAAACCTGTTTTCAAAACACTTTTTCCAGTCCGCCGCAGACACCTCGTTTACAGCCTGCTCGAACGCAGCCAGCGCATCTTCCGGCGACGAAAATTGTATCCCTTTGAGCTGATTTTTTATTTTTGGGAATAAAAAGAAGTCACACGGTGCTAGATCAGGGCTGTAAGGAGGGTGACCCAGGAGTTTGACTGGCGTGCTGTCCAGGAAGTCCCTCGTTTTGAGTGCGGTGTGCGCAGGTGCATTGTCGTGGTGGAGCAGTAGCCCGCGGAGCCCTGTGTTTGGTCGCTTGTTGCTTATAACAGAGAAAACTTCTGGCAAACATTTGGTAGTATACCATTCGGCATTAATGCTTCTTTGATCCCGTAAGGGAATTGATACCAAGTGGCCAGTCAAATTAAAAAAGCTAGCGATCAAAATCTTACCCCCGCTTCTAGATCGCTTCACTTTGGTAGGCGTTGGCTCATTTTGAAACACCCAAACAGTCGACTGGCGCTTGGTTTCTGGGTCGTATTGATAAATCCAGGACTCATCACCTGTAACGATGTCGTAAACACGCCGAGACGAGCCTGCTTCAAATTTGTTAAGCATATCACGGCACCATTCCACCCGGGCCTGCTTCTGAGCATCGGTGAGGTTGTGCGGCACCCAGCGTGATACTATCCTCCTCACGCGAAGATGGCTGTGTAGAATCTCGTGAACGCTTCCCGATCCAATCTTCAATATGTGTTGAATCTCCTGATATGTAATTCGCCTATTGTCTTGGATTAAATTTTTCACTGCTAGCACGTTTTCTTCGGTAACAGCCGTCAAAGGGCGACCGCTTCTTTCGTCATCCCCCAAAGTTGGTGGACCGCGCTTGAATTCGTTATACCAACGATACACGGTTGCCTTGGAAGGGCCTTCATCCATGAATGCCATTTGAAGTCTATCGTACGATTCATCCGGTTTCAGGCGACACTTGAAATCGTATAAAATCATAGCTCTAAAATGTTCCCGGCGCAGATCCATATTTCAGTGAGACACAATACTTTGAATTAACTCGCAAAAAATGTGGAGGGAAATTTTGAAATTGGAACTTACTTATTTTTACTTATAAATAATCATATTTTCGAAAAACATTATAACTGGCCAGTCTCCCATATATAAAAACTTTTTTTCGCAATACTTTCTGAGGGGCCTGGTATATGAGGGAATACGGGGTGTATCCATGCTATCCGTTGATTTATCTAACACTATTTATCTTAAGTATGGTCGGATATAATGAACTGAGAGTCAGGATCAGGAGGTCGCACGGTTGGCGCAGTGGTTGAGCGATTGACTGCTGCGCTGTGTGTCGCGGGTTCGATTCCCGCACGGAGCAAATATTTGTATGACCTACAGATAGTTGTTCCGGCTCTGGGTATTGTGTATGTGAGTTTATATATTTGTAAACGCACCCACGATACAGGAAGAAATTCCTAGTGTGGGGCAACGATTTTTTTTTTGAAGAAAAAAAAAGTTAAAAAAAAAAGAAAGAACTCACACTTGTTACTTATATCTTTAAGATAATTAGGGGGAAGATACACAATGCGGATTTATTGCGAAGAGTGGAACTAGTCGTGCCAGACGGGTATGTGGGTCGTCGTCGCCAGCCACGGTTGTTAGCGGGATCGCGCGCGCGAACTAACTTGCTGCGTGAGGCGCCGCTGACGAGCGCGCTCTGCACTCTTAACCTCATTGCTGATGACGTCGACATATTGTGTTGGTCATTGGGTAAATTCGAAAGAATAGGGGTCTCCCTTGTTTGACCGAAAGGAATTTGACAAATTTCACTTCCCAAAAAATATTTCGCGTAATTTTATTTGCCAAATTATTACTTAGCAAAAAATCTATTCACTAAAAATTGTAACGCAAACGTAATGTTTGGGAAATGAACGTTTAAACTATATCTTGTTTACCAACTAGTACTTTTAGCATTTTTTATTTAGTCAATTATTTCAGTTGGAATAACAGTTTTTACGAAAAATCAAATAAGCCAAATAAAAATCAAATAAGCCAAATATTTATACTTTTCTTTTTTTTATTTAATGTAGTCGTCCCTGGCGTCACAGTTTTAACCTAACCTAAGCTTTTTTTTTTAAATTAATAATTATCCTAATCGAAATAGTTCAGTTCCGGGTGACCTACTAAAAACAATCTCTTTTTTCTATTAATGCATGTCGTTTCTGGAACTCGCCAGTCGCCGGCCGCTGCCGCGGCACCGCTCGCTTTGCTCGCTCGGCTCGTGCGTAGGAGGTCACAGTTTTAACCTAACCTAACCATTTTTTTAATAATTAACCTACTCTAACTACTTCCATAAATAAACTAATATCAAGTAACCATAAATTTGACTTGTTTCAGACAAATTGAAAGAATTAATTAAATTCTGCAACACACTAAATACTCCGAAATAAAAATGCTAATGTCCATTACAAAAAAAAAAAAATTGTAATGTAAAAATATTTTGCATTAAACAAATGATTATATTAAAATAAAATTGCATTTTTTAATTATATAATTCCCAAAAAATCTTATTTTTGCCTTAAATTTTTTTGGCTTAACAAATCATTTCACAAAACGTTTATTGTCTGAAGATTGTTTGCTGTGATAAATCATTTGATTAAAGACCAAATGCCATAATGACATTATACTTGGTAATATTTTGCCAAGTAAAAATTTTACCAAATAAAAATATGCGTACTAAAATCATTCGAAATATTGCAATGGTATAAAAAAAGGTTGCTAAAATTTGTTTGGGTAATGAAATTTTGGCAAAATCTTTTCGTCAAAACGGCAGGATCCCAAAGAATAGCTACCTGTATAATATGTTATAGTACAAGCAGTGGAATATTTATTTTGTAAGGGTACTACATTATCGCATTGGGTCTAGCCTATAAGGATATTGTATGTTTTGAGTAAATAAATAAATAAATAAAAAAAGGAAGGAAATGTGATAGAAAATATTCATGTAGATACAGCAGCACCTTCTTACCGGGAATCAGCAATACTGATTAACGGTTAGGAATAGGTATAGATAGTGACACTATATATTGTGCCAGATCTGATAAATGTTAGGGAGGTTTCTGTTCAGGATAACGCGGGAGGAAACTCCCGGGTGTCATCATTGTGTGGATCGCCAGAGGACACGTTGCTCCACCGTGTCCTTCGGTAGAGGTCTGACCCGCTTGGCAACGCTGCGACCTCGTGTAGGCGACCGGCGGTGGCGACCTCTAGGTCCTCCGGCCCTGGTTCAGGCCATGGTACGGGGCGAGATGGCATGGGTAGATGTCACCTCCTTCTGCGAAGCAGCAATGCTAGCGAAGGAGGAGCCGGAACGCGCAAAGGAGATGCAACGGAGACGCTCTCTCGCCCCTAGCTACCGCAGGAGACGCTCACGGCGTCTGGAGGTGCAAGCCGATTTCCGACCACCGTAGGCGTGGGCTTGTGGACGGCGAGTAATGGGTAGCTCGCCGACCGATAAGGACCAGGCTCAAGTCAACGGTGCGTAGTGTTCCACGCGCGCCTCAAGAAGATGTCAACAACTGACGGGGTCCGCTAGGGCCGATATCTGTCTGGGTCGCGGATAAATTTGAATAAGAGTTTCCTCGCCCCTGGCTTCAGCAACTGAAGGAACACGGGTGGGTTTTAGTCAGTAAAAGTCTGACACGCCTTCCCGCTTCACCCAGAACGTGAAAAGTCATTGGACGAATTCCAAACCCAAAAAAATAATAGGAAACATCTGAAAAATGTGTATGGATGGAGAGGAAGACCTTCCGCCAAAGAAAGAATGGATGGAATAAATTATTGTGTCAGGAATAAAATGAAAGAAAAGGCAGTCAATGATAGGTTAACAGGACGGAATGGAAGAAGAAAACGTGTTGCGCCGACCTCAAGTAAAATGGGACAAAGGCAGGAAGATTATGATGATATATGGTGCGAGAGTTCACAGACTAGGAACGCACATAAGCTGTCAGAGTTTTTTGTGAAGGTTCGACAAAGAGCTCTTTATCAATATGTAGTTTTTATAAATAAGGTCCAAAGAATATTTGAACTTATAATTCCAAAACAAAGCCCAGCTTTCACAGTTGAGTGACTCGTTGAATAAATCAGCAATTTCATAGGCAAAAACCCAAAATAATAATGTCGTGAGGACTTAGAGGCACTTGCGGGAGATTAGCCAGCAAAGAAAACATATAGAGATGAATACAGTGTGAATAAATAAAGAAAATGTTTTTAAGGTACTTACCATTGCCCGCAACGAAGGCGACGAGGCTCAAGAGAGCGAGTGAGCGGAACATGACTGTGCTTGTTAAAGAAGTCTGTAAGGATAGTGCCATGCCAAGCGTATTTATATGCTCCGCACATCTGGCAGGCCGCATGATTCAGCAGTGTCTAAACACGAGCAATTATTGGGGTTCCTCATGAATTAAATTTTAAGAAAATAATGGTTGGGCATTTGTTTTCTTCATACAATATATTTTTCATCCCACCATCTCGGAAAGAGTATTTTTAATCTTCAATATCTGAGTGAAAAAGCCGTTTTTATTCACTAGAGGATAAAGTAAATTGAATTTAGAACATCGTGTGCACTAAGTTTGTGAATTAAAAAAAAACATTAAACCTATTTACTGCTACCTCTATGGTGCCGAATATACAACTTTTTTTTAATTTGTTAAAAACTCAGACTCGGAACCTTCTTGGTGTTCTTTTTTCAATTTGCTTTGTACGCGGTTCTAACCATCTCCCTCTCTCTCCAACATTCACGCCAAGGGAATCCGATGAATCGGTACAACTATTAAGTATGACAGATAGTTTACCGAAAAACAGTACACAAGTGACTAACACCAATATACTTGTTACCACCAATATTTTTGTTTGGTACTGTAACCAAACAAAAATATTACACAAAGAGAGAGAGAGAGAGACAAAGACCAGCTCTTTCGAAGTTTTTTTTTTTTTTTTTTTTTTTTTTTTTTTTTTTTTTTTTTTTTTTTTTTTTTTAGGAAATTGACTCACACCCTGTTCCGTTGTTGTTGAATTAGGTATTTTACCTATGTTTGTAATATTTGTAAGTATGTGAGAACCATGTTCCTTTTCATTAATTAATTTTCCTGTTAATGCTTTTTAATACTTTATACCTGCGTGTAGAGCTATTCTGGGTGCATCGTCCTCACATATATTAATGTATGTACGTATGTTAATATTGTAAAACACCAATTTTTTTTTTTTTTTAAAAGAGTAAGTATGGAGTTTCTTGTGCGTTCTTCTCCATATCAATCTACTTTCCGAATGCACGGTAGAATAATTTTTTTTTTTTTTTTTTTTGTCTGTTTTTTTTTTTTATCAATTTTTTTTTTTTTTTTATTACTTTAAATTTTTTTTTTATTACTTTTAATTTTTAATTTTAATTTATGTGACGTTCAAAAGTGCCGTTTATTGGCCTAATTGAATAAATATATTTGACTTTGACTTTGACTTTGTGCCGATTTTGAATTCTACCTCAAAGACAAACACGTTCGGAATTTCGTACTAACTAATGAAATTTGCAAAAAGATAATTATGTATTTTAATGTAATTTATTGAATTTTTAACGTATTGTTGTATTTAAAAGAAAATAAGTATTTACTGCAAATAAAACTGATATTTAACCTGTAAATATTTATTTCTAGTTTCAATAATGTTACGTAATATATTTGAATAATAAAATATCATGGGTGGGAATAAAAAATCGTGGCTGGCGTAAAGAGTTCAATAAGTTAAAAAATATTAAAGTAATCGTAGTATGAGTGAAACTTGCGACGAGAACTGTATTTTTACACCGGAAGAGTTAAAACAACAAGTTATTAATGCAAAATTAAGTTTCCTACCTGAGAAGTCTCGCAAGAAATATCTGAAAGCATACCATGTCTTCAATTATTGGAGACTTCGGAGTTTTTCGGAGACGGTGTTGTTATCTTATTTTTTAGATTTATCACAGACGAGGTGATCATCTATAATGTGTTGTATATGATCTACAATGGTATGTATTTACTCAATGTTGAAAGCTACTTTAAAAACAAAACATAACGTGCATATTGAAACATATGCAAAACTCGTATCTTTTCAAAAAAGAACGTCAGTTGGTTATAAGGCTAAAAAGTCCAAAATTGGCACGGCCATACATAGAACACATAACATAACATAGAAAAATTTCTTAATGAAGCTCCGGACTGCAATTTTCTTGCCGCTAAAGTAACTGGTACCTATGAATCTATGTTGGTAGTTATTAAAATTTATGTATAGACTGTTATGTATAAATGTACTTACTTCCAACTACTAATTTTTGGATGAATCCTAGTCTGGCTTAGCAATACTGTTAAAATATTTATTACGATATGTAAAAGATGCTGTAAATGTTAAATTATGCATATTATTTATGTAATATTTTCATTACAGGTTGTACTGATCATAGGAATTAGTGGAACGTGTCGCAATAACGAGCTAATACAGCTAACAGTTAAACATAATATCGAAAAGTATTCAGATAAATAACTGTTAGTTATAAAATTAAAAAATACGAAGATGAACCTTGACAGGTATTTTGTCGTACGCGAAAAATATGTAACTATTGTAGAAAAATACCAAAATTTACGTTCAGCCAATATAAAAACCGACCAATTTTTCATACAATACCATAATAATAAATGCTCAAGACAGCCTATAGGAGTAAATAAAATAGGTGCTACAGCGCGAGAAATTGCCACTTTCTTAAAACCGGAAGAGCCTCAGCTATACACGGGTCACTGCTTTCGGAGAACTTCGGCAACGTTCTTGGATGATTCCGGAGCCGATCTCACCACTGTAAAACGTCACGGCGGGTGGAAGTCCAATACGGTTGCAGAAGGCTATATTGAAGACTCAATAGAAAATAAGCCGAAAATCTGTAAGCGTATAGTGGAAACAATAAGTCTGAATTCGACAACGGATCCCTGGTCTCACACACACCCATCCACTTCCAACGACGCACAGTGTACTTATACAGAAAGCCGATCAAAGTCACAAACGTTCACCGTTGTTCCTTCTCAATCCGCCACCGAAACAGAAATCTTAACCCCAGATAATCAAACTCAACTCAATGCAACTATAACGTCGCCAAATAAATCTGTTACTTTTAATTTGCAGAATTGCAGTAATTTTACTTTTAACTTTTAAAATGTTCCATTTTAGTGAATTGGTACCTCAATTTTATTTTTATTTTCTCTTTTTAATTTCTTAAATTTTGATTCACAATAAATAGTTATTTCAATCTATTCCTGTTTATTATTTTATCTCCTAAAGTGTTCTCGCTGCTGAAGTTATGTGTGTTACACGCGAGCAAAGTTTTTTTCATCTCGTGCCTTTGAATCACTCGTCACAATCAGGATTCAACTTTAGAATCACTCGCTAAGCTCGTGATTCAATCGTTGAAAATCAGCACTCGCAGCAAAAAACGACTTTGCTCACTTGTTGCACAAATAACTAAACTGCCGAGCAGACGAACAACGAAAACGGCAACAGCTATGAAGCATGTTCTAACTGCAGTCAAACGGGCCATACAGCAAGACAGGCAAAATGCCCAATTTTTCGGGAAGAGATCAAACGACAGAAGGAACGCAGAGAGGCCTTCAACAAACAACAGCGTGAACAGTCAAAAGTCTTCAGACAAACACAAACTGAGACGGCAACCAAACCTTTGAACACAGTGCAGCCCGGAGTCACTTTTGCACAAAAGGTATCGAACCGAAGCGCCACAATGGCGTTGCAAACACAAACAGCCACCACTATAAAAGGGCTGGATAATACTGATAACTTACTGTCGATGATCCAAAAAATAATGGAGCAGCAAAACAACATGCTGCAGATGTTTGCTCAACTGCTCACTAATGCTCAGCAATAATGACAAGAAGCGTACCACAACATTACGGTTCCTTCACGCAAATGTGCAAAGTTACCGAGGAAAACATAACGAGTTGAAATTCCTGATCGACAAACATAATCCACACATTGTAGTGCTCAACGAATGTCGGGTCGACTTTGAGAAGTATAAATACAACCTCAACGATTACGACAAGCTTACCGACCAGCGCCAAAACCACCTCGGAACTGTAATGTACATAAAACGCGGTCTACGCTGGGCACAAACGGAGCTCATACCCGGGCAAAGCAATGACGAACAACGTGACATTGAGGGAGTGGCGGTACGACTCGTCATCGATCACACGCGCGGCCGAGCCGTCACTATCAGCGGTATTTACATCCCACAACAACAAACAGCAGCCGTCACCGATGAGCTCCAACAAATACTAGACGTAGACGACAACATCATCATCGGTGACCTCAATCTACAAATGGTACAGCTCGGCCAACGCCGAACCGCAACAGCTGGTGGGGTGGTAAGTCGGCAGTTAGACGACGGACTGCTTACACTCCACCATACCAACCTACCGTCAAGACCGGGCTACTCCGGCCAAGGTATTCTCGACTTGGCCATAGTCACAGGTGACTTGAGGTTTGAAATCACTACGACATGCCGCAGAGTCGACGCCATCACGTCGGACCATATCCCATGGACTATGGTCACGAATATCCAGACTGAGGTAGACGTCCAACTATCACGAAGAATAACTAACATCACACAGACATCTGAAACGCGGAAAGAATTTATCCGTTCCGTCAACCAAAACATAAATTTCAGTCGTCGGATCACCACCCATGACGAATGCGAGTCGTACATTCAAATGCTGGAAGAAGCAGTCGTGACTGCTTTGAACGAGCTGGCCCCATTGCAAGAGACCAAACGCCGGAATATGCTACCCACAGAAATACAACATCAAATCAAAGAAAGAAATCGCCTCAAAAGATTACACCGTAGACACCCTGACAATCAAGATCACGCGCGTGCGTACTGGGAAGCCAAATGGCACACGTCTCGCGTCCTAGAACAGTACCGGGAGATGACCTGGACTAGAATCATTGACGACCCGAAAGACTCGAGAGCTAAGATGTGGAGAATCCAACGCGCTATGAAGCGCCCCATTGCTAAACTACCGGTCATCACGGGCTGTAATTCGGAACTGGAAATAATCGATAGTCTCGTAAACGCAGCCATAGTACACGAAGCACCAATTGCCGAACATGACCAGGGGATAGAGTTCACTACACCGTTTCAGTCAATAGAAGAAGCTACGTGGAAAGAAATGAAGCAAGCACTAGCTCTCTTTAAAAACAAAAAAGCCCCTGGTCCGGACGGGATTAAGGCTGAAATACTAAAACTCGCTGGACCAGCCTTCCTCCGGGCACTTATGCGAGTTATAAACTACAACCTTACGACGGGATACTACCCAATAAGATGGAAACTGGGCGATTGCATCTTTCTACACAAGAGCGGTAAAGACCACAGATCTGCATCCTCATATCGGCCGATCACTCTGCTTAACATCATGGGCAAACTGTGCGAGCGTATCATGCACGACAGAATAACAAAACATTGCAACAAGCTCATCCCACCGCATCAACATGGCTTCACTCGGCAACGCGGGACGGCTACACAGATACTTAGAACAGGCAAATACATTACAGACGCCCTCAATGACGGCCATAGCGTCTCAATGATATCTACGGACCTTAGTAAGGCGTTTGACTCCATAAACCATTGAGGTCTTGTGCGAAAGCTACAACTTGCAGACATCCCTAACAACATAATAAAACTTATCGAGAACTATCTAGATGGGCGCAGAATCAGAGGTAAGATTCGCACCACGACCGGCGCCGAGAAACCCGTGCCACACGGCGTCCCACAAGGCTCGATCTTGGGGCCGCTAATTTTTAACCTATACGTCAGTGACATCAACACCAGTCGAATGAGCGGTCTACTGATGTCCCAATATGCAGATGACCTTTGTGTGCTGAACACCTCCAAACAACCGAATATCGCCACTAACAAAACATCCTGGGTAGCGAGAGAGATACTAGCCTACTACAAACGATGGGGGCTCAAGTGCAACGTGGAAAAGACAGATTGCATAATGTTTACCAGCCGTAGGCACAACTATGAAAAGAAAATAGCAGTCGGAGACAGACTGCTTGAATACAAAAATAGTGTAAAATACCTCGGCGTTATACTGGACAAGACAATGCGAATGAAGCCGCACGTTGAATTGGTAATCAAAAAAGCGAGACGCACTCGCGCCGCGTTAGCACCTATCATCGGGTACCGATCACGCGCAAGCCTCGACACGAAGATGGCAGTGATACAATCGTGCCTCCTACCTATCCTTGACTATGGAACAGTTCAGTTGTGGCCCTGTATAGCGCCATACCTGCGAAACAAAATTGAGCCACAATACAAGATGGCACTTAAAGCAGCCGCGGGCTTACCGAGGCGACTGGAGTCTGACATCCTCTGGAAACTGATGGATGTTGATAAGTGGACCGAGAGGGCGACGTACTTACACCATGATATGGTTGATCGTATGAATGAGCTACAAGTCCCTGACTTAGAAGTCCCTGGGCCAGCATACGCAAGATACGGGCGATATAACCCGCTATTGTACGACCAACGTGTAGGTGAAATAAACTACATTAATAAAGCGCTACGGAGGGTCCCAGTCAGCAAGCGACCAGGACACGGAACAAATCGCACATAAAACGGTTACTACTTAATGCTTTGGCATAGGCAGTGGCCAAATGAAATAAAAGCTTAGGCTCTTGTTTCGATATATTTATTTTTTACGATGTACTACACAATAAAAATAAGCACACACCCTGCTTGCGGGACACAACTGTAACACGAAATGATAAAAAATAAAGAGACTTCTGATTCTGATTCTGATTCTGATTCTGCCGAGCAATGAAAAAGTTAATAATCTTAATCATCACTTAATATCTCCTAAGACATAGAACCTGGCTTCATAAATTAAAAAGTATAATGAAATCTATTTTATTATGCAAACTTAAACTCTTTTAAATACTGGTATTTTTGAAGCCATAGAAAAAAAGGAGGAAAACAAAATTGTGGGGTTTGAAAATTTCGGAATACATTCGTTTGGTTTTTTTTTTTGCTTTTGATTTCATCCTTGTTTTCGCCATTGGAAAGAATTCTTAAATTGTAAAGTCTTAAGGCTCTCGTACCCATAATCATGCCTTTATCACCCGAGGATTGTATGAGAATCATCACTATGGTGGCATTGGGGACCAGCCAAAGAAATACGGCGAGAATAATGGGCGTGACACATACTACTGTCCGACGAGTGATCCAAAGGTTTAGGGAGACTGGATTAAACCTGAGAAGACTAGGTACTGGCAAGCCAAGGTACGCAACAGTCCGAGAAGATCGTTTCATTGCGGCAGCCATGTTAAGAAATCGACATCAGACAGGAGTTGCGGTTCAACAACAACTTCTGCAAGTTTGAAGTGAGCCAATAAGCGAGTGGACAGTCAGGAGACGTCTTGCCGAAAGAGGATTGAAGCCTTACAAGCCAGCAAATGGCCCAAAACTGGAACGGCATCATAAAGTTGCCCGATTGCGATACGCCCGCGAGCATACAGAATGGGCGAGGATGAATGGGGCAGAGTGTTGTTCTCTGATGAGTCTAGATTTATACTTTACCATCATTATGGGAGGAAAAGAGTATACCGACGACCAGGAGAATGTTTTGCACATGCATGTTTTGAAGAAAAAGTGTCACACAGCGGAGGTACCGTTCATTTGTGGGCTGGTATCTCTGCAGAGGGTCAAACAGCGTTAGTTCCAATCGAGAATGGGAACCTAACTGCTGTGAGATACATCAATGAGATTCTCAATGAACATGCTGGTCCGTTTTTGGCCAATATGGGCGACAATGCAGTGTGCATGCATGATAATGCACGGGCCCACACTGATCAAGTTGTAATGATCTTCAGGACGTATGAATACACAAAATGGAGTGGCCAGCAAGGAGCCCTGATTTGAATCCTAATGAGCATGCTTAGGACGAGCTTGACAGACGTGTGAGAAAACGAGTTCCACCTCCAATTACTCTTCGTGACTTGAATTGAGCGCTCATCGAAGAATGGGAGAATATGGTATTCAGCATGCCCAATCGCGTCGAAGCTGTATTGAGAGCACATGGAGGAAACACCAAGTACTGAGTTATCAAAACCTACGTTTACACCTAATAAAACCCCTAATTCTTTACAAATTAATTACACTATGTTATACGAATAAAACTTAAATTCTGCTCAGATGAAATTATTAAGAAAATGGTCTAATATAACATATATTTTTTCTAATAAATTACGACTAGCCGTTTAGACGTGATTCTCATTTTAAAATCAGCTACTCAAGGGAATCGGCGCCTTAAGCTAGCCTTTCCCGTTTAGGAGTGATTTGGTGCTGTGTCACTGGAACTTTTTCATTGACCGCGAGTGTATTATCAGTCTACATCAAAATCAAAATCAATTTTTTTATTTCATATAGGCCTACATGGGCACTTATAAAACGTCGACAATGTGCACGGTTCGGGTTGGTCGTTTCCTATGGAGAAGAACCGGCAAGAAACTCCATGGTTACTCTTTTAAAAAAAATGGTTTGGTTTTACAATATTTCCTTGTTACAGCATTAGTACTTAGATATGTGGGGACAACGTGGGCCCGACAATAAGTCGTAAGAAAACAAAAAAAAAAAAAGATTACATATTATTTAAACAAAAGAAAATAAAACGAGTTAAAAAGTTAACAAGCATCTAGAAGGCCTACAATGTTCACACATTTACAAAATAATCGGTAAAGGAATCTATACAAAAGTAAAATAAAAAAAATAAAAAAAAGACTAAATCACATGTGGCACAAATATTGTTATCAGTGCTGTAACTATTCTTAGCAAAGGGCTATGAAGATGATTGAAAACCATTGTAAAAAGAATAATCAAAAGAAGGAAAAAAAACAAAGAATTAATGAGATTGAGAATAGTTTGAGACAACCACATATTTGTGCCGTTTATGAGTTACCAGGGAAGCCGCATGCGCAGAAGGAGCTAAAGCCAAATTTTTTATCTTCAACGTAGTCCTTGATTTTATAATATGCTTTTTTAACAAGGACACGTTTGATGTAGTTTTTGAACTTTCCATCGGTCAGTTCTATAACTGACTTTGGCAACTTGTTATAAAAGCGTATACTGTTTATATAAAAAGACTTGCTAGTTTTTGTTAATCTGAATTTGGGTATTACAATTTCGTGCTTACTGCGTGTATTTAAATTATGTAAGTCGCTTCTAGTTTTGAAAAGCCCTCGATTTTTGCGGACATACAAAATACATTCCAAAATATAGAGTGAAGGTAGAGTCAGTATATCGATTTCTTTAAATTTTTCTCTAAGGGACTCGCGAGGACCCATTTTATAGATCGCGCGGATTGCCCTCTTTTGTAAGATGAAAATTGAGTCAACATCTGCTGCTGATCCCCACAGCAGAATGCCATAAGACATAATACTGTGGAAATAAGCATAATATACTAACCTAGCTGTGGCTACATCGGTTAACTGCCTTATTTTCCTTACTGCATATGCAGCTGAACTTAACCTACCCGAAAGAGTTCTAATGTGCGCGCCCCACTGCAGTTTTGAATCGATAGTAATCCCTAAGAATACAGTTTCAGCTATAACTTCAAGACTTTTGCCGTCAAGATTCAAATTTAGGTCTCGTTGTGGTACATTTGGTAAAGATAACTTAAGACATTTAGTTTTTGTCGCATTCAGTAAAAGATTGTTAGCTGCGAACCATTTTGTGAGAATAATAATACTTTCGTTGACATGTAAGACATCCGTATCTTTCCTATCTATTTTAAAAATTAGCGAAGTATCATCTGCAAATAGAATTATATCCGATAATTTGGCCATCATAAAAGGGAGATCATTAATGTATACAAGAAAAAGGAAAGGGCCGAGAATTGAACCTTGGGGCACGCCCATCTTGACTAGAGACCCGGAGGACGTCACCCCATTAACATTCACTTTTTGCTGTCTGTTTGATAAATATGAAAGCACTAGATCAGCAGCTTGTCCTCGAATTCCGTAGTGGTGTAATTTACAGATCAGTGTGTTGTGGTCGACGCAGTCGAACGCTTTTGAGAGATCACAGAAAATGCCAATGGCATCCTGGGACTTCTCCCAAGATTCCAAAATGTGACTGATGAGTTTTACTCCCGCGTCCGTAGTCGACCTACCTTTCGTGAAACCAAACTGCTGACTAGTACATAGTTCTCTGTGCGTTTATAATTACACAACACACTGCTGATTTCACAAAGGGCTATAGATTAATGTTCACTTATTCGAATTTGATTTCCTAATAGTATCGGGTGTCTCAATAAGAGACACAGAGTCCAAGAGTACACTATTGTGTTTATAAATAAAAACACATATTTTTTGAGTATATTGCGATATTTATATTGCATTATGAAGAAGACATGTTCCGATTATGTTAAATACATAATCGGAACATGTCTTCTTTATATGCCCATAAAAATATAAAATTGTTTAAAATTACAGTGATATATAACATAAATACTAGGAACAAACACAAATTTGTAGTACCTACAACAAGGCTCAAGAAAATAGGTGGCTCGTATAGATGTCAATGTGTACGCTTTTATAATAAGCTTCCAAGCCACACACAAGATCTAAGTCTTAATAAATTCAAATCATTCATTAAGCGTAAGTTCTGCCAGAAAGCGTTTTAGACTATTAAAGATTACGTTGAGGACAGAAAGGCTTGGGAATGAGCTGCTCCAATTGATTTTGATTTTTTATATTTTGCACCGAGAATTTTGTTTTTTTTCTGGTTTTCTTGCAATGACAAGAATATTTACTTTTTAAGGTATTATATTATTTTATTTCAATTATTGTGAATGTGAAGACTATGTGGATGTTTTTTTTTGTTTTTAATTTATCTTAGTTTTAATCATGGTCTGGCAGTTGCAGTAGTTTATGCGACCAACCCGAATGTCCTTTCTTTGGTATTGTTCGTCGAATCGTTGAGCTCCTTAAATTCTGAGTTGAGATAATAATAATAATATATAATATTTTGACTATATAAATCGACACAAACAAAATGAAACCAAGAAAAAAAAACATGGAACAATAATATAACCAACGCTATACCGAATTTCAACATAAACATCATGAAACGAGAAAAATGAAGACGAAGTCATGTTGACGAGAGCTGCATCACGGAAAGCACGCCCACCACCTTCGGCCTCGTCGCCCAGCTCCGCCACGCTGGAACCCAGCCCCACCGTGAGTGCTGTGACACCGGCCGCAGCAGTTGCGTCGAGCTCGGGCGACGAGTACTTCTCGCCGCCGACGACACCACCACCTGCGCGTCGACGGGGAGGACGCCGGCCCTGATAGGGTCCCAGCACCCGGCGGTAGTGTGCAGCGTATAAGATGGACACAATCCATCAATGAAAATGTCATGCGCGCATACTTTGGGGCTACAGAGAGAGGAAACAACCTGACCGCGTGCCGTGTCCGGATGCTCTCTTTGTTTCAGGTGCTTGAACCAGCCGTCAACGTTTCGGCCCAACGACTATCGTATGTTGGATGATATTGTACTTGATCGCCTCCGAACTGAAATGGGTAACCGTGTCACTGCACCATCGTCGCAGGCTGTGGTGCCACCACAGTCCAACCACACTCCCAGCCACGCTGACGAGGAGAGTAGTGACTAACCTACCCTACCCTACCCTACCCTACCCGACCCTACACTACCCTACACTACCCTACTCTACCCTACCCTACCCTACACTACCCTACCCTACCCGACCCTACACTACCATACCCTACCCTACCCTACCCTACCCTACCCTACCCTACCCTACACTACCCTACCCTACCCTACCCTACCCTACCCTACACTACCCTACCCTACCCGACTCTACACTACCCTACCCTACCCTACCCTACACTACCCTACCCTACCCTACCCTACTCTACCTATTCTACCCTATCTACCTACCAACTTGTTGAACTATTGATTTGAATAAGAAATATACAAATGCAACCAACTTTTGTTTCTACCGGCAGCGTTGATCTAATTCAAATTTAGAACATTAAATTTGCTATTGTGAGTCAACCTTAAAAGATAGACATATGGTGTCACGGACTTTTTTTTAGAACTTTTAAAGAGAAACAATTCCATCATACATGATATTTGCGTAACTTAAACCATTTACGCAGCGCACACAATGGAAGCTCTCAAAAAGGAATATTTTTGCCCGTTTTTGTAACATTTTTCATTTATGCTCCGCTCCTGTTGGTCGTAGCGTGATGTTATGTGGCCTATAACCTTCCTCGATAAATGGACTATCTAACACAAAAAGAATTTTTGAATTCCAACCAGTAGTTCCTGAGATTAGCGCGTTCAAACAAACAAACAAACAAACTCTTCAGCTTTATAATTATATATATATATCTTCAGCTTTATAATATTAAGTATAGATTTTCAGTGTTCTGCTTGCTTGCTACATGGATTTTATTGTTGGCGGTTGGCGATGAATCATCTTTCAACTTAGCTCAGAAGTCAGGGCTTCAATACTTCTGGTGTAAACAATTTATTTGTCAATAAAAACTATTTGATTTTGATTTTGATTTGAATATCCCAAAAGTAAATAGTTATATCAACATTATATTATACACCATCATTACAGTATTTACCAAACGTTTATTTTTACTTTCGTACTGTTTTTAGCACTTGCATAAATACGTGACAGCGTTATTATTTTGCAATTTATATTAAAGACGCGATGTAATGTGAGTGATGCTCGTGGCTAAATAATAACAGCCTCACGGGTCGATCATCAAGGTTAAGCAACGCTTGACGAGGTCGGTCCGTGGATGGGTTACCATTTCAACATACCGAATTTCCTCCGTGCCTCGGAAAGCACGTAAAGCTGTTGGTCCCGGCTGTCATTTGAAGATCTTTGACAGTCGTTACGAGTAGTTAGAAGCTTGAGATTCGACACCAGTCTAGCCAAGGGGTACCGTGTTACCCAGTTATTGGTATGTGGAGGTCAGCTAGGCAGTCGCTCCATGTAAAACACTGGTACTTAGCTAAATCCGGTTAGACTGGAAGCCGACCCCAATATAGTTGGGAACTGGCTAGGCAGATTGATTAAAGACGCGATGTAAGTCCGAATCCCCATACCATTTTTTATTAAACTAGTGCTTTGCTAGCAACTTCATCTCCAAAAATTTCAAAAAGCAAACTCACTCATCCCCAAAGCACAGAAAGATATCATAATGGTCTTTATCTACACTCACAACGTAATGTTCCAAATATGAATTCAAAAAATATTGTATAAACACGTACTTTACATTTGTGATTAGGTAAAATTTAAAAAAAAACTATTACAGTGCAACATTTTCGACACGACACTTGCTATCGGCGTCTCCGTAACCTTGAGGACCCAAGATTTTCAAGAGGCTGTGGGCTCTAGTGGACACAGGTCTGGATAAAATTATCTACGCCTGTGTCTACCGCTTGCTCAGCGGAGATCAGGAGACAACCAGGCTCACAGAGTACCTCAGTGTGGCGGCTGATGCGGCACAGCAGCGGTACCCTTCCGCCCAAATAGTGTTACTGGGGGACTTTAATGCCCACCACCAGGAGTGGCTCTTCCCATACCAGTGCACTGACCAAGCTGGACGGGAGATGCGTAAGCTTGCTAGCCAGCTGGTCCAGGGGGCAACGAGGGTGCCGGATGTTGATTCGCACTCGGCCAACTGCTTGGACCTTCTGCTGACAACAGAGCCAGACCGATACTCTGTGTCGATAACTTCACCTTTTGTTAGTTCCGACCATTGTCTGGTGAAGTCTGTGTCCGTCTACTCCCCGCCCGATCCCAGCCCAAGAGGCACCCGGTGGGTTTGGCGGTACAGGTCATCAGATTGGGATGGCATGCGATCTTTCTTCGCATGCTATCCTTGGCAGCCTACTTGCTTTTCTTCGGATGATCCTTCGGCGTGTTGCGTCAGGGAATGGAGTACTACATTCCGTTCTCTGACGTAACAATGTCCAGTGTTGACCGGCCATGGTTTGGCGCCGAATGCTACCGCGCCAACGCACTTAAACATGAGTCATACCTAGCATTGGTCGACGCTCGATCGCGCAAAGCGAGTGACGTGGGTCAGAAGAAGAAGGCCTTCAACAGGGCTGCCAAGTCCTGCAAGATGGTGTTACGAAGGGCTCGGTTCGACCACATTGGCCGAATAGGGATCAAACTTGCTTCTTACCCAGCAGTAAAGCGTTCTGGTCCCTGGCTAAGTCAGTTGAGTCGAACTTCAGCCGTCCCTCACTACCACCACTGCTGAAACCCGACGGGTCGCTGGCCCACTCCGCTGAGGAGAAGGCAAATTTATTTGCCTCTCTTTTTGCGGAATCAAAAAAAAGACGTGAAGTCTGAATCCTGGTGACGCGTGGCCTCCTCCTTATCCTGATGGATGCGAGACGAGTATGTCGGACATTCGCATCCATCAAAAGGACGTCCGTAAGGTACTGCGCAACCTTGACGTTAACAAGGCTAGCGGCCCGGACGGAATACCAGCAATAGTTCTCAGAACCTGTGCGCCTGAACTGTCTCCGATCTTGAAGAAGCTATCTCGGAAGATCGGAAGCTAGCTAACGTACAGCCCGTGCCCAAGAAGGGTAGTAGAGCTGACCCGGCCAACTACAGACCCATCTCTGTAACGTCCATACTCTGTAAGAGTATGGAGCGTGTACTTAACACGAAGCTCCTGGCATACCTAGAAACTAACGAGATCCTTAGTGACCGCCAATACGGTTTTCGCCAAAATCGGTCTACTGGAAATCTTCTAGCGTATGCCATTCACATCTAGAGTGAGGCCGTCGAGAGGCATGGGGAAGCGCTTGCCGTCTCCCTCCACATCTCGAAGGCTTTTGATAGAGTCTGGCACGAAAGCCTTATTGGTAAGCTTCCTTCGTTCGGTTTGACCGATGGTATGTGTGATTGGATTGCAGACTTCCTGAGAGATCGTTCCATTCAGCTTCGCCTCATGTGATAAACCCACGCTCGTGTTTTAATAACCCCTATTGAAGCCCCCTAAGAGCCCCCTATTGGTCATAATCATTGCATAAACTACTATTATCTAGTCTCATATCGTAATTTTCGAATTATAAACTTCAATACGAGTTTATTTTGACATACTTTATAAACACAATACTGAAATTTAACAATAGAATCTTATTATAACACTTTTTCTGTGACAAAAAAAATGCTATAATAGAGTGTGATAAAAGTATCACACAAGTATTTTAATACCTAATTATATGCTGTTGCATACAATAATTTATCTTCACTCATACAGTAGAAATAAAACAAAAGTGGCAATCCGGCGCACCCTGGGCAATCTACTTCTATCAGAAAATGCATTGAAACCAAATCCCTCAAAAACGCAGTCGTGTGCTTTCCACCTACGTAACAGACAAGCGGGTCGAACATTCAACATCTCATGGCAGGGGCTACCAATAATCCATAGTCCCCATCCAAAGTACCTCGGCGTCACTTTGGATAGGTCCCTCAACTACAGGTAAATTGTGAGATTGTTAAGCGAAAGGTGCATGCCAGGAACAGCTTGCTATGTCGCCTTACATGCACTAGATGGGGAGCATCCCCTCAAGTCTTGCGAGCAACTAGAATGGCGCTCTGTTTCTCCGCTGGTGATGAAGCGTGTCCAGTGTGGAGCCGCTCCGCCCACTCCAGCAGTGGTGGATACAGCACTAAACAAGACATGCCGAACATCCACTTTTTGTCTTAAACCGACCCCGGTACGATTGTTGTATCCACTTATCGGCATCGCGCCCCCGGATGTGCGTAGGACTATGGGAAGCCATATAGAAAGGGCAAAGCAAGAAAGCGACTCGCGCCACCCATTGCACAACTACACCTCGGTGCCCCAGAGGCTTAAAAGACGCAAAAGTTTTCTTGGTTGTGTGTGTTGGTGATGTGAAAAACGTATGAAAGGCGCCAAAACCCAGAACATCACTGCATTAACCGCGCATGCGCTAAAGCAGGCGTTGCCACAGACAAGTAAAAATTGGAATCACAACTATTTATAATAGGTATTATAAAAATGCCGCGCTCCGTATAAGCTTTTCATTACAAAAAAATAATTGCTCGTAACTCCTTGGATTTGCCCTGTATCGTTATAGAAATATAATTGTTTTATAGCATTATTATTTTAGAGAAAAAGTGTTTTAACAAGATTCTATTTTTAAATTTTGGGCTTGTGTTTATAAAGTATTTCAATATAAACTCGTTTTGAAGTTTCTAATTCGAATATTACGATAGTTGAGTATTTAAACAATTTTTTCTATTACGATACAGGGCAAGAAGTTAATATCACCAAGGAGTTTACATAATTGGATAACCATAAAGTAGGGTCACGCATCTGTAGATATTTATGGAATTTTCTTCATAGAAGAGTACTCAAAATAAGATCGGGTAATGGCTTTATTAGTAGACATTCAGGTTGTGGTTTAGCCCAGGGTGACCCATTATCTCCACTTTTATTTAATGTAATAACGTCGGCTATTTGTAAACGCGTGCAGAACAACATCGGTATATGCCAGTACGCGGACGATTTCGCTATATATACTCAGTGTTCTTCCGTGAGTGACGGGCAATGCAAGATACAGTCTACTCTTGATTTAATCAACAGCATGTTAACGCATTTAGGTTTAGACATTTCTCCTGATAAAAGTAAAGTATGTTGGTTTAGTAGAGGTTATCGTAGGCCAGTTATAGAAGTACATTTAGACGGGACATTGTTAGAGTTAGTAGACCATGTCAAGTATTTAGGACTGTGGCTGGATAAGGGCCTTCGATGGAACAAACATATTAAAGAAGTTCGTGAACGAATTCTTAAATTAATTAATATTTTTAAAGTTTTGGTGGGACCTGGGTGGGGTATTCATCCCAACCACTTAAGACGACTATATATTTCGCTTATTCGTAGCCGTATAGACTTTGGTAGCTTTTTACTGGACAATAGCGCTGATACACATTTAATGAAACTAGATAGAATACAGAACATTTGCCTGCGGTTAGTTGGTGGGTTTATCAAAAGCACTCCGATTCACGTGATGGAAGCCGAGTTATTGCTGCCTCCTCTTTTTATTCGCCGCCGATACTTAGCTAGTAAGTTTTACTTAAAATCTAAATGTTTCGGTTTTCCTGTTATTGGCATAGTGGATAAGCTACAAGGTCTTTGTTACAATACAAATTATTGGAGAAAAAGAAAAAACCATTGTTAGTTTTGACTCATGATTCTCTAAAGCAAGAACATATGCACTGCAGTAATAAAGTAGACATGTTCGCCATGACTACTTGGGTCAGCAATATGGACTTATCAAGTATTGTAAAGTCTAATTTAGAGTCTGTAGATAAACCTAAGCATTACTATAATGAGCATAATTTAAGATCTATATGTTGTAAGTCTTTAAATGCACTTTATTCTGGCTTTTACTGTGTATGCACGGACGGTTCCAAACGTGATAATTTCTGTGGCGCAGCCTTTTTTGATTCACAAATAGAAACTTTTTTCAAATTCAAAATTTTATCAAAAGTTTCAATAATGCACTTGGAACTAATCGCTATTGCTGAAGCTTTGGCTTATATCGAATCATTGGATGGTGATCGTTTTGTCATATTCACCGATTCTAAGAGTGCTCTACTCCATCTGATGAGATGTACGAGTACTTCATCTGTTAGGGGGCTTCCACTGGCATATACTATACTAAGAACAATTACTGATTTTGTTGCCAAACATAAAACAGTTGTATTGCAATGGATCCCTTCCCACGTTGGATTAGAGGGTAATGAGGCGGCTGATCGTTTGGCAAATGAAGCCGGGTCGGATGGAGATGTTTATGCGTGTTCACCTTGGCATACTGAGCTCTTACCCTTGGTTAGAGACAGATGTTCTCATTTTTGGTCAGAGTATTTTGATAAAAGGTCTTTATCTAAAGGCATTTGGTACAAGACGATTCAGCCGTCTCTGCCACGCATACTTTGGTTCAGCGAGGGCGGGATGACTAGACAGGAGGTGGTGACGGCTTTGAGACTTCGATCCGGCCACATACCGCTCAACAGTTTCGGATTCATGATGCGCAAAGTCGATTCTCCCAATTGTGTTGTCTGTGGATTGGTAGAAGACGTACATCACATCCTGTCGGAATGTGTTCGTGTTGGGGTCCAAAGACGTCAGGCTTTTGGAATTAGCTTTAATGTAGGCTTTTATAATAGCGTTCTGGCCTCACCTTTATCAGATGAGGCCAGAACTCTTTATCATATTATTATGTGTACAAGGTTGCGGGTAGTCTAGTTTATTATAATTTTAGTAATTATTTTGTATGAAATCATCGGGGTGACATATTCTATTTAGAAAAAACCCCGTAAATAAATAAAGATTAAAAAAAAAAAAAAAAAAAAGGAGTTTACATCAATATTTTTTTTGTAATGCTGCGCGGCGCACCATTTTTATAGTACCTACTAGCTGTAGCTCGCGACTTCGTCTGCGAAGCAATGTTGTAATTTGTAGTAATTTCATCAGCTTATTTTTTATATCGCGGCATAATATTGTAGGTTTTTCATACAAACTTCTACCCCTCTTTCCACCCCCTTAAGTATGAAAGAAAGAAAGAAAAAGTGTTTATTTGCCACAAAAACGACATAAAAACCATCCTGTGTCCTACCCAGGGACTCAAAATATCTCCGAACCAAATTGCATCTAAATTGGTTCAGTGGCTTATCGGCGTGAAAAGGATAGACAGAGAGACAGAAAGAGTTACTTTCACATTTATAATATTAACTTCTCCCGCTACTTCGTTCGAGTGAAGGAAACCAAAAATAAGCTGTTATTAAACCAAATAAAAATGTGGTTTCGTAGAGTTCTACGGTTTATAGGTTTGGGGCGATTCGTTATTTGACTTAAAAAATAATACATCCTCCCCTTAAAACTTAATAACCCCTTTTTCTCTTTTTAATTTTTCGTTTATATTAGTTAGATTGCTCAGTAGGATGCCTCAAAAAAAAATTAACATCACTCAACCCTACCAAGGGGGAAGTAGTTTAAAAAAACATGTTATGTCAATTTTGATTATTTACTTTACCCCCAAGGAGTGAGATTTTTCATACAAACAAATTTCTCCCTTTTCACTGGAAGTCCGAACTGGTCAAGGCGGCGGGAGTCCGGTGGATGCGAAATGCACAGGACCGATCTGTGTGGCGACGCTTGGTGAAGGCCTATGTCCAGCAGTGGACGTTTTTTGGATGAAATAATGATGATGGTAAAAGGTTGATTTTCGGAAAATCCCTTCTTCGTGCTCCCCTAGATCCCTACATCAAAAATAAAACCTTGTTCAGTAAGATTCTTAGCAAACATTAACACTCACTTAATCGTATTTTGGGGGTAGTTTCGAAAAAATATAATGACAACCTTTTAATGTTTACTTAGGTAGGTATTTATGTCAACTATCAAGTATTATTAAACCCAAGACATACAATTCTTTAACAAAACTTTATCACCTGTTAAATCGTATTTTGGAGGCAGTTTCGAAAATCTAATAATATCAAATAAATAAATAAAATTAATTTATTTGCATAAATAAGGTACAGAAGGTTGGTAAAATGTACAAAATTGTTCTCTTATTCTGCCTTTAATTTCGGCGTGCAAATATAAAATAGTGACACATTTAAGTAAAAAAATGTTATTGATAATAATCATGCATTCACTAAACAGATAAGCCCATTAATTCTAGCTTTAATTCTTACTTATTATATATGGTATTTATGCCAAGTTTCAATTTTATTAACCCAATAAATAAGATTTTTCAAAAAACCTTTAACACCTTTAACCTTTAACCCCTAAATCGCCTTTTGAGGGTAGTTTCGAAAACCTTATAATCACAACCTTTATTGTTTACTTAAGTCGATATTTATGTCAAGTTTATTAAGTTAAGAAATAAGATTCACAACACACACAACACATAAGATTCATGACAACCGTTTTAGAATAGAATAGAATACTCTTTATTATGTACACCATATAAGTTACAGAAAGTATAGACGAAGAAAACATTACACTGGGTGACACAATGGACGGCCTTATCGCTAAAAGCGATCTTTTCAAGACAACCTTTGGATGTATTTAAAAAATTAAAGTTAAAGACAGTACTGTATACTAAGGTATACTAAGGTAGGTATTTATATCAAGTTTCAAGGTTATTAACCCAAGAAATAAAATTGTTCAAAAAAAATCGATTCGTCTTTTAGTTTCAAAAAACTATTAGGGCTTTGTTCACCTCCTGCATTTAAAGTGCCGAATAGGCTAACCGCCAGCCAAAGTCACCCGTAACGTCATGTGCGTATTTCACGACGTTCGAGTAGCACTAATTATAAGATTATCTGACCCATATCTTACTTGCCACGGCATCTGCCCATTAGCGAGTTTACCCATCAGTTAAAAGTTGTCCGTTGTCATTTTGTGTAGATTATTTTACAATTTGTGAATAAAAATGGATTTATTAAAATTGATCATCAATTGGATGACTAGAACATTCTACGACGCAACGAGTACCTAGGATTGGTGTATTTAAATGCTGTGTTGATTATTTTACGGTGCTAGATGTCACTAATTTTTGCTAGAATTCGTCTATTGAATTATGCAGTAAACCAACTTAAAATAACCCATAAATCGCAATATAATTGGTATTTTTTATTTTTCAAGTGGTTTTATTAATAAACTATCAAATGTACTGAACTTCTGAACAATAGGCTAATAAAACATATTAAAACCACATGCATACCAAACCAGACGAAAAAACACCATAAATATAAAAAAAGAAAGATAGAAAAAGTGTATATATGCGCCAGGCACGACGCATACCCTAAAAAAAAGTACAAATGACTATTGACATCTGGCAATGGCATTTGCCGAGTAACATTGACGTATTATTGAACGAATGTAACGCAAGATTTGTTACGGCATTCACTTAACCAGTACGTTGTTACTCGAACCTATAATTTCGTTTGTGAAATTGACAAAAGATACTCGCAACTTTTACGTGCCACATAACGTTATCCTGGACATAACTAATCAACGCTTTACTTGGAGATGGTGAACGAGGCCCTTAATGTAATTATCATTTATATTTTTAGGTTTAGTTAGTGAGTAGTTTTTGGTTAAAGTGTATATGTTTGTAGTCTTAGTTAATTAAGTATTTTATACACTGTATATACTTGTATCTATATAAATAAATAATTATCACCTGTTAAATCGTAATACGGAGGAAGTTTCGAAAATCTAATTATATCAACCTGTATTGTTTACTTAGGTCGGTATTTATGTCAAGTTTAAAGTATATTAACCCGGCTGATAAGATTCTTCAAAAAATCTTTAACACCCCCTCAATCGTCTTTTGGGGGTAGTTTCGTAAAACTAATAATGACAACCTTTATTATTTATTTATGTTAGTATTTGTGCAAAGTTTCAAGTTTAGTAACCCGTGAAATAAAATTCTTCAAAATTCTAATTTTTCTCGGTGTTGTACTTTCATCTCGCCAATTTTCGAACGTCCTTTTCCATCCAAACCAAATCAAATAATTTATTTGCACAATACATGTTAAAAAGGTGTTACAGGTATAAAAGATACGGACCATCGTCAACCATCTCTAACGTAGAGCTGTTGGAGGAAGGCCACGTGAGCCTGATCGACCGTCAGATCAGCGTCGTAAGTGGAGACAGATTGGAGGTTACATACATCAGAGGAATTTCGATCAAGCTAATTTAATGTTCCCACTGCTGGGACACAGGCCTTTATGTGAAAGGGAATGGGCTACAATCCACAATTGCGGATGATCAATTGACCTGATGCCGAAAACCGTTAATAAATAAAATGTCAGGAACCCTGTTACTAATTTTTATAAGGACGAACATAAATAAGGAAGGCACTCTAAATTAAAAACGAAATAAAAATGACTTTACGAAATGAAACAATAAAATTCAAATATTGGCTGTCTACCTACTGAACAAACTGAAGTTGTGTGCTGTCTGCTGACATCATGAAAACCATTACCGTGTAATTTTTATACAGCAATTTAAAACATTCGATATGGTTTTGACTTTGAAAACAACTTTCCTTAATACCTTTTCCGCGGGCCGTTTGCGCAGATGCGATGCATGTTAGGTACTATTTCTTTTAAATATTTCAATTTTATCACAATAATTATTGCGTTATATTATGCGCAAATTAACCTTTTTTTTTCTTTCTTGCCATAGCTCATAAACTATTTTGTGCCCAGTGGCTAAGGAACTCCCCTCTCGTAGGTCGTGGGTTCAAATCGGGGCAAGTGCCAATGTGACTGTCTGGTATTAAGTATTATTATTCTGTTTTAGTAAACAAATAGATTTGAATTGTCTGGTCTGGTCTGGTATCACAGTTCCTTTATTACTACCATTTCGTGACATTGCCAAAAATTGTGGTGACACTGCCACAAAAGAATTTTGTTTAACACAAAAAATAAACTGACATCCAAAACAAAACACAACAAACCAAAAAGTAACTTTCTTTCCGGAAGTCGTTGTCGTTGGTTCCTATTATTTTTCGTTATTGACACCGACTGCCGAAAAGAAAGTAAATTTTTGCTTTGTAGTGTTTTGTATTTTTTTTTTAAATTGCTATCTATGCACTTTTGCCATCTCATAGGTAGTTCATGGATGCCTTTACTAAAAAAACCATTCGGACAGGAATCAATAAAATCTTTGAAGGCGCTTTGGACTGCCCCATCAGAGTTGAATTTTTTCCCTTGCTTATAGTGATCCAAATTTCGAAAAAAATGGTAATTATTTAGAGCAAGGTCCGGGGAGTACGGTGGATGTCCTAGACATTCAAATTGAAGCTCCTCTAATTTGGTAGCCGTCTGTTGTGCAGTGTGTGGTCTAGCGTTGTTCTGAAGCAGCAGTGGCCTAGAGCGATTGACCAGCCTCGGCTGTTTAGCAGCTAGCTTTTCCATCATGGTTTGCAGTTGCTGACAATAGACATCCACCGTAATTGTCTGGCCAGATTTAAGAAAGCTGTAGTGAACGACACCGGCACTAGTCCACCAAACGCTCAAAAGTAATTTTTTTTTAATCAATTTTCGCTCGTTCCCGTCCGAATGTTTTTTTTTTGTGAATGCATCAATGAACTACCTATGAGATGGCAAAAGTGCATAGATAGCAATTTTTTTTTTTAATTTAATTAAAAAAAAATATATTAAAAAAAAAACGACTTTATGTTCCTCCCTTAAAAAACGCCAATTTCATATGCAATGACCTAATATTTAATTAACCGACTTAAATATTCACATTATGGTACTTTTTGTGGGCTTTTAAACATGTATGCCAAACATAGGTTTGTAAGTACAGCCAAGCAAGTTGATTCATAACCCTTTCGGCCGAAAATTCGTTTGAAAACTTCAAAACATGATACCATACCATTTACGGTGCACTTACGACGTTGTATAATATAAAAACTGTGCCAATGCGCATTGCAATTGTTTTTTAATTGACTGACAAAGGCTTTTTTACAAAAAAATAAAAAATCTTATTTTTTTCTTTTGTTTTAGATAGGCTCGCGCTTGACCACTATCTCACCTGATGGTAAGCGATGATGTGGTCAACGGTGTAACACGCTTGCCTAGAAGTAACCTATTCACTCTTGACTTAAAGACCCCGAGGTTGTAGCTATCCGGAAACGCAGACTCCGGCAGGGTGCCACTCCTTAGCTGTACGCATTTTATTATGTTTTGGATTTGAAATTACCTGGCGTCCAATGTTTGCATAAAGAAATAAGTACTCCTTTTTTTGAAGTCGATTAAAAATAAGTTTACGCAGCCATATACACAGGAAATTTGTAAAAAATGTCTTCAAAAGTACCATAATGTTGAGGTTAGTTAAACCGCAACAGTCTAATGCAAAATGTGTACTAAATACGAATTACTACACCTTTCCAAACGGTTGACAATAGTGATGTTTCCTGGGTAGAAAAATGATAATTCTATTTAGTCCGTCAGTGAGATTATAAAATAATATTGGACACGTATTTTTTGCTTTACCAAATCAATAAAAAAATATAAAGTTCAGGAATGGGGGCTTATGGCGTCACTAAGGCAGTATAAAGTGTACTAGCGGCGTGACGTTTCATGATATTTCAACGCATTATATCGTCGTCACTTTAAGTTTTTGTGACAAAAAACACGTGTCCAATATTATTTATTATTACCGACGGACAAAAAACAAATTTCAGTAAACTACCATATTTAGATTTGCTCAAAATATGTGCAATAACAACCTTTTCGCTTGCTGAAAAGATGCAAAAGAATAAAATAAAGATATTATACTCATTCTATTTGCGTCCTTATGTACCTAAGTTTTCATACAAAAAACGTGACAAAATGCTTAAAATTAAGGGGAATAGTTAAAAAAAAAAAAACGTTGTTCCACACTTGGAATTTCTTCATGTATCGTGGGTGCGTTTACAAACATATAAACTCACATAGACAACACCCAGAGCCGGAACAACTATCTGTAGGTCATACAAATATTTGTTCCGTGCGGGAATCGAACCCGCGACACGCAGCGCAGCAGTCAATCGCTCAACCACTGCGCCAACCGTGCGCCCCAACTTGCAACATAACATTTCTTTGGTATGTTTTTTTTTGTGCTGCCCGAATACAATCCAATTCCACATACTTAAACACACACATGCATGGTGAATACCCGTCTCATCATCGATTCAAATTGAAAGATTTTTTGAAATCGGTCCGGTATTTTTATAAGTTTATTCGTTACATACAAAAATACAAATAATATAGGTAATATAGATAAGCAGCTGTAGGAAGGATCTGGTACATTAGCGCGACATACGAAGCCAACTATTATGGTATGTTTGTCAATCGACATAAGGGCTGCAGATCAAAATCCAAGATGGCCATACAACTTGTGTATCTACAACTCTCAACTATCATGGATGCCATTTTCATGATTTTCGAGCATGTTGATCCAGAAAAATTATTCTAAATAAATCTAAGAAAGTGCTGCTTATGTATAGGTCTACCAGAATCTCATGGCATTTTTTATTTTTTTTAAATTGTGATTTTCATATGGCAATGTCAATTGTCACCTGTCAAATCAAAGTACTTGATGTGTCAACCGCTGCTGAATTTTTTTGATATTATCTTGAAAATTTGTTATTTTTGTGAAAATGTCGAAAAACCCACTTCGATCTCAAGCGAGACATATTGTTTTCAATGTGTATCGTAAAATAAGGGAAGAAGGAGGCGTAAATCAAATTCAATCTTTGATTTTAAAGTGCGTCGTAGAGTGGACCGGTAAGTTGGACTGACTTGTTTTGATACTTTTAGTTTATATTATATTTTTCTTACTTTTTTTTATTTCTTTCCTTTACTATTATATGGTAAATCGTAGGTCAGGGCACATCGAATGATGGCCGGAAGGAAATGGCAACAGTGTAACATTTAACTGTTACTAATTCTTCGACAAGATATTGATTTTAACGGAGATTACTAGAATCTTTAATAATTATTAATATTAAGTAATAATCTGCGCCCTGCAGTGGGACGTGTATATAGACAGGAGTTTTTGGCGGGATTTTGTCGAGTGAAGTTCAGTGGCTGTTAATATTATTTGCAAATTGATTCCTAGTGGATATTGTGATATATTATTGGTGTAGTTTGGTGTCTCAACTGTCTACGCAACTGGACAATTTGTAAAATCATTGAAATAAGGGATCTCGGGATAGTGGAGCGGAGTAATTTATTGTAGTATTGCCTGCCTCTGCAAAGATTACTGGGAAGACTGATTCGATACAATTTGCTGCCAAATACTCCAAAAAACATTAGAATCTGTTACATCCGCATTCTAATGCATACTAAAGAATAAATATAAGATCAAAAACTCTTTCCAAAGACGTGGCTAAAAGATCCTAGCAACCATGCCATAAAACTTACATAAAAAAGTATATATAGACTGTTGATGATGAATGACTATAAGTAACATGATACATTTTATTATTTTTTACAGACTTTATACATAAAGAGATTGGTTTTGAATATGTTAAATGCCAATGAAAAAGAACCATTTTGATAGAGAGAGATGACATAAAACTACAAAGATGCAAGTTTTTGAAATACCAGTGGAGTTCATGGAATCGTATTCTAGTTTTCTAGTTCTGAATGAGGCTTTAAGTTATTAGTATGATTTAAATGATATATAATAAATTAGTGCATACATTAATATTCAATTGATTTATTTTTCCTATGTTAAGAACCCGATATATAACAACATTATTCATACACATACCTATAATACTCACAGTAGATCTTTGTATCTCTGAATTGGTTGCAAGACCCCGCGCAGTAGCTATTTTTGTGTCAATGTTGAAGGTGAAGATAGCATTGTATAACTGTCTCTTTCACTCGCTTATGTATGTCACATCGTCCTATCTCGCTTACTCTATGCAGTATACTCGATGACAAACTGTTTCTTACGCAATGGTTGGCAGGACCAAGTTCAAAGACACAAATATCCGCTGTGACTACCTTAATATAACTAGGTACCTCATGTTCATTAATACTAAAGACATAAATAAAAATTAAACAGTATCAAGATCGTTTAATCCAATTTCCCCAGTATTGCACACAACAAATTTTTATTTCCCCATTTGCCATGAGATTCTGGTAGACCTATACCAAGCCGCATTACGACAATTTGATACATACGTAAGTTTAAGGGCTGTCTCATTCTCTTGGTTCACAAATTAAAGATGGCGGCTATTCATAGCTATAAATATTCTAAAGGATTTTCCATGTTTGCTGGGGTGCTGATACCGCAAATTCTGAATCCAAGATGGCAGCTATCACAGGTTGTACATTTTTTTACAATTTCGATTTGAAGCCTACATATATTCATAAGCGACCCCGAAAACTAAGAAATTATGACAACCTAGCACTCCGCCCGCGACTTCTTAGACATGATTTCGTGGTAGCGGATAAATTTTAAAGATAGTTACCGCGGCCCTGGATCAAATGACTGAAGGAACACGGGTGGGTTTTAGTCAGTAAAAGACTGATACGCCCTCCCGCTTCACCCAGAGCGGGAGAAGTCATTGGACGATTTCACACCCAAAAAAGAAACGCTTGGTTTCGTATGTTATCCTACAGATGACTTTCTTATGTGCAGTTATTGAAGTCGACCAAAAATAAGATATTGATAAATCAATAAATAATGGGGTATCGTGGATAATAAAGGGTTTATGGGTTTGGGATGATTCGTTATTTGACACAAAAATTAATAAATTTTAGGTTACCTGCACAAAGTAAAATCCTCCTTATGTTTAAGATTCCTCAAAAAAGAACTAAACCCCTTAACCCTATCTGGGGGGTAGTTTAAAAAAAACTAATTATGTCAATTTTGATTATTTACTTTATATCCAAGGAATTTTGACATTTCAAACAAACAAATTGCCGCCTTTTTTACCCCTTATCTTATCTTATCTTGTGGAAAGGCCGAGAAATAACTCTGACACTTCAACCCATTGGGATCTATTGTGGTTCCCTATATAACCTACTCCTCCTCAATCTCGTTGTAAACTCTTTTCATGAGTTTTGCAACGAGACTATAAGATATGAGCCTATAGTCTTCTGGTTTTGGATATCCAACCCCTAGGAGGCTCATTCGCTTACCAGCCAGTTCATCGCATGTGCACAGAAGGTGCTCCATGAGTTCCGTATGTTCCCCACACAACCTGCACATGGGTGTCGCGGTTAGACCCCTTAAACTTTAAATTGCCGAAAATTCCTTCTAAGTGTCCTATCAATAATAATCCTTTTTGATCTAGGGCAGTAGATCAAAACGGATAACCTGTGCAGTAAGATTCTTAGCAAACTTTAACACCCACTAAATCGTATTTTGAGGGTAGTTTCGACAAAAATATACTGACCACCTGACCACCTTTATTGATTACTTAGGTTGGTAAATAAGTCGAGTTTCAAGTTTATTAACCCAAGAAAAAATAATTATTCCATATACATATACTTCAACACCCCCCAAATCGTCTTTTGGGGTTAGTTTCGAAAAACTAATAATAACAACCTTTATTATTTATTTAGGTTAGTATTTTTGCCAAGTTTCAAGTTTATTTACTCAAAAAATAAGATTCTGCCATACAAACTTCAACACCCCCTAAATCCTCTTTTGAGGTTATCTATACTAAATTTTCTTAGAGAATCAAACAATAAAAGGCTTAATTATATTTTTATACAACATATTTTTGAATAGCGAGCGAATTCCGAATTAGAATTTAGAATCTGATTTTGAAAATTCGGCGCATTTCGGACAAATGTAGTGTGTGTAGCATTCATAGATTACAATATGTAAGTTTTTTTTTTTTTTTCAATATTTGTAAGAACAAGAATTCTTAGTAAATTATTACGATCTAGCCTAAAATACTAACAAGTAATTTAAGTATAACTTAATATGTTACGTTACAGATTATGTTAAAACTAAGAATAGTGTCCATTTGCACTTTTACACAAGTCCGTAGCACTTTTTTAGAGTCTGATATAATTTATAAAACCACTAAGTTCATGTGTTATATGTATAGCACAGCATTGCCACTATTATTCATTCACTTTGTACACTACACTAATTCAAAAGGTTTAGTTCTTTTTAGCTACGCACTAAGTCTGTATTGTCTAGCAGCTGGATAGCCCCAACATTCACGTGTCGATGTAGTCTGTATTCGTGGGCTTCAGCAAATTTTTGGATGATGGCGGTGAAGAATTCCGTTTTAAGGTCACGGTGAAGATTGTCATTTCTTATGTACCAGGGTGCATTTACACCATCCCTGAGCATTTTATTTTGGAATTGTTGGATTAATTTGATGTTGCTTTGTTTAGTACAGCCCCAAAGTTGGATACCATACGTCCAAATTGGCATCAGTATATGCTTGTATATGGTTATTTTATTATGTATTGATAGACAGGATTTCCTGCCGAGTAACCAATACATACTTTTATAACGTATGTCAAGTTCCTGTGACATGAGCTTTCCAACGCAACTTGCCATCGAGAGTTATGCCAAGGTATTTGGCTGTATTAGCATAAGGCACTTGGATTGGGTGATAGTCAAAGTGTTTATTTGTGAAGTCAATGTGAACTGATTTTGACTCATTCAGTTTGATCTTCCATTTTTGTGTCCAGTCATAAACTTTATTCTCAGCTTGATGAACTTTTTCTAATGCTTCTCTGTGGCTTGATCCGGTAGCCATAATTGCAGTATCATCTGCAAAGGTTGCAATGGTGTTGTATTACAGCTGTTCTGGAATGTTACATGAGTATAACAAGTACAAAATTGGGCCTAGCACACTTCCTTGAGGTACCCCAGCTTTTATAGCTTTTAGCTCGGAATATGCATCTTCTGGCCGAATTCCGCCAGGGATTTTTAATTAAATTCTAAACATATTATATTATTCTAAACATTCTATTAGTTATATACGACTCTACAATATCTGCAAATTCTGGTAGCATGCGTCTGAGCTTGAATATTAGACCCTTCTGTCAAACATTGTGAAAAGCTTGCGTGACATTTAAAAACACGGTGGCGCAGACTTCCTTATTTTCAAGTGTTTTTTCAATGATATGGGTTATTCTATGTACCTGGTCTATGCAAATTCAAATTCAATCTTTATTTGCTCAAACATGAGTACAGTACACACAACAAATTGCCAATATGTATGAGATGTTAAAAAAATATTAATAATACAGAGCGTCATGTTTGCCTTAAATAATGGCATGCAAATATTAATAATAGAATAAAGAATACATAAAATTTAAATCAAAATAATAATTTAGAATGTCATATCATAATAAGTTCATAAAAACAAAAAAAAATAAAAGTACCTACTTACGTTAAAATTATCATTCTAGAATGTCAGTATAATTATTAAAAATGACAAAATATTAAATGCCAAATTATTTAAAATTTCGTACAAATGCTAATATAAATTATAATAATAAACGTTCTAGAACGTCAGAACAAAAATATTTAAAAAAACAGTCTGAACAAAATATTGTTGAGTGTTTTTCCCTAAAGCCACATTGATAATTTTGAATAAGGTCTTTATCTTCTATTATTGGTTTTAACCGTTTCAATAACAGTTTTTCGAATAGCTTTGATAACACAGGCAACATAAAAATAGGTCTATATGATGATTCTTCATAGGGTGGTATCCCAGGCTTCGCAATCATAATGACTTCAGCGACCTTCCATGGCTCAGGTACATATTTTAAGATAAATGCAGTATTGATAAGCTTGGTCAGCTTAACTATGGCTTTGCGTGGGAGGTGTTTTAGAATTGCCCCTGTAATGAGGTCGTAACCCGGAGACTTTTTCGAGCTAATGTTATTTTGGATTTCTCTCATTACTTCTTTAGGAGTCACAAGCTTTATTTGGTTTTGTGACAATCTTTCACTCTCAAGTATTTCTATCGAGCTCTCATTGGGTTGAAAGGTTTTTGAAAGAAAGAAAACGAAAATGCAAGTATAAATAGTAATTATTTTATATGCTTGTCGGATCTTGTCATGATTTGTTTATTTAAAATGGGACACAATTACCTTTGTTTGGTATTGTGCAGAGTCTAGTTTCAGGTATAATCTCTGGCACGTAAGTTGGCAAGAGTCATTAGATGCGCAGAAGTAGTTTTTTAGTTATCTCTGGTAGTGAAGCGGGGCGCGGGGTACATTTAGGACCGTTCCGAGCGCGCGATTGGTTGGTCAGTTGACACAGGGATCGACTGACCAATCGTGTCGCGTCGACGCTTCATTTGCTCTATAATGGTGGTTGGTCAGTTCGCATATGCGCGAACTTATCCCCACTATACCAAAACCTTGCCGGCACTATATGGTGTCGATATGGTTCACAGCGTCGGATTTGCTCCTAGTTACCCGACTTGTGTGCACATACATTTTTGTTCACGCACTAAACTCTGCACGGACCGTCACAGTCTACCCTCTTTGTCGCCGATAGTGTAGGTTTTTCAAACTCATACTGTTGGAGGCAACCAGGGCGGACATCGTCGCTGCATGAATATTATTCAGGCCGCAAGTTAACCGGCTGGTTGACTGCGATATCATCACTTGTTCCCCTAGATTCGAACCCCAGGAGATTACACAGCACTAGGCCTCCTCAAGAATATCGTCCCAGTGTTGGTCCCAGTGTTGCATGCTCTACACCACCAAATATTTTGAAAAAGATGAAAGAAATAGGCCCTCGAACAGTATGCAACAACAGACGCACAAATAGCATTCGCTATTGTTGGGGTGAACTGTATATATTCAGCCTAAAGCAGCGTCTGAATAACAAAAGCACAAAGCAAAACCGTATGCGTACAAAAGTCAGATTACTAATCTGAGCCCCTAGCACAAGTTTCTGACGTTTTCGTATCGTCATCGTGACATTTTACCAGACGAAAACGTACTCGATGCTGCGACAAGTTATTTTGGCAGCACGAGTTCAAAAAAACGTCTTGCGACAACTCGGAAGTAGTAATTGACTATGGTTTATTAAGGCCGAGAATCCAATAGCGTTTGGATTGGTTTGTAGTAAATGGTGCGTTTTGAAAATAGAAAAAAAAAACGAGTAACTTTGTTTTAAATAATTTAGAGACTAAAACTGAAAAAATGTTTGTGATAAACACATGTTAAAACATATTTAACATTTTCATTAATTATTTTTTTTAATAAGTCATTGAAATTTTCAGTTTATTGGGGTATTTATTTATGATAAATTGTTCGGTTTTGAACGGTCCCGTACATGACGTATGACAATTGTCACTTAATGTTTGACGGTTTCCTTCAAATTACAAAAATATTAAACCGTTAGCACACTGATGCAAACGCGTCTAGTTGCAAAATTCATGCGACGAGCGAACTCAGTGGTTGGTAAAATTAGGTATTTTGCACGTTTACACCGAAACTTTCAATACCTAATTATACGAAATGTTAAATTCATTTATTAAAGGCAACAAGGCCCAAAGAATAACTTAACCAAAATACATATTATATTCATAGTATTACAAACAATATAAACTTAACAAAATCAAAATACTTTATTTCAACTAAACCATTTAAAGACATTTTTAATAATCAAAATCAAGATGAATCTAGTTGCACATTCGCAAGCCTCAGTAAGTCTCTATGGAGAAGAACGTGCAAGATACTCCACAGACACTCTTTGTCTTCCATAAAGTTCAATTATAAGTAGGTATTTGGTTACATGAAAAATACATAGATATGTGAGAACGATGTAAAAAAACTTATACCTATGTTAGTAACACAATAAAAACATTTAAACAAACAAACATTTAACGATTACACACAGGCAACCATCTTTGCTTCAGTATTCCAGCTGAATTCAATACAACACAGCCTGTCAGCAATCATGCCCAGAATGCTAGATATAATAAATATACCTACCTTACTTATTGTTCACCATGATTGCCCACTTAATTGTTCACACTTTACGCATAATAATATTATGTATAATAATATAATTAAATTAATATATGAATAAATAAATTACAAAAATGTATTCATCGGTTGGAGGATCTCATCCATCACTTTTTATGAATTTTTTATTGCCGCGCGGTTTATAAGTACGCATTGCTTCTCGGTGTGAGCAGACCCTAAGGTGTAAACGTCTATTGTTGTTTATTGTCATTTCAAATAATTATTTTAATTTACCAGATTTAGATTAAATCTGTTACGTACGACGGTTCTGTGATTTTAGAATTAACAAATCCCAAAAGAACTTGCTTCACTCAATTCATCATCATGGTGAACTTCATAAAGAAGCAAAAAAGTAAGTTTATTGCACAGATTTATACAATTATGCAAAATGCGCTTCATCCGCTCAATCCCATGAGGTCTCATGTAGTAAGAGGCGGGCCTATTGCCGTGCACAGCACACAGAGTGAGACTCCGGGTTGCCACTAAGAAATTCCTAATGGAAAGGTCCAATAACAATGCACGACCGACAATGTTGTATTTAGTTTCAGAATCTTTGTATTTTGTTCTATATCAACTTCTTTTACCAACAGGAGATGACGAGTAAAATATGCCTGGTACTAGCCAAAAGCCTTTCTCGAAACCGCAACAATATAAGCCAGCATTGCCACTAAGAGAAGACAAGCCATGCCGATCGCTTGCACCACCGTCTACAAGACTGCAGCCGTGATGTCTTCAAAACCTGCAAGCTATACGTCTCTTTGTGCAATAGTGACATCCAACGAAGGAATTGGGGGATTATTTTATAACTTACGACGTTAAATAGTATCTACATATTTACAACCGTTTTAGTACAAATGCTCTTCATGCTATTTCAAGCGTTTGGAGCAGCCATGAGCTATGGTTGGAATCTTACATACTCTACCAATTCATTATGATGAGTACAAAGTTACAAGAACATTATATAATACAAAGTTTTGTTAATTAAATCTGTATTTTATTTAATCAATGCATTATGTAAATTCATGATCAGCCCATAAAGTTTTTACTGCTACACCTAGCGGTAGGAACGGCAGGCGTTTCCTTTCAGAGATTATCTTGTACAAATATAGCAAACAAAATGTTTAGAATAGGAAGTGCCTATGTGTTATGTAATTTTGAATGATAGATTGAAGAACGAAGATGAGTTAGAGAAAGATGTAATAAGACAACGTTGTGGTTTAAACAAAGATGTATTAACTGAAAATCGTAGGTATGCTGAGATGGTTTGACCATCTTGAGAAGATAAATAGAGAGAAATAGATAGAGATAAAGATAGTATTTAGAGTTTCGTACCCAAAGGGTAAAAACGGGACCCTATTACTAAGACTTCACGATCCGTGTCTGTCTGTCACCAGGCTGTATCTCATGAACCGTGATAGCTAGACAGCTGAAATTTTTACAGATGATGTATTTCTGTTGCCGCTATACCAACACATACTAAAAACAGAATAAAATAAATATTTAAGTAGGGCTCCCGTACAACAAACGTGACATTTTTGCTATTTTTTGCGATAATGGTACGGAAACCTTCGTGCGCGAGTCCGACTCGCACTTGGCCAGATTTTAAATAAATTTTGTGATGAGTGCAGTGTCGTATAATTACGTAACTTGAAAACATGATTTTTGTTTATAGGGATATTTCAACGATTTTGGTGTGAAATGAAAGGTTTCCGTTTGAATAATGTAAAGGTGATTTCGTCGATTATGTGATGTTTGAATAAAATCGGTTTACAAGTTATGGTCGTTTCACTGCTTGAATCGGGGTGTTTACGCAAGATAAATGTGTTGGGGGTGTTTTAAATTTTACTTGTTGATGTTATTATTCTACGAACTTTTTAATTGTTATAAAATGTGTAATTATTATTGTCGATGTCAATAAGGGTTGTGTATACTAAGTAAACAATCAATTCAAAGGTATTAAATAATGTATGTTTAAAAGGTTTATTAAATAAGGCTCTAAAGATTTCAGCTAAGTAAAGACGAACCGAAAAATGGCCTAAAACACATGTAACAAGATTTTTCAAGAAAAAGCCCGCATTTTATTTCTTTAGTCAAAACGTGGCTCTTGTATGTGTGTCGTCCTCGTAATACCTACCACTCATTCAGGGGTGCGTGGTGGCGTGTGCCACAAGCAGAGTCGCCGGACTCAGAGCATGGAAAGCACGTCAAACTACAGTGGGATACTATCCCACGGCAACCGCGGGTACTTACACCGTCCGCATCAGATCTTTTTGTGATGTTCTTCAGAAAGGCCAGCGCGTGCACGTAATAACCAGCGTGCGTGCAGCTGTATGAACGTGTATATTACGTAGCATGTGACATTCTGTAGTTTCTACCTACTTACCCCTATCCGAAAAAAGCGTTAGTTTATGTATGTTTGGATTAGGAAAATTAGGAAAAACATATAGTTTCTGTTTATACAGGTATTTATTTATCACATTTATAGCTTAGTTAGTTACCTAGTCAATTCACGGCTACTTATATACATGTTAGAAATATAATAAATTCAATTAATATCAACAAGAAGTAGGATTTTTTAATAAAAACAGGCTGAGTGAGCCAACTAGGCTTTCCATGTACGCATACGGAATGATATGACTTAGGATTATATTATATTGTTTTGAAAGAGAGTCCTATTACAGTCCATTCTCTGCATCGATTTCTCGTCCATAAGGATTACTCTGGATTCTGGAACATTGGCTGGCAGGTGGCAATTACGATGAAAGGTATTTATACTAGACCGTTCGTCACACTCCGAAGGGATTCTATTTCATTTTAGTCCTAGTTTTCTCTTTCGTTGTACATCTGTCTGTGTTTATCATCGACAGACTAGCTAGACTTGTAGAACGCATTACGGTTTTTGCTACATAAAATACTGCAAACTGCAACCATTGCCACAAGATCTGCTGAAGAAGATGTTATATTAATACATTTTAGGTTAGTATTGTTGTTAATAGAGAAGTCAAGAACATTTTAGCCGTCAATGTTGTAAACCCAAATTCTAATCCATATTCCCAAATTATCTTTTTATACCGGTATAAACCGGTTGCATAATATATAGGCATACGTGCATACTAGTATTATATAAGAGATAATCTCTAATTTATAAAGCATATCGCCGTTTTCTTCAATTCATGAATCTTCAAATGAGTCATGATAATTATTGAGCACCGCAAGAAAAACGTAGAGTTGCGGCGAATAACGCGCAAGAGATCATACTCCACCACGGCAGGAAGGCCGCTCTATGTGTGGTTAGCATCAATAACTTATAGAAATGGTTTATTATAAGAAACTATTACTGTTTGTTCACAAAGAAAATGAAAATGTTACCTACCTCGTTTAACATCTTCTCCTAGCCTATTTATTAAAAAAGGACGTAAGATAATCAATAGACAGCATGCGTTCCCCTTTTCTTCATGATTAAATGGCATAATCAGGCATAATATTGTAAAAATACCGAAATAAATACGGAAAATTATTTGACGTCAAATGTCTCACCAAGAAAATGTCAGTGAGATAGTTTTCGACGTGCTTTCGTCACACCTTGCGTAAAACTCGATACTACATGTCAAAATGAAAACTTGTGCTACCGATTCCCATACATTTGGAGCATTAACGCAACGTAAATACGTAAACTCGATACGAAGGCAATTGTCAAAAACTTGTGCTACCGATTTGTTAGTTCCAAATACGGACACATGGCGCTGATTCATTTTGCATACAAAAATTGTCGGAGGCGATACGTTAACGTAGTCGATCCAATTACGCAGAAACTCGTGCTAGGGCCTGGTGTCTTTTTAGTGGCCCGGCCCGTCAGGTGACGCTATTCGCTTGACATTGAGTAAAAGATCTCTGTGTTTATAATTTAATAAAAAATATTAATGAACGTATTTGTGTGCTTCTCATATTAAAAACTAGTGTGTAAATATCGAATTTATTAGTGTGACAAAAAAAACAATAATGTTGTAAATTTTGATGTTAGGATAGCAAACACGAACATAAAAATAAACCATTACGTTGACAATATAAAGCGACAAATATGCAAATCAGTGAAATTAAAAAAAAAAAACTAGCTGACCCCCGCGGCTTCGCTCCCGTCAAAGTTATAGCCTATATTACTCGGGCATAATGTAGCTTTCAATAGGTGAAATATTTTTTTAAATTGGTTCAGTAGTTTCGGAGCCTATCGGCCTAACTTTCCTGTTTATAATATTGGTATAGATAGCAATAGAACAAACCCAACTTTATGCCAACTCAAATTACGAAAGTGCTTTTGTGTTTTTAACAAAATTATACCCGCGTTAAGTGGCAAAAATCAACGGCTCCAAAATACAAATTGCTTAACCCTTGACAAGCACAACTTCAATTCGTCTTAATCTGCTAAATACATCGTGGCACAGGGGCAGTGATTGCTTCATGTGTATGAAATGTGCACTTGCGTACCAACCTCGGTCACCTTACCGTTGTCTTTTTGTAAATGTTCTATCACCAATTATCCAAAGTAAAATACGTGCTAGTGCTAACAGAGGGCGCTGCTGGAGACATGATAAAACATGGATACAGATAAAAACATAACACATCGTAAACCGCACAAAATGGGATCTCTAAGTAACTTGTCGGATATGACAAACAACGACGAAAAAACAATATTTGACAATGTGATAGTTTACGACTTAAACGAACAAATAAAATCACTTAAAATGCAACTAATGAGTGCTCATCAAGAAATAGACAAATTAAATATCAAGAATTTCCGTTTAAAACCTGATCTCCAAAAATTTTTGAAGACCGTCGATACATGTAAAAAGATTTGCTTAACGCCTGATAGAAAAAAAGGCTCACCATCCTCAGCTCGCAAAAAGAAAAAACTCTTCGCATCAAAACATTTCACCACTTGTTATCTCAAATAATGAGTCGAAGATTAGAGGCACTCTCTACAAAAATAATAAAATGCTTAATAAAGAAACCCAAACATCCAATTTGACTAACAACAAACTGACGCAAACTAAATAAACATTGATAACAACTTCACAAGTGTGTAATATTGCCTGCGAAAATACATCAGGAACTAAGTATGTACCTAAACATAAAAACAGATTATCTGTGATATAGTAAGACTACCAGGATATCAACAGGCTTGGATAAATAAACTAGCAAGCAACCAATTGTGGTCAAGGATAGCGGATAGAAGAATACTCAAAGAGTAAATAATAAATACTCACATAAAAATCACACACCGATTTATTTCTTCAACAATCAGTTTATCAAATTATAATTAAATATAGACTACTCGTATTTCAGAGGTACACTTTCGTAATACTTAATCTCCAGAGGTTTTCATCCCTAAAACGAACCGTGCTCAAACTAACTCCAAAAGCCCGCCATCATTATTTTCCCCGCCTCTCATTCATTTGTTTTTATTTTTTTTCGATCTATCGAACATTCGACTCCATTTCAAAATGGTGCCATCGCGAATAATTTTAGAAATAAAATCTTTTTTTTTTTATAAAACCTAACATTCGAACATCCTGACCCCGTGCATGTCCTCATGCACGCAGTCACAATAATCGAATGCAAAACGTAACCTAACATTCGGCTAAGGCTACGCTGATTTAAGCATTATAACATCTTCTCATCGACACATTAAAGAATGAAAGTTATAACGACAAAAATTAAATCACTGGAATCATATACACAGCTTGTCAGTATCTCATTATAATCTGACTTTAATAATACTATGTTATTTTTATAGGCTCATTTAAATGATTCTTTAAAATAACAACATACATCTTTTTCATATGTATTAACCTCACTATCACTGTAATTTTCTACATAACATTCAAAGCAGCTACATTACCCAAGACAAGATGCGGTCGGCCGATACAGTTTTCTTTTGCTTATTTCTCGTGCTGGTCAAACCCGGTACGGAGGCTAATCTACAGCAAACGGTATGGACCAACATATTATGAGCGACGGAGTTTCTTACTCTTTCCATCATTATTAAAATAACCTTCGTAAATTTAAATAGCCCTCTTTGTACAAACGAGCAGGACGCCGATTTTTATCGATTTCTGTTGTTTCTGATTTAATTGTTCTACCTAAACTGATGTCTTTTACTTATCGCGTATAAGTTTTCACGAGTTATATCTTATTTATTTCGTTCATTCAAAATGTTATTTTGTTCATTCTCGGACCCATTCCGGATTTCATGTTTGAACAAAAAAAAAGACACTTCAGCCGGCGTCTTGCTAGTGATCTTATGACGCGTGTTGGTCATGCCCCATTGTATCCGACCTACTTTATCTTTCCCATCCCTTACTTATATCAGTTTAAGTTTTGAGCCGTCAAAAAACTTAGTTAAGTTAAAACGTTCTCTTGGACATTTTATCTTGGACTAGCCACAACATTTAAATTATGCTTTATACCTTTGTCTAGGCAGAATCACATAAACGCGTTTGACATAAAGAAAGGAACTATTTATATAATTATTGTAAAGTATAAAGCTAATCCTCATTATTTAAAAAAAAATACTTTAAGTTATTTCTCTGGTTTGGATAAGGTATCAGAATTCTCGATAGGGTTTCGCGATGAAACGTCCTCTCTACAGAAACTAATACTTCCTAACAGCATACTACATACTACCACATAAAGGCGTGATTAAAACACAAGTGTGCCCGCTTTTGATTTCATAGACATCTCCATTAAAAACAAACTGTTGATTCGGCTTACCAACAATATTATTCTTTTAAAAAATATTGCAGTCTTTTCAAGATCAGCACGAGCCTTAACAGACGCTGGACCAATAAATCATGATGTCCTCGACCGTAAACTAGAACTGTTAATATATTTAACTGAGATCTCACTACCAAAATGAACAAAAGTATTAGTCAAAGCAGAGTTAACCATGTATTCCTTAGTAAAGTTAGTGTTACTAGGCGAAATCCTGATAAGCATTGTTTTTAGAACGTTTTCTACTGGTATTTTTCAATACGGACAGAACAACGTTCAACTTTATGACCAAATCTATGACATCTTGTACATTGTATTATTGGTTTGGGACATTTAAAATGTGGATGCCCATTTTCTTTACAATTAAAACATATCATTTCACTATCAAGATTCTTGTTGACAGGTTTATTTGATTGTGTACTAGATTTCGTAGATGGTTTTTCTTTAAAATTACCCGTCCTGCAACGAGGATTCCCTATTTGTCATTAAGAACTGTAAAAGTTTCTCAGGTTCACTACAACGCAGAGCATTTGCACTTGATCGCATCGTTTTATCGTTAAGACCATGAATCAAACAATCGACCGCACGCTTGCCTTGAATATCGCATTGGTTTAATAAAGTTAACTTTCCGTAGAAATATATTACAAAAGGTTTTTTACTTCTTCTTCTTAACATATCCTCCAGGGACTGGCCATAATAATGTTCGAAAGGAAAAGTACTTAGTAATTTTTGTTCCCACTCACTCCAAGTAAACAATATAGTATTCAAGCTCCCATACCATGTTTTGGCCAATCCCTGGAAATACTGCATTGCAAAATGAATTGTAGTTCTTTCATCCCAACCATATACAGTGGCACACTCGTTAACCTTCTTCAACCATACCTACTCGTTGACCTTTAGAGGACGGATCAAAATCAGGCACAATATTTCTGTGATTGATACTACTACTATGAGGTAACGAAGTAACTAATGTAGATCGCTGAGACTTACCTTATCCTAAAAACTTCAATAAATCTACTACGTCTTTGGATGAAAATATAGGGCTATCTGACCTATTGTTTCTTCGGGTTTCCCGGTGACTGGCATGGCTGCCAGTATCGTTTTGATCACGATGCAAGCTGTACCCTGTTGCCCTACGCCTGTAGAGGCAAATAATATTCATAGTATAGAGAAGTCTATTAGCGTAAAAGCTTATAGTACAGACAACACGTTGACGTTTATAATAGAGATCCCTTCCACTGACCCAAACCTTTACGACCTTATCCATCTATACTCTATACCTGACAAACAAAACCTCACCCTTATCCCTTAATCCAAATACCTTGCACTGGGAACCAACGAGTACTCATACCTAGAAGAAGACTGCAAGAAGATCGCGCAAGATGTCCAGCTCTGCACATCATTGAACACCCAGCCCATCGAGAAATCCGAAAACTGTATAAAATAGCTCTAATAAAACATGAGAGCAAGAACTGCACACGAGCCAGAATGGAGCTGAGGCAAGGGAAAGTCCAGAAAATACATGAGAACAAATGGCTTATCATCTATCTATCAAAAATTTTGCGAAATATATGAAAAATGTAAAATACAAACCAAAATTAATTTAGGCAAAAGGCATGTTAGTACTTGGAAAAACGATAGAATGCGACATATGTGTAACAAAAAGATTGAGTTATTTGATATATGGAAAAAAGATGAAAATAACGTAAATAATAGATTATTGTATAATATGTATAGAAATAAAACAAATAAATATATATCTAAAATTAAAAATTACTCAATTAGAAAAGAGGTGTCAGAAAATTTTAGAAATACTAGAAAAATATGGCAAATAATTAACAATATATGTGGGAGGATGTGTAACGCAGTGGATGACGTACTTAAAAAAAAAATACTACCGACTTCCAAATGAAAAACTACAAAGTGAAAAATAACTAAATTTTTTAAGTCGCTGTCTTTCGTATGTACCATTTTTTTGGGATATGGAAAAAATAAGTTATTTTTCACTTTGTAGTTTGGCATTTGGAAGTCGGTAGTATTTTTTTGCAAAAAAGTTTTTTTATTTTTCCCTTTTTCGTTTAATAATATTAGTTTATATTATATATTATAATAAATAGGCAAGTTGTTTAGTAAGGTCCATATAACACCGAATAGATTACCCGAATAACATGAAACTTGAACATAACCGGTAAAATGAGAGATCTGTGTACCCCTTCAGAGCGTACTGGCGTGATGTTATGTTATGAAATGGTATAAACAAAAAACAGACATGCGATTGCAAGAATCCCGAGAGTTTTGCCGTTATTTATTGAAGTGTTCTGTTGTATATCTCCGAAGTTCTTCATCAGACCTTCACCAAATTTAAATGGGACCAATTTCTAAAAAAAAAAACAAACATAAAGTCGAACATAGAACCTCCTCCTTTTTGGAAAGTCGGTTAAAAAGCATTTTGATGAAGACTTTAGTTCTTTAAGTATCAAATTTGCTCGTGGTTTTGAAGACAACATCAACAAAATTTGTAAAAATTGTGAGGTACCTCTACTGCAAGACACTACCTCCCAAGAAATGTCTAAGGTTTAAAAAAGTCAATGATAAATTGGTTTTCAAAATAATTAGTCATTTGAATAAGAAAAAAAGTCCAGGTATAGATAGCATTCGAGTGGAGTGACCTACAATGTATAAATTCTGAAATAACACACCTGTCATTACTCATTTAATAAACTTATGTATTTCCACGTCATCCTATCCTTATGAATTAAAGACTGGCATAATTAGACCCATACACAAGAAGGGTCCCTACAGTGACATAAATAACTATAGGCCTATTACTATTCTACCTAGCAAAGACAAAATAGTGGAAAGGTATTTAGGTAATGAAATTAATAATTTTTTGTCTAGCAATAATATCATAAATAATAAGCAGTTTGGGTTTCAGAAAGGTCGTAACACTACACAGCTACTGTCGGCTTTTTCTGATGAGGTCAATAAGCATTTGGGCGCTCGGGAACAGGTGCTTATTGCCCTCATCGACTTTAGCAAAGCTTTTGATACTCTGCGGTATAAAACATTATTCAGTAGACTTGAACAAGGTGGTATACGAGGTCCTCTTTTGAAATGGTTCAAAAATTACCATAATAATCGTCATACTGTAGTTCGTTTGGGCAATTGCCAAAGTGAAAAAATACCTACTAAAATGGGCACCGCCCAAGGTTCAATAATTGGCCCAACTGAGTACATATTATATACGTTAATAATATGTGTAATATTATTCCGGAAGACTCTGTATACCAGTTTGCCGATGACACTTGTTTGGTAACCCATCACAAAAATATAATTGAGGCTCAAACAGTAATGCAACGTTTATTTGATGACCTGTGTAATTGGGCACACGATGCAGGCCTGGTTATCAACGCTAGTAAAACCAAGATTATCCATATACACTCTCCTTATATGAAGATCAGACATGTACCTATGATAACTGCGCATGACCACCAGTGCCTGCATCGCGGGCCCACTGCACGCATGTGTGCGTGTCCTATGTTAGAGGCCGTTGACCAGCACACCTATCTCGGACTCATTATTGACAAGCATTTCAATTGGGGATCACACATTGAAAGTGTAAGTAACAAACTTAGATCTATTAACGCCAAGTTGGCTATCCTCAAATATAAACTTCCCTTCCATACGCTACGCATGCTATACCTCGCTCTGGCAGATCCCGTCATAAGCTATGTCAAAGTCAAAGTCAAATATATTTATTCAATTAGGCCAATAAACGGCACTTTTGAACGTCACATAAATAAAAATTTAAAAGTAATAAAAAAAATAAAAATTAAAAGTAATAAAAAAAAAGAAAAAAAAATAAAATAATGATTCTGCCGTGCATTCCGAAAGTAGATTGTTATGGAGAAGAACGCACAAGAAACTCCATACTTACACTTTAAAAAAAAAATATTGGTGTTTTACAATATTAACATACGTACATACGTAATATATGTGAGGACGATGCACCCAGAATAGCTCTACACACAGGTATAAAGTATTAAAAAGCATTAACAGGAAAATTAATTAATGTGATAAGTAGGAACATGGTTCTCACATACTTACAAATATTACAAACATAGGTAAAATCCGTTAACTGTCTTATCTTTCTAACAGCATAAGCGGCTGAGCTTAGCCGACCCGCAAGAGATGTTATATGAGGACCCCATTGCAATTTGTCGTCTAGAGTGATTCCCAGGCAAACTGTTTGATTTACAAAGTCCAGCTTTTCGCCATTCAATATGATATCGCATTCGGTACTTCTAACATTCGGCAATGTGAATCTAATAAATTTGTTTTTTTTTTCATTTGGTACTAAATTGTTTGCCGTGAACCAATTTTGGACCTGATAAATGGAGTTATTCACGTCATCAAGATTTCGTGACCGCCGATCTATTTTAAATATCAAAGATGTGTCATCAGCAAACAACACCATCTTCGGTTGATTTTGTAGTAATTGGGGTAAATCGTTAATATAAACTAAAAAGAGGAAAGGACCCAATATCGAGCCTTGAGGCACACCCATTGTCATTTCAGACCCTAGTGAGTTTACGCCGTTTACCTGAACTTTAACTTGTCTGGCTTTTAAATAAGATCTAAGTAACTCAAGGGCTGTATGTCTAATTCCATAGTGCTCGAGCTTCAACAATAGTGTCTCATGGTCAACGCAATCGAACGCCTTCGAGAGGTCGCAAAAGATTCCAATGGCGTCCTGTGCTTCCTCCCAGGCCTTAAATATGTTCTTTATTAGGGTGACACCCGCGTCAGTTGTGCAACGCCCTTTGGTAAAACCGTATTGTTGATCATAAAAGATGGAATGTTTGTTAAAATGACGCAACAATTGGTTGAGCATTAACTTTTCGAAGACCTTACTGAGAACCGGCAGAATTGACACTGGCCTATAATTATTGGCTTCTTTGCTATCCCCAGATTTAAACAATGGAACTACCTTACTGTGTTTCATGAGGTCCGGAAAAACTTCTTGCTCGACACTAGTGTTAAATATGAAAGCCAAATAGGGTGCAACAGTTTCAATGATTGGTTTACACACTTTTACAGATAGTCCCCAAAGATCTTCTGTTGATTTAATTTTAAGATCTTTAAAAGCTTTTAAAATAGCCTGGGGGTTTGTATGTTGAAACTTGAACTCCGAAGGGCACGCATTTACGTTATTTCTAAGTAAGGCAGCAGACAGTGCAGGTGAGGAGTTTAAGGCTGCTGTAGTTTTAAGTGGAATATTAACAAAAAAGTTTTCAAATTCCTGAGCTACCTCTATATCTGAGTGTGTGGGGCCATGTGCAGTCGCTAAATTAAATTCTGTATTATTTTTTTATTTTCCAGGTAGTTTTTATTTTATCATCTGCTGATTTTATTTTATTGCTAATATGCAGCGCTTTAGCTATTTTGCATGCAATCTTAAAGGTTTTTGAATATTTTGAAACATATTTATCAAAACTTGTACTATTCATATGTTGCTTTAGGCCATAGAGTTCATAAAGTTTTTCCCTGCTTTTACGAATGCCTGGAGTCGCCCAATCGCTAAATATGAACTTGGTGTAAATACTTTTTGCTTTTAGTGGAAAAGTGTCATTGAATTGCGTGTTGAGTACTTTAAAAAACTCGGCATAGAACTCATTTGGGTCATCTATATTCATAAAGTTTTGAACACATAATTTACTAGTCAAGGTTTTATTAAATTTTTCTAATTTTTTACATGTAATTGGTCTAAATTTTATTTACATTTTTTGCAAAGGTATGTAGGTGCTAAACGTTATTGTTTGTCCACTGTGATCAGATGTTAATTTATTTATAATTTCTTTATTTAGGTAATCACAATTACAAAAAACGTTATCTATGCAAGTCGCAGAAGAAGCTGTCACTCTAGTTGGCTCCATAAAAACATTTGCTAGATTAAATTATTTAAAAAGACCCAATAACCTGATAGTGTTAGTCTTTTCTTTCTTTAGATTTAATAGAATTTTTAATTAGTATTAATGATCCGCCATGTATCATACGTTTTCTGCTGTAATGGCTAACTACACGATAATTTTCATAATTAATGGACCTTACTTTGTGATCTTTTAACCAATGTTCTTTTAGACAAATAATATCAAATTTGATTTTTTCTAGAAATAGTTCAATTTCTAATAATTTGGAAGAGCAACCTTGAATGTTCTGATTTAATAATTTTAAAGAGTATTGCTCTCCCCTCAGCTTAGTACCATTAAATGGATTGCCAGAAGATACCTTCATACTATTTACTAATAATATCTATATTAGTAAATAATATGGCCTAACTAGTTACGGACGTTCCTACAAAACTTATGTAGATAAAATATATAGACTACAACTAAGTTTGCTCAAGACTATTGTGCCAAAGAATATTAAACTTAAATATATAGATGATGAATACGGACTATTTAAATATTGTAAAATTGTGTCAGTCTTTGATAAATTCAGGTCGGCAATTATCTTGGACAAATTTAATAATATTAGCTCCTTAAGGCGCCGATTCCCTTGAGTAGCTGATTTTAAAATGAGAATCACGTCTAAACGGCTAGTCGTAATTTTTTGGAAAATAAATATGTTATACTAGACCATTTTCTTAATAATTTCATCTGAGCAGAATTTGAGTTTTATTCGTATAACATAGTGTAATTAATTTGTAAAGTTATGTCTAAAACGGACAAAAACACGACAATCGCACCAAAACCGCTGGGCGTATTTTAATGAAATTGACACCATCTCAAAGACAATTTAATTATCTACATTTTGATCTGAAGCTTTTTTTTTAAATGTCATAGAATAATAAGGAAAGTACAAAAAACTACTAAATTTGGGTCGCGCGGGTGTGAAACCAGTGCGCATTTTGTTCCCTCAAGGTCGTTGGCGTTAGTCGTCGTCTTAACTTTAAACAATAGACCAAAACAGTTACGTGATCTGGATTACTTGCCAACATATAAACTACCTACAACTGTAAATGTGTATGGCACGAGAACGTGGGAATATATATTACCTGATACTCTGAATAAAATGCCTAAAACTGTGCAGTCAAATATTGTCACTAGCACATATAAAAATTGAAAATTTACCTTAAAAAAATATTATATTACTGGTGACATCACATATTAAGTGGGTTTAAGTAAATGTTTACCTATTTAAATAATATGTGGTTCGAGTTTGCTTCCTCCACTTTGACACATAAACCTTATAAGGTTTTAGACAAGTGTTATGTTGTACAATAAGTGTTATTTAATGTATTGGAAAACAAAAGAAAAAAAAAAAAATTAAGCAAATCCTAACAAATCGTTGTGGAAGGAAATCAGACTACAAAAGGATAACAGGCATACAAATCGCCAGCATTACAAGCGATTGCCTAATATAAATATTTAACCGAACACTGAAGACAAGCACCAATACTGCTACAGCCGACGAAATCATACCACTCCCAAGCAAAACTAACATCCTGGAGGAGAATATCCACTATAACCTACAACTTGAAGACACACTGGAAAGCATTCACAAACTCATGGATCGGGCTGAAAGCATATAAGAAACTACCACCGATGTGCAGACGATGACAGCAACTACAAGTTGGTCAACACTAGGACTTTACCTCATCCTGGTAGCTTGCATCACCTGGAAGCTGTGGTAGCAAACACGACAAACTAGTAAGCCAGTGCAGGAGCTGGCACTGAGGACACTGCTGGAAGCTGCGGGACGCGCTTCTATCTTGAGGAGGGAGGAGTTAGGCAATCGCCTAGCGTGCGACACTGCTGATCATGCACCGGATCCGCGCGTGAAGCATTGTGTAAACTGCACGATTGCAGTTTTACTGATTTAGCAATAAGTTTAGTTTATAAAATAATTGTAATCTTAATTTTAGTCTTGTAGTTCTAATCCTAAAGTAAACATTGTATTTTAATTAAATAAATCTTTTTTTACCCGACTGCCGAAGGAGGGTAATGTGTTTATCAGTCTATGTATGTATGTATGTATGTTTGTTCCTATGTGGCGTTCCAGAGACCAAACGCGTTGGCCGATTTTGATGATTCGTACGTCAATCGATGCGTCTTAACTCTGCGAGTGTCATAGGCTACATTAAAATTGGATAATAGAGAAATGGCGGATTTTGGGTGCCATATTGTGGGGGCCCAAATTTTTTTTTTCTTCCAAACCCATCGTGTGGGGTATCAAAGTAAAGGGTTTTAAGAGGTGATTTCAAAAATATATAACACTTATATGTTTAAATGTATCTAATTCGAAAAAACTAACTAAAAAGTTATAAATAAAAAAACTTAATTAAAAAAATCAAAAAACCCGACTGCTTCAAAAGCGAACTAAAAAGTCGTAAACAAGGAATAAATCATGCTGTGCAGGTGGAGGATACGCCAGATTTTGGTCAGCCAGCCGGCGAATATGTATCCTCCGACTGCACACCGGATCACCGGAACTGGATCACCGAGACGTGGTCGCTCACAATGGGCCTTATCAAACAGCTTAAAGTCACCCAAAGGGCAAAGGAGAGGGCTATGCTCGGAATTTCCTTGCGTGATCACATCAGAAATGATGATATCCGCAGGAGAACCTAAGTCACCGACATAGCCTGAAGAATAAAACTTAAGTGGCAGTGGGCAGGGCACATTGCTCGCAGAACGGATGGCCGATGGGGCTGAAAAGTTCTGGAATGGTGACTGCGAACCGGAAGTCGATACATTGGACGGCCTCCCACTAGGTGGATTGATGACGGTTGCGGGAAGGCGTTGGATGCGAGACGTCCGGGATCGGTCAATGTGGCGACGCCTGCCCGGCGAGCATGGACTACTGTGACATCGCTTAAGTCACACTTTTAATCACAGTTTGGGCGATAAACTCATTTTGTCTTAAATGCTAGCACGGCGGCGTGAGATATTTTCTTGACTTGTGGCATAACTTCTTGACGTTTATTTTTTTCTTTTTCGGAAATTTTCCAATTTTATTGCAGTTTCGGTTTAACCTTGGCCATAAAAACCATTTATGTTCTGAGAAGCATAGCCCTACGACGCACTGTTTCCAAATTATGGGCCTCCGTGTCTTATTTTATTTTGCATAAAACGCTCTATATTTCCAAAATAATATCTCGAAAACGGTATGTCCTAGGCAAAAAATAACCAAATTTTAGCCCCCCCCTTTGCTACCCCCATGTTAGCATACCAACATGAATTATAAGTTTTTTTTTTTTTTTTTACATTGCTTGGTTTTCGACTTGAACTACGGTCATGACAAGTTATGATAAAAAAATATGTCATGTCTTACAATTTGTCTTAAATGCTAGCACGGGACAACCATGTGACATAGTTTGCAGTCGCGACTTGCTTTTCTTGTTGTTGACTTCATAGTGCGACATAATTTGAATAGACGACCAAATAAAATAATACGTAAAGAAGTATGCCGTTCATACAGCTAAACAACTTTTTAATTTTGTTGGGAATAAATTAATATTTGAACCACGACCATAGACTTATGCACACTTTATTTTTCTTTGTTTGTTTGATAACATATATGTGTTTGTTAGAAAGATATAATTATTGTGAAAATTTTAATAATTACTAAAAAATATAATAGCTTGGACCAATAGCGGTGGGCCCCTATTTTTTATATTTAAAATGTTTTTTGGGGATTTTATTTAAGAAACATTTAAAAATGTAGAAAGTAAGAAGAATATGGTATAAAAGAAAATAAAAAAAATTACAATTATGAAAAAGTAATAATATAAAATTAATTAATAATCCTGTAACATTTCAATTAATTAATAAGCATTGATCACCATACACACAAAATGAATTTATTGCCATTTGGTGCAGTAATTAGAAGGCAAATATATTTATTTTCAACTGTAAAATTTTATCACCACCTCCGAACGAAAGTGATAAATTTTTCTAAATCATCTGTCAAAATGTGGCATTTGTGACAAAATGGGTGCGCCCGTATTAGCAATTAAGACTCGATGAGTCCCAAACAAACGTCAGGAAATTTTCTCACGCCGTCGGTGCTAATATTTAGGACAAAATGGCGTTATCGCCCAAACTGCGATGAAATGTGTGACTCAAGCCATGTCACAGTAGGCCGTGCTCGCCGGGCAGCAACAAGAAAGGCATGTTGCGCCTTTAAAATATGTCACATGTTTGACCCTTGCTAGCATTTAAGACAAATTGTAAGACATGACATAATTTATCATGTCTTGTCACAAATGTCTTGGGTACGCCCATGCTCGCTAGGCTGGGATAGGCCTATGTCCAGCTGTGGACGTCTTACGGCTGAAATAATGATGATGATGATAAATTATCTGTAGGTACCTATCTATTAAATTCTGACTGGTGTTAATAATCGGTTGATGGTTGTAGCTATATTTTTAAATACAAGTGTAATATTTTGCCTGCCGTAAGGCAAAATGTATTGGGACAATTTATTATTATTATAACTATATGTATACCTATATTCTTTCTTTCTTTATTTCTTTCGTTCTAAGTGGTCTGAAATAATAAGATAATATAATTGAAAAATAATCATAAATAATAAAAAAATATTGTTTCATAAAAAGTGTTACAATATTAATATATACTCGTAGCAAAGATTGCAATTCAAAACCGGACGTAGAAAACCGTGGACGGTAATGTAGACGCGGAGACTCTTAGCACCGCAATTTAAAAACATGCGTCAAATTAACAACACAATTTATCGAGCTTGGTGGTAAACTTTTTTGCTCTTTGGAGACTTGAAATGACATGCAACGAAAGACGTAAGCTCGGCCATTGTCGGGTAGATAAAACGCATATAGACTTAAGTTCCGCGCTGTCCGTTGTCTCGTAGATGTCTTTTGTTACGGTCGACTTGTATTCTAAGTCTATTTAGAGACTTCCAAGTCCCTTTCAGTATCACGTGTCAAGGTAGCTAAGTCATTCAAACGGTTCAAGTCACGGGTTTAAGCAACTCTTGAATTCTGGTAATAATTACCAATAATTCACACACTGCATAATTGCCAGCACGTCAATTTTCGCCACTCAATATTAGATATTTATAAACCGGCGATTTCTTGAGTGCGTGCATCCAGTCAATGACAACGTCTTCACAGCAAGACTGATTTATATCCATCTAATATTGTGTTATAAGCCTTTGGTACACTGAAATTTTGTGATGAAAATTGACGGGGTGGAAATTGTAGGTTGATTGGAGTGAATTATTTTATAATTGGGTACCTTCAACAGAAATATTTGAAACATTGTTGTAGACAAAATAATTTCAAAAATCTTGATGTTATATTAAAAGTATGCAAAAATCTATTATATTTTTATTTAAAGATTAGTTAGTACAAAAAAACAACAGCAAAATAAATCATAAACAAAATAAAAAGAATTACAAATGTTGGGATTCAAACCCACGACGAAAGACTTGAAAGGTTGGTATTTAAACCACCACTCCTTTGTCAATAGGCTAAAATATCAGTTTCAATACATGTGGTGATTGACATATTCCAATATTGCTCATCCTCCATATAATAAACAGTGTGATAATATATAGCCTATACGGCGGGCCGACCATTAGGGAATATTTTGCAATATTTTATCTTGTGTTATTACAATCTTGCGGTAAATAGTAGTAGAAAATAGACAATGTTTTAAATCAAATTATAATTTATTTATTCAATTAGGCCATTAAGCGGCACTTTTGGACGTCAAAAATTTAAATTTCATAGTAATAATAATTGATTCTACCGTCCATTCGGAAAAGTAACTTGTTATGGAGAAGAACGGACAAGAAACTCCACACTTACTCTTTTAAAAAAAGTGTTTTACAAGTATTTGGTTACATCATTCTTGTTGGAAAAATACATATATATGAGAACGATATAAAAAGCCGTGCACGTAAAAGCGTCTACAGTAAAACAAACAATAAAAAAATACAATAAATAGGTAATTACAAACAGGACGAGGTAGCTAAGTTATTACCAATCCCAACTGAAGGCGCCCGTTCACGAACATGACACATGGATCGGCACCACTCAGTTCAACCATCATAAAAAAGTAAGGGAACCGAATGATCCAACACATGTTCCACCATCAGAGAGACATTAGAGAGAGCATGACACTCTATCAACTGCCAGGGCACACACAAGTCAACGATCGACATATAGGTAAATTAAATGGTAGATTTACATTTGGTACATAGTAGTCACATATGTGCTGTGCAGTTATATAAAACTAAATGAAATTGAGTTTATACAATACATATATATTAATACAGTCTTCAGCAGGTCCAACAATACTTTTGAACTTTTCTGCTTATCACTTGTTTTTGCTCCCTAGTGGTTAAGGAGCAAGATTACATTTTTGATCCCCCATAGTAATTAGCGTGATAATATTATATTGCCTGTAAGTTGAGAGACCAATAGAGAACATTTTGCAATATTTTTTGCCTTCTTTTGCAATATGTAGTAGAAAACAGACATAATGCAACATTTCCTCTCCCCCATTGAAAATAGCGTGATAATTTAATATCATATCCTATATGTTGACCTGACCTCTAAGGACTGTTTGTGCAAAATTTAAACAAAATCAACTGATTTTAGATTCGAAAATTAGCGTGAACAGAAAGACAGACAAAAAATGCTTTTTTATGCTCTAGAGCTCCCTTTTTATATCGTCCTCACAATTTTTTTGGTTAATTTGTTCAATGTACAGACACTACGGTTCTTACTGGTTTATTAAATGTATAGATAATATATACATATATGTATGTTGACGTTATAAATTTCGTTCATTAAAAGTTTGTTTAAAGGCTTTTTACTAAACTGTCAGGATCTTAATTGATTATGTGATGACAAAACAAATGAGTGAAAATTTAATAACAAATTTAAAAAAAAAACAGGGACACTCGGTGGCGCCACTTCTTGTTAATATTATTTTATCCTAGCAAACAATTAACCTCGGATTGTCGATGAAGTAAATGTGTAATGTGATTGCTCCGAATGATTCGACAAGGTTAAGCATGCAGTCAGGAGCTGTCGGCACGATTGCCTGAAACAATATCGAAATAGTTACTTTCAGGTAAAAGACGTCGCTAACTCAAAAATTGATGTGCAGCAGTAATATCAAGTAAAATTTCAAAATTTAAAAACCTCTGACACATTTAGCTTGCGAAAACACCCCGATTCTAACAGTAAAACGCCCATAATTTTTGAACGGCTAAACCGTTTTAATTTAAACATAGCTAAGAACACTCTCGACCAAATCACCTTTCAAACAAAAAAAAACTAAATGAAAATCAGTTCATCGGTTTAGGCGCTATGATACCACAGACAGACACACATATACACAGCAACACACGTGAAAATTATAACACCCTTTTTTTCCGGCGGGGGTTAAAAATAGGGATCGCTAGATTAATAAAATTAGGTAAATTTTTTGTGTGAATTGTGTGAATCATGAATTTTCCCTCCCAGGCGGCGCCTATGACCCTATTGTATGAATGGTCTAAGCATCAGCCAGCCAGTCCACTAAATGATGTATAAGACGCATGGCTGAATTATCAATTAGGCCGCTAGGCTGTTAACTGAATGGCTAATTAGGCTAGTTGGCAACAAGTCTACAAAAACTCCGCCACTTTGTTTTTCCAATAAAATTTCCACGGATATTCCAATATTTACATCTTTGCCGCCCTATCAATGTCAATGTTCAAAAGAATTTGTAACAATGTCAATGTACACAGAATAATATTAATCTGTACCGAGACAATAGGTTTAGTTGGCTTCTCCGTGTCACATGTTGTTGATCCCATCAGCATCGCACCCGTACCGACGAGCGATGATGTATTTACGTCGAAGAGCGGAAACCACGGGTACAAAGGCGTGTCACAAGACAGGGACGTAGTCATATCGTAGTAGTAGTGTTGACCTGGAACATAGAGATGACATGAACTTTTAGGGTTCCGCACGCCGAATAGATTGCCAACACACAGAACCAGAACATCGAGTAATAAAGCCTATCCATCCATCTAAATTTAATTAAATAAATCATTTTAACCGTTATACTTATCTAGACTGTTTAAAATTTCAACTGCAGACGTATCAAAACTCTATTTAGCCCAGAAACAGCCTTAAAGCCCAGAAATAGGTTATTAGTTACCCATATATGCAAAGCAGGCTTGCTTAGTCCAGACGCTGTCGAGATTCGTGAGGTTGGCGGCTATTTTATTCAGGGTTCCGTTAAAACCCTGCACCGTCACGTATTCACACCGAATTGTTTCTGATGCGTTATTAGCTTTGCGTGTTTCTGCATCTTAAAAATAAAAAAGTTACTCAAGTTAGTATTTTTCACGAGTACTTTGATATTTCAAGTTACCGTATCAGCGATATGAATGACAATTTTAGTAATCTCTTGATTAGATCAGGGGGGTGACCATGAGCTCTTAGAGTAAGGTTATTTTGAGTGTGCGTAAGGGACAGATTTATACAAGTGATATACATCTGTCCCTTACACACACTCAAAATAACCTTACCCTAAGAGCTTATGGTCATCCCCCAGAAATACTTTGAAGAGATATTTACACGTCAAAACGTTCGGCATCAAAACCATAATGGTATTTACTGCCTAATGATTAGGGATGATACTTTAATGAACGTTAGATAAATACTACATCACATGCCACTTAGATATTTTACTTACTACATTAAAAAAGACTACAACGTACCTTCTGATACCGTAAATAAAGAAATGACCCAATATTCCACAGTTTCGTTGTTACAGGTGGCATTCCAGCTGATGAAACCTTGTTCAGTCATGTCATAATATGGAGTTACATTATTTTTGGGCATCTGCAATAGAAAGGTTCAATCATCAAGGACAGTGAAATAATATATCTGTCAACATTATCATTTCATTTCAGTCTGCGCTCGCGCGGCCTTGGTGGCGCACGCGTCCTTGGATTGCAGTGCATTAATCATGGCTACGAATAGAAAGAATGTAAAGTGTGACAGTTGCAATGTTATAATCAGTGAGATTGTAGCGTATATACAAAATAGGCTGGAAGTAGCTGATGAGCAGACCATGATTGGTTTGGGTGCGAGCTCTTTCAACGTGGGTGAAATAGCTGAGGCCAAAAACTTGTTATTTCAGTGTGTCACAACATCTAAGCGCAATATACAGCGGAAAAAGGATGGAGAGTCGCAGAAAGACTTACAAGATATTATTGGATTATTTAAGGAACTAGATCTTAATGAATTGCCAGTCTTTGTTGCGAGTAATTTATACGCCTTACCCCCAATTCATTTTGATCACCTAGATGCTACTAGACTTTTAAAAGACTTGTTGATTCTAAAAAATGATGTAGCCCAGATTAAGAGATCATTTGTGACATAGCAGCAACTGGAGGATATAAAAACTGAGTTGTCCAACCTCAAAACAGCATCCATTGTCAATAATTTTGATTTACCAAATGTAAGCGCATTAAACGGTAGCTCGAGAATGAATTTTGAAAACCACGACAGGGTTTTCAACACGGTTCAACAGGCCAAACCTTCCTAACAAGGACTTCATCCAGAATTCAGCTGAAGAAGATCCGTGATTAGCCCATAGGTCTGTCAGAAATCCAAACAACATTTACGCAACCCTGTTTCTGGAGAGTCACATAACCAGCCGACGAAAAAATCTTGTGATACGGTGGTTTCTAAAACGCCTGTTGTGCATAATTTGATTGGAACCACTCCAACGTCAGTGAAATCACCTGCATATAGGAATGTAAACACAGGTGGCACCAGGATGACAACGAAGTCAAGTCAGTCAAGTGAGATAATGGCCAAGCGCGACCCAATCAATAATAACAAATAAAAAAGTCGTTCGCACAAGTGGCGAAAGAAAAATTTTTTAACAAAAAATCAAACCGACTTCCAGAACAAAAAACTATAAATTAAAAAATAAATTTCTTTTCCGAAGTCGGTGTCTATTTTACTCATTGTTTTCCGGTTTTCGACACCGACTTCGGAAAAGAAATTTATTTTTTAATTTGTAGTTTTTTGTTCTGGAAGTCGGTTTGATTTTTTGTTAAAAAGTTTTTTATTTTTCTCTTTTTAGTTTTGGTAGCTACCTCCAATTAACACGTTTATCATTTAGGGCCAAAGAACATCTTATGGCGATTTCAATAAGCCCAAACATGACTAGGACACATTGATTTATTTTAGTTTTCCAGTGCCTACCTTCCGGCTTCATCATCAGATCAGTTCGATGGTGCCATTTTCATCAGCACCATTTATTTATAAGTATTTGCTTCATTATAGTCCGTTAACTATTCGAGATATCTTATGCCCGTGACATACTTAGCATTTAGGAGTTCTAGTGGCCATTTGTGGTCTTCTTCATCAGTTCCACTCCACCAAATGATACTTTCTGAGTGCAAATGATTGCATTGTTGATAAAAATACCAAAATCGCTATATGTTTGCCTATAATATTTGAGGAGTTACCTCAATTTCTCTAGGATTCCATCATCAGATCCTGACTTGATGACTATGGGGTGATTCTTTGAAATCGAGCGTATTTGACTCATTGATATGGCTCAACTTTTTTTTTACTTTTAGATCTTGATTAACATGTTATCTTGTCAAGGTCATTAAATATTATAATATATATCAATGGCACTGATTTGTATCCAGTAGTTCAGGATTGGGACTGTGCTGATTAATTGATGATCCAGATTAATGATGAACAAGGCAGATGAATGAGACTTTGCACCATATTAATTAGAATCATGCAGATAAATGAGACTCACAAATTTTCTTTAATCAACTTTATTCTGAATCAACAAACAATTATGACAATAATAATAGTCACATCTACGTTTTGACTAAAATAAGATAATCTTATTGTAAATTCTAATTGAAACGCTTGCACACGTTGACAATTTAAACACAAAATGTAAAATTTTTGCTCTAATTAAACATTCGTTGAAATTAAAAAGTAATCAATCAGGCTTTCTTCAAAGTTACATATAATTTTGAATGAAATAGGTAACACGTTATGTCACAAAAAAAAACTTAAATTAAACCAAATACTTATGGCCTGAGCAAAATGTGCGAACGGGAGGCAGAGGATTTAAATTTTATCAAATGAATTTAATACTTTTTCAGTCGAAATAAGATATATATTTCAATGATTGACCTCAGAGAATCGCAGCGCAGTTGCCTCTGGAATACCGAGCAATATGTAATACTTTTTTTTCGATTGGATAAGTATTAAATTCAGTTGAGGAATTTACTATCTTCTGCCATGCCATCCACCAGTGTGCGAAGGCCATTACAAACTCTTAAAATAAACTTTTTTTATTGCAATTTTAGGCAACGTTAACGGTCTACTGAGGATCTTCTATGCCATACACATCTGGAGTGAGACCATCGAGAGGCACGGGGAAGCGCTTGTCGTCTCCCTCGACATCTCGAAGGCTTTTGATAGGGTCTGGCATAAAAGCCTTATTGGTAAGCTTCCTTTATTCAGTTTGCCTGGTGGTCTGTGTGATTGGATTGCAGACTGCCTGAGAGATAGGTCCATTCGAGTAGTTATCGATGGCTGCTCGTCGGAGCAATTGGATATCAATGTCCCTCAGGGGTCGGTACTCTCAGCAACTTTATTCTTGCTGCACATTAACGATCTGCTAAAACCATCTTCACCGGCATCTTCGGGTATGCAGATGACAGCACTATTACTGAGAGATACTTGTCCAACGCGAGCTACCGGGCCTCAGATCCAGTCTCTCTGGGAGACCATGGTGAAGTGCTTGAACCTTTCCTTGCAGGCAGTCTCCGACTGGGGTGATGCCAATCTGGTCAGGTTTAATGCTGCTAAAACCCAGGCGTGTCTTTTTTCCGCTAAGAAGAGCCAATTTTACCCGGCTCCAACTTTCCGAGATGCGACCGTGCCAATAACTGACCATCTTGAGCTTCTTGGCGTTACGTTGACATCGACTCTCAATTTTGGCCCATACTTTGAGGCAAAGGCTCAGCTGGCTGCCAAAAAGCTGGGGATCCTTGCAAAAGTAAGGAGGTACTTCACGCCAGAACAGCTGCTCAGCTTGTACCAAGCGAAAGCTCGATCATGCATGGAGTACTGTTCTCATCTCTGGGACGGATCTGTCAAATACCAGCTTGATGCACTAGAGTCGATCGAAAAGCGGGCCAAGAGCTCATCGGCGATAAAGCACTGGTTAAGTCAAAGCTCCAGAGCCTTGAAAACCGTCGCCGAGTTGCTAGCTTGTCGGTTTTTTATCGGTTACATTACGGGGAGTGTGCGATGGAATTGCATGATCTAATTCCGCCCAGCCCGTTTCATCATCGGACTGCCAGACGTACGGCGAAGCGCCATCGCCATCGCCATCATACGCACTAAACGTTTTGAGAATACTTTTATTATGCGTACAGCTAAGGAGTGGAATTCCCTGCCGGAGTCTGTGTTTCCCGATAGCTACAATCTAGGGGTCCTTAAGTCAAGAGTGAATAGGTTACTTCTAGGCAAGCGTGCTCCACCGTCTACCACATCATCGCTTACCCTCAGTGAGATAGTGGTCAAGCCTGAGCCTATAATGAATAAAAAAAAACTACCATAAACATGATATCGTACAAAATGATATGTATGACGATAACTAAATAAAACCTATCTATTATAATTACATTAAACAATATCGAGGTTCTCTTCATCACTAGAGTCTAACAAGTATGGATTAACATTACCTAAATCTTTTAACGTTTTGTGGAAAAAGTAAGTTCTTTTCACTAACATCATATTCTGAAACAGTTTTAAATTTTACTTTTTTTTAAGTTTTGCTCCATTACATTTAAAAAATTATCCAGATCTTTTATAACTTGTAATTGGGAAACAGCACGATCCGCAGTCCTCTTCATAACAGCACCTACCCCATCAAGGGCGCCCTTCCCATGTCCAGATTCACTGTAGTTCCACGTTATGGTTTCAGGAGCTCAGGTATATGTGTAATGAAGAAATTAGAAGAAATATTTTTTTATTCCGATACTGACTAGATGGAGAATCAGAAATAAAATGTGTAGTGTGAATGTATGTCTTTGTTGCACCTAGATATGTATTCTAGGATTGGTACAATATGAGCCCATACAGCTGACGAAGGCATTCACGTTGTTAGTTGCAGTAGTTGTTTTTTTTTTTTTTTGCTACGCATGTAGTTTTATCATGTAGTTTTTTTCTAGTTTCTCTTTCCACAACTCTTCATCATATCTCCTTTGCTCCGCAAGCCTTTTTTTTCTTAGTCTTTTCTCTTGTTTGCTTCATTGGTTTTGCCATTTCGATAATCTGTAACAAAATATTGGAAGTCAAGCGACAGCTGGAGTAAACATCGCTTAGACCTATTATTAAAACTACTTATGAACTAAAAAACAAAATGACGGCAACTGGCAATTTCACAAAGGTTCTATCCCTTTTAATAAAAATAATTACTTACTTTTTCATTAAACCTAATTCATCTGTTGAAGCAAAATTAATCTGGTCTTATGAGATCATCCGTATTTAAATCAAACCTAATTCGTATGCCCCGTTCAAATTCATCTGGTCATAAGAGCCAGATAAAACCAGGCTAATGAGAGCCAGACAAATTAGGAAATAAAAGAAAATCGAATCCTGCTCCTATATTTATGAACGGATGGAATCATAGGTATAATTAACATGAATAAACAACCTTATTACAGACTTTGGTTTAGTTGCATAACGTAGCTACATACACACAATCCATAAAAGAAGACAGATTAATTATGCGACTTACCTGACAAACGCCAGATCACAACTTTCGATCGTTCTTTTTCGCAAAATTCCACCCACGCACGAGCACTCCGTGCGAATGGTCAGCATGTGACTGACGTGGCCAATCACGAGTCGATATTATTCTATGAAATATTTTGTGTTTACATTGAAATCATGCGTGAACAAATTGCGCCAGCTGAATTATTATTTTAGTCGGGGACATTTTTTAAAGTAATTTAATTACGAATCTAGATAATTATTTTGAAAACAAATTATAAAATATCAAAAAACAACTATTCAAATATCGGTGGAACGTAGTTATTGTAATAAATTGCTTCATTAGGACACCATAAAATTGAAAAATTCAATAAAAAGCGGCATGGGGACATACCAGATTAATTAGTTTTGACTGTTTTCTGCAGACTTAATTACTGCTTGATATTAAGTAATCCCAATTAAATACATTATGCCTCGATAGACATTTACATTTACTATAAAACCTGTAAATGATGTTCAAATTGGATATAATATTGACGTGTTCTTCAGTAAAAAACATGTCAAAACTGTGTTTCAAAGAATCACCCTATGGGACCAACTAAAAAGTATACCCTATCAAACAAAAGAAGAATTTTTGGAATCGGTCCAGGCGTCTTGGAGTAATCGGGGAACATAGATAAAAAAAATAAAAAAAAATACGCGGCAGGCCATATGGAGGCATATGGCGGACAAAACCACAAATAGATTTGTACTAATATTTGTGTAATAAAGAACTTAAAACATTGATTTTACAACGCAGTTATTTTTATGTACGGATAAACTTTGCTGTGATATAACTGATAGGGACATTATATTTAAAATGTATGGTAAAATTGTGAACATTTTAAAGGAATCGGTTGGTCTAAGTTACGAGAGTGGAAATAGTAAACAGAAACGCAATACCCGTAGCATTCCCGTTCCATTTTGGGTGGAATAAACATGTGAGCGCTGCGCACAGGGAGGCCAGGTAGAAATTATAGGTGTGGTTTGGTATGGTAGGTCAACTAGTGGTATTTTTTAAGATGAAATATGTGTTAAAGTAGATAATTATTTAAGGCAAAATTAAAATTGTGTATGAAACACCAAGACTAGATAAAGATGGATATAATAGCCAGCTACAGATCTGCTAACAATTTCGCCCAGTTCTGGAAAAGTACAAACAAGCTTAATTTGAATCCTGGTTTCCCTGTGAGCATTGCAGGAAAGACGGAGGCAATGGACATAGCCAACTAATTCAAAGATAATTTTCTGGCTGAATCATCGTTAGATACCTGCACCGGGCGGGTGTTCAGTGATGAGACGGTGCAGAATGGCACATCATGTAGTGTTAGGTTCACTGCAAGGGAGGTAAGAGACATACTTCAGAGTATGGGTAGAGGAAAATCACCAGGCCACGACGGTCTTAGCTTTGAACACTTGTAGTATGCGGGATCACATTTGCCACGAATTCTTGCTATGTTTTTCTCTCTATGTATTTTACATTCTTATTTGCCTTATCACCTGATGAAGACTGTTGACATGCAGATAATTAAAAACAGAACAGGAGATATTGCTAATCAAAACAATTAAAGGCCAATATCACTATAGCTAAAATTATTGTGAAGGTTCTGGATCGTTTAATGGAAAAATATCTTGACAAGCACATAAATCTTCATGCCGGACAATTTGTTTTCCGAAAAGGTCTTTCTACGGAAAGTGCCATTCTACTATGTCGATAGAAAGACACCAGTCCACGCTTAATTGACAATCAGCTTAATAATGTGAAATGGGCGGGTGAATTATCGGTTGCTTACGGCTTAAAGTGTGGCGTAAGGCAAGGCGGAATAACCTTTCCCAAACTGTTCAATTTGTATGTTGATGAGTTGAATAGAATAGACCTGTAGACCGGTCAATCTACAAGTCATTCTATGAAACTTTTTTTATATATACAGTTTATTTTATTTTCAAGCAGGTCGGCTGTTCCATTGAGGGGCGGGTACCTTTGTCAACAATTTGAGTTACGCAGATGGCATGGTGCTACTGGTGCCATCTGTCAGCGGACTTAGGAAGTTATTAACTTTCGGTGAAACCATACGCTTTGACTCATGGGTTACGATATAACGTAAACAAAAGTGAGTTCCCGTTGTTTACGAAGGGTGGTCTGGGGTCTGTCACTGTACACCCTGTGATGTCGAATGATGTTACTCTTAACAGAGTCAGTCAATTTAAATATCTGAGTCATTTGGTCAGCGCCGATCTGAAGGATAAAGCTGACATCGATAGGGAGCACAGAGCGTTGAGAGCGAATATGTTGGTCCAAAGATTTGCATCCTGCACAAAAAAGGTTAAGATAACGCTCTTTAAGATGTACTGCCAATTTTTTTACAGTGGTAGCTTGTGGACAGCATATTCACAAAAAAACCCTTAGTGCCTTGCGCATCTAATACAACAACGCGTTTAGGATGCTATATGCCCCTTCCACGTTTCTGCAGCGCATCTGATATGTTCTTTGAGGCTCGTAAGATGGGTTTGCGGCCTTTCTGCGTGTAGCCTCCTTTTTGCGCAGAGTGCGTGCTAGCGGCAATGGCATTCTGGCGGTTATTGCCCATAAGTTAGACTGCCCTATACGGTGCTGACGAAGTAGGTTTAGGAATTTGATTTTATGCAATTGAATTTTGTTATGATTTTATTATGTTTTATTGTGACATTATTTGTTTTTATTATTTGTGACTTTATTATGATTTAAATTTGAATGATTATATATACCTACTATTATACTGTCGCCTAGATTAGGTTTACTAATCTTTAGATGATAAGCTTTTAATAACCATTGGACCAATGCAGTTGTCTTTAAAATGAATCTTATTATTATATTATTATCCACCATTTATACAATATTCTAGACAATTTAATGCAAGTAATTTAAAAGTATTTACTATTACTAGTGAGACCACTGATTCACAGATCAATCAGAGCAACTTTAAACCTAGCAACAAAAATAAGCCGACGACACTTTGGACACACAACAAGTTACTTTGAAAACAGTAGCGGGAGGGCGTGTCAGACTTTTATTGACTAAAACCCACCCGTGTTCCTTCAGTTGCTTGAGCCTGGGCCGCGGTAACTCTTTTTCAAATTTATCCGCGACCCAGACAGGCATCGGCCCTAGTGGTCGACTCGGGCCTGGTCCTTATCAGACGTCGAGGTACCCATTATTCGCCGTCCGCAAGCCCGCGCGGTACCCATTACTCGCCGTCCGCAAGCCCGCGCCGACGGTGGCCGGGAATCTACTTGTGACTCCCGACGCCCAGGGCGTCTCCTGCGGTGGCTTGGGGCGTGAGGGCGCCTCCGTTGCGTTTCCCTCACGCGTTCTGCCTCCTCCTTCGCGAGCATTACTGCTTCGCAGAAGGAGGTGACAGCTTCCCATGTCCTCTCACTCTGTGCCATGGCCTGAACCAGGGCCGAACGCGAGAGGTCGCCACCGCCGATCACTTCCATGAGGACACGGCGTTGCTCCGCCCAAGCGGGGCAGACCTCCACCGTTTGTTCTACCGTGTCCTCCGGGCGATCCTCACAATGGTGACTCCCGGGCGTTTCTTCCCGCCTTATCCTGAACAGGAACCTCCCGAAACAGCCGTGTCCGGTGAGGACCTGCGTCAGGCCGAAGGTGAGGACGCCGTGACGCCTCTCAAGCCACTCCTTAAAGAGGGGCCTTATCGCCACAATTGTGGCGTGCCCGGCGCTGGGTTGCGACATTCGCCCTCTCCATGTCGCCATGAGATCCTGCCGGAGCTCTGTCCGCCGAGCCTTAATTTGTCGTGGCAACGCGGTTTCGCCCCGGCGTTTCGCCTCCTCATGCCATTCCCATATTTGCGCGACGATTTTTGCTGCAATCCAGTTTTGATCCCATGGCGGCAATCCAGCAAGGAGGATCGCCGCCTCACAGGAGACCGTGTGGTATCCCCGGACCAGCCGGATGGCCATGACCCTTTGGGACGCGTTCAACCGACGTGCTGGTCGCCGCCTCAGGGAACGCGCCCATACCGGTGCCCCATAAAGGGTCATGGACCGCACGACCCCCGCGTAGACTATATAGAAAGTCAACCAACAATTCATGAAGAGTCCATAATCAACCAATATTGCCAACAGATTGAGATCTCTATAAAATACAGTTTATTTTATTTATTAGGAAAAACAAACGGTAACACATTACAGTATACATAAAAATATAAACAAAACAGTGTGACAAATGTACAACCAACGACGTTTTCCACAGAATATTTATGAATCTTAAAAAACCGGCCAAGTGCGAGTCGGACTCGTGCACGAAGGGTTCCGTACCATTATCGCAAAAAACGGCAAAAAAAAGACGTTTGTTGTATGGGAGCCCCCCTTAAATATTAATTTTATTCTGTTTGAAAATTTCAACTGTCTAGCTATCACGGTTCATGAGATACAGCCTGACGGACCGCGGAGTCTTAGTAATAGGGTCCCGTTTTTACACTTTGGGTACGGAACCCTAAAAACATAAAATGAAAATAAAAGAAAAATATTTTGAGTGAAGAGGCTAAGGAACTTATTCTAAAAAAGAAGTTAACTGCAAAATAAAACTAAGTTGTGCAAAGATGACAAAGAGGAGTTGAAAGAACTATACAAAAAAACAAAAATGCAATAAAAAATGCTATGAAACCTACCGATCAAATATAATATGCAGACACCTGGAAACCTCAAAAAGTGCCAAGAAGGCCTTTAAAGAGTTAGACTACTCAAAAACTTGGATTCCATTCTTAAATTCTGCTCCTAACAAGAGCAAATCCCGCAAGGAAGTTATCAACATAGAAACTGATACTATGCTAAGCTATATATTCAACCAAATTCAATACAGACTCACAAATAAGTAAGAACTACACAATCCAATGTTGAAATGTTCGAAGAGTGAGGTCTTGAAAAACATATTAAAACTAAAGTTGGAAAAATGCCCAGGACCAGATGGCATCAGAAACGAGCATATTAAACATGCAAAGGGATTATTGCTTGCCCCACTGACATGTCTATTTAATAATATCCTTACGGAATAACAAGTGCCAGAGCGCTGAACTGAATCATAAATTGTTTTACTTTAAAAAAAAAGTGACCCGGCAGACATAGACAACTACCGTCCAATAAGCCTTATGTCTTGTCTCTACAAGTTGTTCGCATCATGTCTACTGAATAGGATATCCCTCGACCTAGATGAACACCAACCCTACAAATAAGCCGGTTTCAGATCGGGCTTCAGTACAATTGATCACATCCATGTGGTGAATAGAAATAGAAAAGTACATAGAGTTCCGCAGACCGCTATATATAGAATTCATAGATTACAAAAAAGCTTTTGATTCCATTTCTCACCACAGCATCTGGGAGGCTCTAACTTGTTAAAATAGAGATACCAAATCTATAAACATTCCGAAAAATATCTATAACAAAAGCACAAGCAGAGTCAGGTTAGATAAGACAAGCGAATGCGTAGAAATCAAAAGAGGGGTGAGAAAAGGCGACCCGATATCACCTAATCTATTTATAGTGGTACTGCAGAATATTATGAAGGAACTGCCTTGGTCAATGCAGGGAATCAGGATGGACGGAAGGTTCATGAGCCACCTAAGGTTTGCAGACGATATAGTCCTGTTTTTGGATAATCCAGAAAAACTAAATGTTATGATAAACGATCTGGAGGCTACAAGCAGCTGGGTGGAACTAGAGCTGAACCTAACCAAAACGAAAATTATGACTAATGATAAAGTGGTACCCATCTTGGTAAACAATAAGCTACTGGAATATGTTCAGGAATATGTCTACCTTGGGATACAATTGCTTTCAAAGCGAAAATAAATTTAGAAGAAAGAGACAGACGAATAGCCTCAAAGTGGAAGAAGTATTAAAATCTTCCCAATGAAACTGAAGAATACTGTTATGGACTCAGCAATACTACCATGTCTAACCTACGGCTGCAAAACATGGACATTTGCAACAAAACCAAAGTTTTAAATTCAAACCACACAGAGAGCAATGGAGAGAAGTTGTCTAGGAATCACCTTGACAGACAGAGTCAAAGCTACTGACATACGTAACAGGACTAAGATAACTGACGTTTTAATCTTCGCCCTGAGACTAAAATGGAAATGGGCTGGCCATGTAGCTAGGTACACTGACGATAGATGGACAATAACGAGAACAACATGGGAGGGACCAGAGGGAACCAGAAGCAGTGTGTGGACTCTATCTCTCAAAGTCTTGGCAAGTTAACGGTGACCAAAAGAGGTACCTAATACCTACTTGTGGTGCTTTTCGGCAAAATTATATGTAAAACAAGGGCAAGCAAGATCTTCTGGGCACGCATCTCTCTGGCGTGATTGTGCTGAAGAGCGCTTGATTTTTTTCACATTAGGCCCTATTGTGAAAAAAATCGACCAAATGAGGTGGGGTGCACTTACATTAAATTGCGTACCGGCAGCCCGTTTATTTTCGTCGAAGCGTACTCCGAGCATGGTGTCCTCCGGATTTAAATACATGCAAAGAGCGTCAAATCCGCAGGAATATGTAGGAGGGTCCACCTTTTTCCAACCAGCGGTCTCGGCCTCCGCGACAGTTTGAGGAAGAGATTTAAAACTTAAATACTTCACTGAAAAATGAAAGAATTAAAGCGTTATAAGCTTATATTTTGCTTTACTTTTAAGTAAATGGAAGAGGTGAAGTTTAATATTAACAGCCGCACGGTTCGCTCTTTGCTGAAGACGGCCGTGGATGTGTGACCTTTCTTTATATTGTATATTTTATTTTATTATATATTTTATAGACCCCTTCGTACCTCGGAAAGCACGCTGAGACGTTGGTCGTCAGGGACGATAGTCAAAAGATATAAAATCTGACACCAGTCTTGCAAAGGGGTACCGTGTTACCCAGTAACTGGTTTGTGGATGTTAGATTGGCAGTCATTCCATGTTAAATACTGACTCAGCTGTATCCGATAAAACTGAAAGCCGACCCCAGCGTACGTAGTTGGGATAAGGCTAGACAGATTAAGATTGATTGAAGTGTAATAAAACAACGTCACACGTACTACTCCACCAAAGTGAATTTTACTGGCAATTAGTAGACATCGGATTATTATGCATGCAAATATGCACTAAAATAGGCCGAAATATGCTAATGTTTATCGTCGCAATATATTTAATTATCAAACATACTAACAAATATTTTTCTAGATTTTCTATAGCGATCTTGTGACGTTTATTACTTTTTATTCATTTGTTGGCTGAAAATGACCTCTACCTTTACTGAAGTTATTAGAAAAACTTTAAATTGGCGTCATTTCTGCAGAAACCATATCAGACAAGGGTGAGGGACGAGGGTTCTTATATAGAACAGCATTTAATGAATAATACAACACCGCTAACACATTTAACTACTGAAATAAGCACTATCAATGAAAAAAATACTAAAACGATTCTACTAATTCGAAGTCTACCAATTAGCGATCCGCCCTGGCTTCGTACGGGACAAATAATATACGTACAAGTAAGCGGACAACTGGTAGACGCAGAGAGCGACTTTGTTTTATGTTATTTAGAGAAGCATATTCGAGCATCCCGCTGGTTTCCTTTACCTCATGCATAAAATAATCAAGTGAATTGTGCCGGGCATAAACAAAAGTTACTATATTTTGCCATTGAGTGTAAAAGCACTTACTACATAAACCAGGGTTCCACAGGTCTGAAACAAAATAAACAAAATAAATGTAAAAATAATACAGATAAAAAGCACGCCTATATGATTGAGTAAGTGTAAAATATATAGTAGGTACCTATATATAATCAATGCCAAATGCTTTTCGTTGTTATTTTATAACTCAAGAACGGGTTCACCTATCCAAACCAAATGTTTAAGCTTTGTTCGGACTATTTAGTAGATGGTTTATGTGAAGAAAAAAATAAAAAAATATTTATACTTAGGGTAAGGTAGGGTAGTGTAGGGTAGGGTAGGGTAGGTTATGGACGGTAGTGTAGGGTAGGGTAGTGTAGGGTAGGGTAGTGTAGGGTAGGGTAGTGTAGGGTAGGGTAGTGTAGGGTAGGGTAGTGTAGGGTAGGGTAGTGTAGGGTAGGGTAGGTAGTGTAAGGTAGGGTAGGTATGGTAGGTAGGGTAGATAAATGTTTGGTGTTTTTATGGCAAAACAAAGTGTGCCGGGTCAGCTAGTTTAATATAAAATATATAGTATAGTATATAGCAGTAATTCCCCACCTACTACGTATACTTTGCCATAAAATACTCAAAAACACAAACAAAAGTTATACGGTGAATAAAAACCGGCCAAGTGCGAGTCGGACTCGCGCACGAAGGGTTCCGTACCATTATCGCAAAAAAGGGCTAGTAAATCACGTTTGTTGTATGGGAGTCCCACTTAAATATTCATTTTAATATGTTTTAGTATGTGTTGTTATAGCGGCAATAGAAATACATCATTTGTGAAAATTTCAGCTGTCTAGCTATCACGGTTCATGAGATACAGCCTGGTGACAGACAGACAGACGGACCGCGGAGTCTTAGTAATAGGGTCCCGTTTTTACCCTTTGGGTACGGAACCCTAAAAAGGAAGGAAATGTGATTGAAAGATTAATTTAGATACAGCAGCACCTTCACGGTAGAAGTAGGTATAGATAGTGACAGTATACATGGTGCCAGATCTGATAAATGTGTTTAGATGGAGAGGAAGAGCAAGGCAAAAGAAAAGATGGATGGAATAAATCATTGTTGTGAGGAATGATATGAAAGAAAAGGGAGTCAATGATAGCGTGACGGTTAAAAAGACGAAAAGGAAGAAGAAAACGTGTTGCGCGGACTCCAAGTAACATCACACGTCTGCAGGTTAGTAGCGTGGAACCTCGTCTCACTTCCTTCTCCTCTTATCCATACACTCTTCTATTTAAATTATGCAAAGTAAAAATAATACTGGAAATAAACAGCGACTGAGTCCACTCAAATATCACTGCAGTCCGCTATCACCTTGTTTGTGACTGTTCCTCAGTAACCCTAGGCTGATAAAAGTATAGTTTTTCCTATAATGCCTTACATTTAGTGTTAACGTCGGCGGAGGACACTGCTCCGTCGCCCGTACTGGCCTTTGAATTTTCGCCTCCTTACTTGGATAATTCCCTACCGATTTTAAGTGAATTCCATATTATGGTTTTGTTTTGTTTTAGAATTCACAGTTATGAATAAGATTATAACTAAAGGGATATAAACTAAATTGTTAAAATTAACAAAAGCATGTGTGAGAAACCCTTTACACTAATGTAAAGAATATTGGATCTAAGACCGAATAGTGGTCGCGGATAGGGAATATACATTCAAGAATTAATATAAATACAAGTAACTAAATTTGGCAGAGAGTTTTAACTCAAGAAGAAGTAACAGTAACTAGAGTTGGTTAGACCAACTCTCTTATAACCTAAAGACAGCCCTAAAAAGGCCCAGCCCTTCATAATTTCATAGTGTTTTAGCTGGTGGGAAGAAATGATGGAAAACTCCTCGCACACCTTTCTGTCTGATAGCCATAAGGACTATATAAGTAAAACATTCATAATAATGTATGAACTTAATTAGACAAAAGGGTTGCAAAGTGCACTATATATCGCGAGGGCTAGGATAGGAACGTTACGCTTGCGCTTAGTACATTCATTACTCACTTACTTTACGGTAGTTCTTCAACGTTCGGATACACCATTTAGCGACATGGAACTTGTTGCCTCGTCATGCATGTACTGCTAGGCCTACTCGCACTAGGCACGCCACAATTGAGGCGATAAGGCCCCTCTTTGAGCAGTGGCTTGAGAGGCGCCATGGCGTCCTCACCTTCCGCCTGACGCAGGTCCTCACCGGACATGGCTCTTTCGGAAGGTTCCAGTTCAGGGTAAGGCGGGAGGAAACGCCCGGGTGTCACCGACACGGTGGAGGTCTGCTCCGCTTGGGTGGAGCAAAGCCATGTTCTCGTGGAAGCGATCGGCGGTGGCGACCTCTCGCGTTCGGTTCTGGGTCAGGCTATGGTACGGAGCGAGATGGTATGGGAAGCTGTCACCTCCGTCTGTGAAGCAGTAATGCTCGCGAAGGAGGAGGCGGAACGCGTGAGGGAGGCGCAACGAAGACGCCCTCACGCCCCTAGCCGCTGCAGGAGACGTCCCGGGCGTCGAGATTCGCAAGACGATTCTCGCAAGCTCACCGTCCGATAAGGACCAGGCCCGAGTCGACGGGACTGACGGGAACTGACGGGTTTTGTTAGGACCGATGCCTGCCTGGGTCGTGGAAAATTTTTAAAAAGAGTTACAGCAGCCCTGGCTCAAGCAACTGAAGGAACACGGGTGGTTCAGTAAAAGTCTGACTCGCCCGTGTTCCTCCAGAAGACATTGGATGACTGCCCACCAAAAAATAAAAAAGGCCTACTCGCACAGAACTTGGACACTGCAACGATTCTAGCAGATCATGTTCCCTAAACTCTTTATAATTGTCTCACACAATTTTAAGGCAGACAACTGCGAAGTTCATCTGCAATTGTGTAAGACCAGTTTAATTTAAGTAACTGAAACGTATACAAATTATTTGCCTATCTTTTTGCGGAATCTTCACGTCTGAATCCTGGTGACGCGCGGCCCCCTACTTCTCCTGATGGATGCGAGACTAGTATGTCGGACATTTGTATATATCAAAAGGACGTCCGTAGGGTGCTGCGTAACCTCGACGTAAACAAGGCTAGTGGCCCTGACGGAACTGCAATTGAATCAATTGTTCTTAGAACCTGTGCGCCTGAACTGTCTCCGATCTTGACAAGCCTATTCCGCCTTTCGTATGAGGCTGGAAAAGTGCCAAATGCTTGTAAGCAAGCTAACGTACCCAAGAAGGGCAGTAGAGCTGACCCGGCCAACTAGAGACACATATCTGTAACCTCCATACTCTTACAGAGTATGAAACGTGTACTCAATATTAAGCTCCTGGCATACCTAGAAGTAAACGATATCCTTAGTGACTGCCAATACGGCTGCCGCCAAAATCGGTCTAATGGGGATCTTCTAGCGTATGCCATACAAAACTGGAGTGAGGTCATCGAGAGGCACGGGGAAGCGCTTGCCATCTCATGTCTCTCACATCTCGAAGGCTTTTGATAGGGTCTGGCACGCCTGGCAAAGCCTTATTGGTAAGCTTCCTTCATTCGGTCTGCCCGCGTGGTCTGTGTAATTGGATTGCAGACTTCCTGAGAGATCGGTCCATTCAAGTGGTTATCGATGGCTGCTCGTCGGACCAATTGGATATTAAATGGGTCCCTCAGGTGTTGGTACTCTCAGCAACTTTATTCTTGATGCACATTAACGATCCAAAAACCCGGCACCTTTGGGTATGCAGACGACGGCACTGTTGCTGAGAGATACTTTTCCAACACTCGTGCTAGCGGGCCTCAGATCCGGACTCTCCGGGAGGACATGATGGAGCGCTTGAACCTGTCCTTGCAGGCAGTCTCCGAATGGGGCGAATATGCAGGCTTATTACGTATCTTTTGCAAGAGCAAAACGATAGCGATTTTTGCGCAATAATTGCTCTTACATACAGAAGTTTTTGACTTGATGGTGTTATTTTTTTTAAACAAGTGCATTTGGCAAACAGCGAGCGATTAGCAAACGCTTGTGTAGGGCCTACCATACCGACACTGCAGGTAATATCAACTTTTATGACATAAAGCGTTTGATCGCTATCGTTTTGCTCTTGCAAAAGATACGTAATAAGCCTGCTGGTCAGGTTTAATGCTGCTAAATCCCAAGCGTGTCTTTTGTCCGCTTAATGGAGCTAATTTCACCCGGCTCCTACTTTCCGAGATGTGACCGTGCCAATAACTGACCATCTTGAGCTTCTTGGCGATACGTTAAAATCGACTCTAAATTTTGGCCCATACATTGAGGCAAAGGCTCAGCTGGCTGCCAAAAAGCTGGGGATTCTTACAAAGGAGAGCAGGTACTTCACGCTAGAACAGCTGTTCAGCTTGTATCAAGCGCAAATTCGATCATGCATTGAGTACTGGGGGGTGACCACAAGCTCTTAGAGTAAGGTTATTTTGAGTGTGTGTAAGGGACAGATGTATATGACGTGTATACATCTGTCATTTACTCGATCTCAAAATAACCTTACTCTAAGAGCTTGTGGTCACCCCCCTGTTCTCATCTCTGGGACGGATCTGCCAAATACCAGTTCGATGCACTAGAGTCGATCGAAAAGTGGGCCAAGAAACTCATCGGCAATGAGGCACTGGTTAAGTCAAAGCTCCAAAGCTTTGAACATTGTCGCCGAGTTGCCAGCTTGTCGGATTTTTAGGGTTCCGTACCCAAAGGGTAAAAACGGGACCCTATTACGAAGAAACCGCGTTCCGTCTGTCTGTCCGTCTGTCCGTCTGTCTGTCTGTCACCAGGCTGTATCTCATGAACCGTGATAGCTAGAGAGTTGAAAATTCACAGATGATGTATTTCTGTTGCCGCTATAACAACAAATACTAAAAACAGAATAAAATAAATATTTATGTTGGGCTCCCATAATACAAACGTGGTTTTTGTGCCATTTTTTTGCAATAATGGTACGGAACCCTTCGTGCGCGAGTCCAACTCGCACTTGGCCTGTTTTTATCGGTTACATTTCGGGAAGTGTGCGATGTAATTGCATGATCTAATTCCGCCCAGCCCGTTTCATCATCGGACTACCAGACGTACGGCGAAGCGCCATCGATACATGGTAGACATCCCACCCATACGCAATAAAACTTTTGAAAATACTTTTATTATGCGACAACTAAGGAGTGGAATTCCCTGCCGGAGTCTGTGTTTTCCGATAGCTACAATATAGGGGTCTTTCAGTCAAAAGTGAATAGGTTACTTCTAGGCAAGCGTGCTTCACCGTTGCCCACTTCATCGTTTACCATCAGGTGAGATAGTGGTCAAGCGCGAGCCTATCAATAATAAAAAACCGGCCAAGTGCGAGTCAGATTCGCGCACGAAGGGTTCCGTACCATTATTGCAAAAAACGGCATTAAAATCACGTTTGTTGTATGAGAGCCCCACTTAAATATTTATTTTATTCTGTTTTTAGTATTTGTTGATATAGCGGCAACAGAAATACATCATCTGTGAAAATTTCAACTGCCTCGCTATCAGGGTTCATGAGATACAGCCTGGTGATAGACAGACAGACAGACGGAACGCGGAGTCTTAGTAATAGGGTCCCGTTTTTAGGGTTCCGTAGCCAAATGGCAAAAAACGGAACCCTTATAGATTCGTCATGTCTGTCTGTCTGTCTGTCTGTCTGTCTGTCCGTCCGTATGTCACAGCCACTTTATTCCGAAACTATAAGAACTATGCTGTTGAAACTTGGTAAGTATATGTATTCTGTGAACCGCATTAAGATTTTCACACAAAAATAAAAATAAAACAATAAATTTTGGGGGCTCCCATACTTGAAACTAAAACTAAAAGTATTTTTTTTCATCAGACCCATACGTGTGGGGTACCTATGGATAGGTCTTCAAAAATGATATTGAGGTTTCTAATATCATTTTTTTCTAAACTGAATAGTTTGCGCGAGAGACTCTGCCAAAGTGGTAAAATGTGTGTCCCCCCCCTGTAACTTCTAAAATAAGAGAATGATAAAACTAAAAAAAATATATGATGTACATTACTATGTAAACTACCAGCGAAAATTGGTTTGAACGAGATCTAGCAAGTGTTTTTTTTTTTAATACGTCATAAATCGTAAACCGCAATTTACCAAGTACGGAACCCTTCGTGCGCGAGTCCGACTCGCACTTGGCCGGTTTTTACCCTTTGGGTACGGAACCCTAAAAAATAAATAAATACATGGAGCAAAGGCAGGCAGATTACGATGATATATGGTGCCAGAATTCACAAACCAGAAGCACACATGTTGTCACGGAGCTTTTTGTGCAGGTTCGACGAATAGCTCTTTATCAATATGTAGTTTTTATAAATAAGGCCCAAAGAATATTTGATCTTATAATTAATGTTGTGATCACTTAGAGGCTCTTGTGGGCAATTAAAATTAATTAATTAAACACTTAATCAATTAAACATTACACACATTAGAGAAGAATGGAGCTGTATTTTCTTGAAGATATACAGTGAGAATGGATAAATAAAAGGTTTTCTAAGGTACTTACCATTGCCCGCAACGAAGGCGACGAGGCTCAAGAGAGCGAGTGAGCGGTTCATGACTGTGCTTGTTAAAGAAGTCTGTAAGGAGAGTGCCATGCCGAGCGTATTTATATGCTCCACACATCTGGCAGAATAAACTATATGCAGAAATAACTATATGCTAATTATATAGCTCTATGACTCACTGTTACTGCATTATAATTAGTAACTTGAACAATGATACTAAATTTATCTGCAGTCGAGATCATACTTTACTGCGTTCTAGTCAGGATCTTATCTTGCCAAAACACCCCGATTCAAACAGTAAAACGCCCATAACTTCTGAACGGCTGAACTGATTTTATTCAAACATAGCTAAGAACACTCTCGACAAAATCACCTTTAAAAAAAACTAAATCAAAATCGGTTCGTCCGTTTAGGAGCTATGATGCCACAATCTGTCTGTGGCATCATAGCTCCACACACACAGCAACACACGTCAAACTTATAACGCCCCTCTTTTTCTGGCGGGGGTTAAAAACGTTTGTTTTTACTTTCGTACAGTTTTAGGCACTTGCGTAAATTCGCGACAGCGTTATTATTTTGCAATTTAAATTAAAGACGCGATGTAAGCTCGAATCGTCATTCCAAACTTGCCAAGTGCGTGTCGGCTCACGCGCAGTAATAGGGTTCCGTAGTTGCACACTAATGCGGACTAAGAAGAGAGCTTTTTGTTGTTACATGATTATTGAAACAGTTTTAGCGACTCGCATCTAAAATCGGGCCCACATAGGACGATGGTAACTCAAGAAGGAGTTATAAAATCCAACTTCACAAGTGAAGTTAGAAAAAATCTATAATCTAAGTATTTGCATTTTTAAAGCACACAATTTAAAGGCATAGTAATTGTTGCAAAGGACGGCACGAATTTCCTATTTTAGTTGCAGAAGGCAACAAACCGTCTCACTTCACGTCTTTTGGTATAGGAAAATTGACGAAAACTGTAGTTTTGTCAGGTGATCCTGTTTTGTCCGGCGAAACACCGACAGCAGAAACTACATGACTTAGATATAAAATTTATTTCTTCAAGAATTGACATTTAGTAGGATTCAATTTTAAATTAACCTTCCTCAGTCTTTCAAAAACATCAATAAGATTTTGATTATGTATAGTTAAAGACCTTCCAAAAACGATTACGTCATCTAAATAAACAAAACACTTCTCAAAAGCTAATCCTGACATCGCAGTAGACATAACTCTACTAAATGCACCACAAGAAGTCTTAAGACCCATCGGTAATCGTTTTAATTGGTAATATCCTGTACTGGTTGACAATGCTGTATATTTTCGGCTTTCAGGTGCCAGTTTCACTTGATAATATCCTTGTTGAAGGTCTAAATGAGTAAAATAGATTGAGCCAGATACAGAGTCTAAAATATCAGTAATGTTTGGCAAAGGTCAAGCGCAAACCTATAGACGATAAAAAAAAGGAAATTTGTCATCTACAATAGTTTCATTTAATTTCCGAAAATCAATTACTAAACACCACTTTTGAGATCCCTCTGTCTTTTTTGGAACTAGTAGTATTTGACTAGACCATTTGCTAGTTGATCTTCTATAATATCATCCTTAAGCATATTATCTATTTGCTTATTTACTTCCGGCTTTAAGGCTTGTAAATGATAAATGATTTTACTGTAAGTTGGTTTGTACAAACACTTTTACATGTCGATCATATTTTTTAAAACTAGATGAGGTCGGCGTTTCCTATCTGACTACTCTGAGAAGAAAGGCCGAAACAAACTCAGAGGTCACAGTCTCTTTTAAAGTCCTGACAAAATCTTGGTTAGATCATGTGAAGACCATGTAGACAGATGTCTGAAATGGTCTTTTGAGGAAAGAACCAGCCAGATTGAGTGGACCTGTCCAGTCAGTGCACGCATTAGTCAATAACCGAGCAGCTCAACTCAGAATTTAAGGAGCTCAACGATTCGACGAACAATACCAAAGAAAGGACATTCGGGTAGGCCGCATGAACTACTCAAACTGCCAGACCATGATTAAAACTAACTAAGATAAAATAAAAAACAAAAAAAGATCCACGTAGTCTTCACATTCACAATAATTAAAATAAAATAATACTTTCAAAAGTAAATATTCTTGTCATTGCAAGAAAACAAAAAAAAAAACAAACAAAATATCGAAAATTAAAAACAAAATTCACGGTGCAAAATATAAAAATCAAAATTAATTGGAGCAGCTCAATCTTTAATAGTATAAAACGCTTTCTGGCACAACTTACGTTTAATAAAAGATTCTCGGGAATCGAACCCGCGACACGCAGCGCAGCAGTCAATCGCTCAACCACTGCGCCAACCGTGCGCCCAAATTTAAAATTACCTGTACTGGTATTATAAACAACAAAAAAAAAAAAAAATGGTTTTGCTATGGACCCCGGCGGGCGCCGTCACCCGAGGTTCACATCGTGGTCGAAAGGGGGGCGGGGGGGTCCAATCACTGTCGAGTTTACCATGAAGTACCAGGGATTGGTGGTTGAGAGTCAGGGGAATTTCGGCCCCCACTTCTGGCGGCTGGCGCCCAACTTATTAGGCGCGGCTGGGGCGCTGTCAACGCAAGCAGCGTTGACAGCGCCTAATTTGTGGGGGGGTCCAAGCGCCACCTGTAGGCGGCTCTACTTGGAGATCGTGCGATCGATGGCCCTGTATGGAGCCTTGATCTGACCAGAAAGCCGGTAGCATCGCTGTTCTGCGATCGCCGCAAAGAGCGATGGCGGACGGAGTCATATCAGGGGGTATCGTACGATCTCCTACGAGGCGGCTTGTGTTCTGGCTGGATCTCCACCCTGCACCTGGAGGCAAAGGTACCCGCGTCAATAATCAATTGTTGACTTACTTACTGAACTTATAAAATCGTATGTCTTAGATGGGACAGGTGGTACCAACATTCCTCCATCGCGAACAGTGTTGAGCTACACGCTTCAGCTCGTTATTCCAATCCTCGATGACTATGATGAGATAGTTTGCTTTTTGTAATTTGCGGAGAATAAGTCGCTGGAAAAATGCTAGTTTGGTTCCGTAGTCAACAAGGAACCTTTATAGTCCCCATGTCCATATGTCCGTTCGCAGCTTAGCTCAGAGACTCTTAGTACTGTAAAACTAAAATTTGGAATGGATAAACATATTCATCATTCCAACAAAGTGAGTAATGGTTTTTTTTCTCGTATATTTTTTGGTTTGGGGTATCGTTGGATAGTTTTTAAAAAAATACCACGGGTCTGTTAAAACCATTATTCGATTCAGGGATCCGTTTGCGTAAAATTAAGCTTTAAATTGCTAATTTTTGTTAAAGTCAAGTCGGGGGGGACTTCCTCCTCTCATTCCCGCCAGCTAAATGGTTGCTTTAGGTTATGTGAAAAAATTCATGACAGTAGTAAATATAACGAAATTAAAAGGAAAACTATCACAGCTATCAAGGCTATCAACTTTTCGAGTAATAGTCGAACAACTTATAAAATAAACTTATAAAAGTAAATTACTTATATAACGTTGTTAGTTGTGGAAAACAGATAGTAAATTAATATTTACTAAATAATCGTAATAAATTTACATTTACAATTCATAAACATAAGTTTATGAACCATGCAAAATATACAATAATAAAACCATAACATCCTTAATAATAGTAATTTCTAAATTAATAATGTTTACGCTCAAATAACGTATTGGAGTGGGCGGAGGCCTTGGCAGCACCAGTCCGTACGGCGGCGGCGTATGCGCGCGGGGTAGTCTATTTTATTCTGTTAGTGCAGTAAGTATTGGAATTTTCGATGTTTTTTAATCTAAAGTCAAACTAGATTCGATTGGCAAGCAAATACCACTACCCGACCATTATTATATTATTATTATTATATCAGCCGAAAGACGTCCACTGCTGGACATAGGCCTCCTCCAAGCGTCGCCACATTGACCGGTCCTGTGCGTCCCGCATCCAGCGAATCCCCGCAACCTTCACCAGGTCATCGGTCCACCTGGTGGGAGGCCTTCCAACGCATCGTCTTCCGGTTCGCGGTCGCCACTCCAGAACTTTTCTGCCCCATCGGCCATCCGTTCTGCGAGCAATGTGCCCTGCCCACTGCCACTTAAGTTTGGCAATCCTTCGAGCTATGTCGGTAACCCAGGTTCTCTTGCGGATCTCTACATTTCTGATTCGATCACGCAAGGATACTCCGAGCATAGCCCTCTCCATTGCCCTTTGCGTGACTGTAAGCTTTCTGATGAGGCCCATTGTGAGCGACCACGTCTCAGAGCCATAGGTCATCACTGGCAACACACACTGGTCATAGACCTTCGTCTTGAGACACTGTGGTAAGTTGGACGAGAAGACACCGCGCAATTTCCCGAACGCTGCCCAGCCGAGTCGGATTCGACGGTTGACCTCTTTCTCGAAGTTGGCCCTACCCAACTGGATCGTTTGTCCCAGGTAGACATAATCTTCCACAACTTCGAGTTTAGAGTCTCCAACCTTGATAGGAGTGGGTGTTACATGGGCATTCAACATAACCTTGGTTTTGTCCATGTTCATTTTAAGACCCACTCTTTTGGAAGCTCTACTGAGGTCATCAAGCATTATACTGAGGTCCTCCATGGTCTCAGCCATGACCACTATATCGTCGGCAAACCGAAGGTGAGTAATGTACTCGCCATTGACATTGATGCCTAGCCCTCTCCAGTCCAGAACCTTGAAGACATCCTCCAGTGCAGCGGTGAACAGTTTCGGAGATATGACGTCTCCCTGTCTCACACCTCGCTGCAGAAAGATAGGTTCCGAGGCCTGATCCTGAAGTCGGACTGACATGGTGGCGTTTTTGTACAAACACTTCAACACCTCGATGTACCGGTAGTCGATTTGGCACCGTTGGAGAGACTGCAGTACAGCCCAAGTCTCGATTGAATCGAAGGCTTTCTCGTAGTCCACAAACGCTAAACAGAGAGGCAGGTTATACTCTTCGGTCTTCTGTATAACCTGCCGCAGCGTATGTATGTGGCCCACGGTGCTAAAGCCTTCGGAATCCGGCTTGTTCGGGAGGCTGGAAATCGTCGAACCTGCGCGCGAGACGATTCGTGATGACTCTTGAAAACAGCTTGTAGACATGGCTAAGAAGTGAGATGGGCCTATAGTTCTTCAACAGGGCATTGTCACCCTTCTTGAAAAAGAGTACCACCACACCCCTGCACCATGCCTGTGGCGTTTTCCCCTCGAGTATGACGGAACCAAACAGCTTCTGAAGGGCCTTAAGTATTGGTTTTCCACCCGCCTTCAGGAGTTCGGCCGTAATGCCGTCATCACCCGGTGCCTTGTTGTTCTTAAGCTGTTTAAGAGCCATCCTAATCTCGTACAGGCTGACGTCCGGTATGTCTTCGGTATAGTGACGGGTCAATCTAGCTCTAGGGTCTTTTACTAGATTCGCGACGGGTTTACTGGTTGACGTGTACAACTGCCCATAGAATTTCTCGATCTCCCTCAGAAGCTCCGGTTTGGCGGATATGATCCTGCCATCGTCGGTCTTCAGTTTCGTGAGCTGGCTCCGCCCAATAGACAGATCTCTTGCAAAGACCTTGGAGCCCTTATTCCGCTCAATTGCGTCTTTAATACGCTCAGTATTATAGCGGCGGAGGTCGCTTTTCAAGGACTTTGAGATCCGTCTATTAAGCTGCCGGTATTTCAACGCATCGTCTGAAGACTGCAGGATCATCTCACGCCTCTCCTTCATAAGCTTGAGAGTAGGATCAGAGATCTTTTTGTTTATATCTGTACGGCGGGTCTTGAAAAACTTAGACCCGACCGTATGGACAGCTTCCACGAACCCGTCGCTGTATTCGTCCCCGGAGCACCCTAGGCACTCGAAACGATTCTGGAGTTCGAGCTGAAAGCTCTCGGGGTTTTGGATCTGGATCTGTGCTGGACGGAGCGTTGACTTCATCAGTCGAGACCTTTCAAGCTTGATATTGATGTTCAATGTGCCTCTTACCATTCGGTGATCACTCCCGGTTTTCACCGAATTGATCACAGAGACATCATTGAACATTTGCTTCTTGGTTGACATGATGAAGTCGATCTCGTTTTTTGTTGCACCATCGGGGCTTTGCCAGGTCCACTTCCTATGCTCACGCTTTCTGAAGAAGGAGTTCATCATGTAGAGGCCCTCCTTCTCCATAAAACTGGCCAGTAGGTGACCCCGGTGGTTCCGACGTCCAACTCCAAATTGCCCCACTTGCAGCTCATCCTCGTCTCGTTTGCCCAGTTTTGCGTTGAAGTCCCCCATGACAACGGTGAAGTGAGTTTTGAAACCATGCATGGCTATAGAGATATCCTCATACATGGTCTCTACCTCGTCGTCGGGGTGTGCCGAGGTCGGTGCGTAGACCTGTATGACCTTCAGCGAATATCTCGACGATATTCTGAGTATAAGGTACGCCACCCTGGTCGACACACTCTCGATCTTCACCACGTTGTTCACAAGGGACTTGTGGATGATAAACCCGACGCCACCCTGGGACTGCCAGTCACCCTCTCGGAAATAGAGCAGGTTACCGGATTTGAGGATTATCGAGTCCTCCCCCTCTCTTCGGACTTCAGATAACCCTATAATACTCCATCGCAACCTGCTCAATTCTTCCTCGAGTTCGGCTATCTTCTCGTCGGTCCGGAGTGTTCGCGTGTTGTATGTTGCCAGGGCCAGTCGTCGGTGTTTATTGGGGTAGCCGGGTTCACTCCGGGGATTCTTCGCACCCCTTGCCACGCCATCGCCTCGACCGCTACCGTAGTCGAGGGTAGACGGGCTGCCGGGTACTCGTGGCCGTTTTTTATTTGTGCTATTCATTTGGTTTGGGGGGGTTTGCCTTAATCGCCACGCTTGGCAGGCGGGTTGGCGATCGCAGTTTGTTGTTGAAGAGCACAGAGAACGCTGCTGCCCATTCTCTGGTGTATCCCTTAGTCGCCTCTTACGACACCCACGGGAAGATATGGGATGGTGAGATTCTTTACGTCCGACACCATACGGAACTACGACGACCATTGATTGTGGTATTCTCAGTGGTCGAAATTATAGACTTAATTGCGTTTGCCGTAAGGTTAGGCGTAACATTAACGTCATAGGTCGATATTTTCCAAACCTTGTCGACCCAAAACTTATACCAGAGCAATCAGGATTAAGACCTGGGAAGTCTTGCTGCGGACAGGTCCTTAACCTCACGCAACATATTGAGGACGGGTTCGAAACCAAGAAAGTGACGGGTGCAGTATTTGTGGATTTGTCGACAGCCTACCACACTGTTAACAATAGGCGCTTGTTATGGAAGGTTACACTCTGAATTAAAAACGACCTATACCTGACTTTACGAAATGAAACAATAAAATTCAAATATTGGCTGTCTACCTACTGATCAAACTGAAGTTGTGAGCTGACATCATGAAAACCATTATCGTGTAAATGTTTTGCATCAATTTTCAAAGTCAAAACAATATCGAATGTTTTAATACATTCGATATTGTTTTGACTTTGAAAACAATTTTGCATAATGCCTTTTCCGCGGGCCGTTTGCGTGGATGCGATGTGGATGTTTGCGTGGAAGTCATTGTCAAGCCAAAGCAAGGAGGGGATGACAGACGGTAGCAGCCGCAGCGCGCCTATATAATCCGCTGCACGCTCTTTGTCTTCCTTGTGCCTGGCTGGAGGCTACTTAGCTTAGTCTCCACAGGATCGCCCGGTTAAACATATGCCGGTCATTTTGAGACGCCACTCAGAAAAAAAATAAAAATATTGTCTTCCTTTTTCGCTTGAGTCAACATGCTAAGACGAATCTCTGCCTGTTTGGATAGCCAATTCAGCCTAATTTGTGTTCGGTTTACATTTAATTTTCTTATAGTGTCAAATTTAGTTGTTAATTATACGAGTAAACCGCCTTTCGATCGTTGTTCTCTTTTTTTTATTTAATCTCTGGTGCTATTTTGCTAAGATCAGAAGTTGGATACCACTCTCATGTGCCCTGATCTCATGTGATCTGCACCCTGAGTTAAGGCGAATTGGCCATTCAAACTTGAAAAACATTTGAAAAAGGAAGAATTGACGGTTTCTTACGTATACAAAAAAGTTTATCTTTTTTTTTCCTATTATCATAATTACTGCGGGTAGTAAGTTATCTGTATGGAGAAGAAATCTGGTGAGTACGTTCCAATTTGCTTAGTGCATTATTGAAAAGAAGACGGTAGTGCGTTTATGATTACATTCCAAAAGAACGTTGCTCTAATTGCTCGTTGCTCATTTTGTAACTTTGCTTACTAGGCTAGTAAAGTTAATTAGCTATAGTTTTTAAGTGTTTTGCTTTTGTTATTAAAGTACCCCCATACCACGCTCGAGCGTTAGTGGAAGTGTAAACATTCCTAATAATAGCCGTAAAAGCAGGAGTCGTTCTAAGAACCGTGAATTGCAATCTAGAAATCGTGATTCGAGTTCTGGTCATCGGAACTCGCGCTCTAGTCATACTCGACAATGACATAGGTCTTCTAGTAATGTGCTAACAGAACAAATGCAACAAATTCTAGATCGACTGACATCACTGGAGCAGCGCCGCACGCCTCCGCCGCGACCACGTGGGGCTAGTGCGGTCGCGGGATAAAATTTCCATTATGGGCCGTCGATTTTTGCCGCGGTGATGGTAGGGGGTGGAGGAGGGGAGGTTTTGCTACCCCCCTGTACCATCCCCACCACTCGGAGCCCTATGGTTATGGAGATATCCATGGTTAAAGTGCTCAGGTTAGTGTAAAAATTTCCGAAAATGATCATCGTTTAAGGGACAGGGAGGGAGAGAAGGAAAGGGTGTAGCGGGACTACCCCACTGTACCATCCCCACCCCACGGAAACCCATGGTTATGGATATATTAGATATATTTTATACATAAATATAGTTAGTGAGACAAAAAAAAATAAAAAAAATGTGAATTAGTCCAAGAGCGAGCGAAGCGAGCTCGGGAGCTTAGTGCACCCCGACACGGATAGGTTAGGTTCGAAGGAGATGACGGGAGCTGAAGTGAGCGAACTCAGCGCCCGTCATCTCCTTCATGTTAGGTTACTTTAGACCCTGCAGACAGAAATAGGAGCCCCGGGGGCTCCGTCGACTTTGTTTCGTTTCCCTCCCTCCCTTAAAACGATGGACATTACGAACAAAATTATTCTAACTTGAAAACTTTGACCATGGATATCTCCATAACCATGGGGCTCCGAGTGGTGGGGATGGCACAGGGGGGTAACCAAAGCTCCCCCCCTCTCCCCCCCACCCTCCCCGCGCCAAAAATCGACGGCCCATAATGGAAAATTTAACCCGGTCACGTCCCCAACGACGCCGCTGCAGTTGCGGAAGCCAGCTGAGACTACAGCTGAGTGCCAAGAGTCGGCGGCTCCATCCTCACCGGGTCGTTCCGTGAGCGCTGTGACTAACCGCGATGCCGGTACGACCGAACGCATCATTGAGGCTATTCGATCAATAAACACTACGGTGAGATCTAACCAGTCTTATATTTCTAATTTCGATACAAGTATCAACGATATAGACGCCTGGTGCGAAGAAGTAGACCGTACTAGGTTTTAAAGTAATGAAATAATAAAGAGTGTCTGTCTCACATTGGGAATTGTCTGAATGGTGATGCTAGGACTTGGCTTAATGAATGGGTAACTAACGACCGATCCTGGAGTAATTTCAAGCGTTAATTTTTACCTTTGTGTCCTAAAACACCCGATATCGCGAATATTTTATTCCATGAGATGTGTAATAATGCCGATGCATACGCAGATTATGCCCAGCGTACTTCGATTACAAATAGTGCGAGGGGTTAGCGATGAGTTCATGTCCGCGATTGTGATCCGCGGTATTACCGACACACATATTCGGGCAGCTGCCTCTAACGCAAAACTCCTACCCGACGACAGTGATTTTTTTCTCGATTTATGTAAAATCTTGTGCAATCTGAAACCAGTGCCAATAGTTATGTCTCATTCGACGGATAATAGACATGTCCATATTAATGCGAACATAAAGCATAATTTTGAGGACGGTAGATGTTTTTTATGTGGACATAATGGTCATACTCGGGTCACATGTAAGAAAAGTAAAAACTGACTGGCGAGAATTTTAGTAATTAAATAAATTTATATAATAATTATAATAATATATAAATTTTCGAATTTAAGTTTGTTAGTAGAACCAATAGCTCCAAGCATAGTTTTGTGACAAAAAAGTCTGAACCTTGCTCGTTCTGTAAAAAACCTGGTCAAAGGTAGATACGTGTTTTGCAAAAATAAAGTCGAAGATGCGTAAAAAAAACGATGCTAGCATTTGTCGGGAGTAGCGAGGTAGGAAGCGACCTATCCGCAATGGTGAGGATAAAAAAAAAAAGCCTTTATTCTACCATAAATACATAGAAATTTTTAGCATAGTAAACAAAATATTTCCCATCACTTATTTTCTTAGATTATAATTAAATTATTATTAAGTATTACTATAAAATAAATTTGTATTCCACATTGTGGTTTTCATTAAATCATCATTGAAATTGAATAATTATTATTTGCAATAAATTATTATATTTATATAAATTATTATTATTAGTAGCATGCACGTGGAATTAATTATTTATGGAAGTCGCCTCTGCGGCGTAGGCCTCCCCCAACTTTCTCCATTTATCCCTATCTCTAGCTAGTCTCCTCCAGTCTGGTCCACATCTTTCTTTAAATATATCTTCCCAGCGTTTCCGCGGCCGTCCTCTTTTTTTTTTCCATCTCTAGGTACCCACTCTATGATTTTCTTTGTCCATCTTTCGTTTTCCAATCTACAGATGTGCCCCGCCCATTTCCATTTCAGACTTCTTATTCTCTCTACTATGTCAGTTATTTTGGTTTTCTTCCTTATTTCTTCATTTGTAATTCTGTCGGACAATTTTATACCCAACATGCTTCTCTCCATTTTTCTTTGCATAACTCCGAGTTTGCGTTCATCTTTTGTCCGTAGAGACCATGTTTGGCATCCATATGTAAGGCATGGAAGGATTGCTATCTCGTATAACTTTCTTTTCAAATTCATGCTTATCTTGTTGTTCTTCATGATTTCCTTATAGCTCCAGTATTTTTTCCATGAAATTGCTATTCTCCTATTTATTTATTTTTCCGTTTGGTCTTCAAATGAAATGGATTGTCCCAAATAGACGTATTCCTTAACATATTCTATTTCCTGTCCATCTATTGGTATTGGTACTTCTGATCCGTTTGTTATAATTTTGGTCTTTGCAGCATTCATACTCAATCCAACCTTCTTGCTTTCGTTTGCAAGCTCTTGCAGCATGTTCTTTAATTGTATGGACTCTTCTGTAAACACAACGATGTCGTCTGCAAAACGCAAGTGGCTTAAATATTCACCGGCGATTTTCACTCCTTTGTATTCCCAGTCTAGGTTTCTAAATATTGTCTCCAGAACAGACGAAAATATTTTAGGTGATAGCGGGTCGCCCTGCCTGACGCCTTTTCTAATAGGAAAAGTAGGTCCTTCCGATTCTAACTTTATTCTTGCTGAATTTTTTGAATAGATGCTATGGAGTATCTCTACATATTTTATGTATATTCCTTGTTCTAATAGTGTATTCCATATTGCACCATGTTCCAAAGAATCGAATGCCTTAGTGTAATCGATGAAGCATAAATATAAAGTCTTGCCATATTCTTTGGCTTTCTCTACTATTTGTGTTACCACTTGGATGTGGTCAGTTGTTGAGTAGTGTTTGCGGAAGCCAGCTTGGTCACGAGGTTGATTTTCATCCAGAGTAATTGTCAACCTATTTAATAGTATTTTTGAAAAGATTTTATAAAAGTTCGTCATAAGGCTAATTGGTCTATAGTTACTGAGGTCACATCTATCTCCTTTTTTGTGAAGAAGAGTTATCGACGATTCGGACCATTGCTTTGGAGTTTCTCTTCTGTCGAGAATGTTATTAAACATGATTTCCAGTGGGTGTTGTAAGGATTCTGATAGAGCCTTCAGTATTTCATTTGTTATCTTGTCTTCTCCGGGTGCTTTGTCTTTTTTCTGAGTTTCTATAGAAAAAATTATCTCTGATCTTAGTATTTTGGGCAATGGTTCGTCGACATAGACTTTATTTCTGACGTGCTGCGTTAAACTGGATCTTTCTTGTGATGAGTACAGATTCTGATAAAAGTTAGTTGCTTCTTTTATTATATCTGACCTCTTCGAGATAATCTTTCCTTACTTGTCCACCATGTTAGTTGGCCATTTTGTTGTGCTTTGAAGATCTTTGTATGCCTTTTTAATGGCTCCCTTCTTCAATAAATATTCTTCAAAAACATTTTGCCTGTGCTTTTTCTGCTCTTAGAGATTTCTTTGTTTATGTCCTTACTTATCCGAGTTATTTTTCTTTTTATTTCCTTTGTTCTTTTTTCTTTGTATAGTTGTTTTCTATCTTCAAGTAGTTGACATGTGTGTGCACTTATCGGGTAGTTTTGTTTGTTCTTTCCACATGGTATTTGCGTTAATAAATGTTTCATACCTCTTAGGAAATGATCATACTGTGTTTGGACTTGTGGGGATATTTTGATCAATTCAATAAATTCATTTTCCCAGTGCATACCGTCTTCTCTTGTTAGTGTTGGCAAGTTTCTTGTACAATGTGTGCTAATAGATTTGGTATAGCTTCGTTTTTTAGTGTAATCCAATTTTATTTTGCACCTTATCATTCTGTGGTCTGTGTTAAAATTAGGGTTTTTAATTACGTCGAAAGCAAACATTTCTGAACCTTTGTTTGTTAGGATGAAATCGATTTCATTATGGTACTCTCCATTCGGCGATACCCATGTCCATTTTTTGCTTTCTTTTGTTTTAAACATGGTATTTACAAATTTTATGTTTTTTTCATGAGCAAACTCTATCAACTTCTGGCCGTGCTTTGACCTTTTGCCTTGTGAGTATCTGCCGAATACAGTTTCCTCGCCTTGTTGTGCTGTCCCTATTTGGGCATTGAAATCACCCATTATAATGAGGTTTCTTGCGTTTAAGGTCTCTATAGCTGTTTCTAGGGTTTTGTAGAACTCGCTCAACTCATCTTCGTCGCACAATTCGGTTGGTGCATATACTTGTACTATGGACCACGCGTTATTAGCGGACATATTTAACTCTAGGGTCGCAATTCTATCTGAATAGCAGTTAAAACCAATTATGTTCTTTTTTACGTACTTTTTTATAATAAATCCTACTCCACATCTCCCTTTTGTTGCCTTACTATTGTACAATATGAAATCAGGGTATTCTTCTATACTTTCTTCACTTCTTCTTGTTTCACATAACCCAATAACATCCCATAGTAATTTCTCAGTAGCATGGTTCAGCTCTGTAATCCTTGTCTCAGAAAGTAAGGTTCTAACGTTTAAACCGTGTGTTGCCCATGGTCCACCCGCCTAGTCCACCTAGATGGACTGTGGGAAATTATTTTTGCCCATAGTTCACCTGGGTGTACCACGGGCAATTATTTTTGCCCATAGCTCACCTGGGTGGACCATGGGAAATATTTTTTTCCGTAGAACACTGATTATTTATGCAACATTCATTAATACATTTTTTGGCTGAATTCTGGTCAAAACTTATATAATTCGATATGACGAAGAAGAAAATTCAAGAAGGAGCTACTGTAGATAATCATTTCATCGTCATCTTATTATCTTTTTTTATTATGTCCTTTATTTATATATTTTTTTATGTAAGTAGATTTACATTTTTAAATATTTTTATAAAACTACATACAAAAAAGAAAAATAATTTAAAAGTCCTAGCTACCGGTGGTCAGGGCTCCTGAGAGAGGAACCTCCTAACGATACGCGCCGTGTCCAGGAGTACCGCTTTCTGGATCAAGCCCTTGATCCAGCTGCCCAGCGAGAGGTTACTCAGATGTTCGTCAAGGCTCTTGGCTATTATGCCATTGGCCGTCACGACTATCGGCACAATGATCGCTGTATTCACATCCCACATGTCGTCAACCTCGCGAGCCAGATCAAGATACTTACTTTTCTTGTCTCGCAGCCTTCATTCTTGTCATGGCGGACGCTCTAGTCGGTCTACCACCACTATATCAGGCTTATTGGCAACAATAGTCCTGTCAGTGATGATAGAAAGATCCCAATACAATGTGACATTGCCATTTTCGAAAACTGGGTCGGGCTCATACTTAAAAGGCACTTCCAATTCCACAAGATTTTATTTAAGAGCAAGTTGCTGATGGATAATCCTGGCTACAAGGTTGTTTCTATGCAAATAGTCTCCGTTAGCTAGACTAGAACAACCGGAGATAATTTATAACCGATGGTTTCACCCAGCCGGTGACATGCCCGACAGATGTCAACCGTGCCGTCCTTCACAATGTATTTCCGGTAGTTGTTCGTCATCATAACTTCGTCCATAATCACAAAGTCAAAACCTTCAGTTTCCCCGAAAAGGTCACGAAATCGTAACCAGGCCACGGACGCTTAAAGATCTACATCCGGACCATGTAGGACCCGGTAGAAGCGTCCGTGAAGCTCCATTACTCTGCCATACCTCCTTGCGTTTATTAGTATCTAATACGATAGGTTTGCGCCAGTTCTCGTTAGCCAAGAGACCGGGGTAGGGTCATCCGTGAAGCGTCTGTTAAAAATTCGGCCCCCACAATATGGCGCCCAAAAGCCGCCGTTTTCCAATTTTAATGTAGCCAGTGACACTCGCAAGGTTAAGACAAATCGATTGACGTAAGAATCATCAAAATTGGCCAACGCGTTTGGTCTCTAGAACGCCACATAGGAACAAACATACATACATAGACTGATAAACACATTACCCTCCTTCGGCAGTCCGGTAAAAAAAAACAATGTTTGACGACGGCGGTTCTTAAGTTTAGAAGTGTTTATGTTGTTGGCTTGCTGTACGCTTCGGTGCAAACTGTTAGTAAAGCAAGCAGTTGTTATTAAATAAATAAAAGGCAAGCCTATTTATTAAGTCAAGTTATTTTATTGATGTCTAACGTATAATGCGGTACAGCTTTATAGATTACTAAATTTTCACGCTGGCTTTAACATTTATTATCACTATATTTCTTTCGTAATACTACGACAAAAACATGTGGACATTCTGGTGAACTGTGGGCAAAAATAATTTCCCATAGTCCACCTAGGTGAACTAGGCGGGTGGACCATGGGCAACACACGGTTTAAACTCGCAACACATAAGTGGCTTGATGTTTCCTGTTTTCTAGGTTTTTTGTTTGGGGGGTTTTGGTCGTAATTCTCCACGGGGACCAGCCGGCTTGGAGAATGAGTAGAGAGGGAATTTAATTGTTATTCTTGAGGCTGTTTTGAAAAGTAGTCGAGCATATTTCTTGTGTTTGGTTTTTTAGGGATTTTTGGTATATCCGATGTAGTTTCCTTTATCTTAATGTAGTCGCTTTGAGCTGTTGGGGAGACTGAATCTTCACGCTTCCGTTTATCACGATTGACACCGTCTTTCACTACTAGTTTGTCGTATTTAATGTAAGCGATGCGACCTCTTTCTCTTTCCTCTACCAGCTGCGACTGTAGGTTCTTTCGAGTTTCCAAAACCTCTTTTGGAAAATCTTGGATGTATATACCCTTGGGCAGTTTCTTTTTGTTTTTAAGTATTTCATTTTTCCTCCAGTTTGTTGTTAGGCTTACCAAGATTGGACGCGTTTTGTTCTGAGTTTTCTTTCCCAGTCTAAATGTTTTGTTTATTTCCTGAGGGTTAATTTTAATTCCCAAGTTCGATTCGATAAGGTCTTCAACAACTTCTATAGTATTCATTGTTGTTTCTTGTTGCTGTTCCTGTATGCCAGAAATTATAATGTTATTTTTCTTCTTCTCTTGCACCAAAATTTTAATCTTTTCTTGCAGTGTTTTTATTTCAGTCTTCATAATTTTATTTTCTTCTATAACTGAAGTTAGTTTCACATCCAATTTTTCGAAAACATTTCTTGTTACTGTTTCAGAAATAATAAGCGTTTGCTGGTCTAGTTTTTCTTGTATTTTTTCAAAAAACGATTGCATTTGTGCTTCCATATTCGTATTAATTTTCGTAATAGTTAAATATAAATTTATACCGAATAGTTCCTTAATCGTGTTATTTAATTTGGTTTGTTTACATTTGACGCCCTGGCAAAATCATGTAAGTAGTGACATCTGTTGTTCTGTTTGTGAAGCGGTGTTGAAAGTTTGAAGCTTCTGACACAACGGGTCGATTGGACTACGTATTGACAATGCTGATACAGCACAATGCCGCAATGGTGATGATTGTTGCATAATTTTGACTGTACACGGAGAACAACACATCGTATATTGAAAGGTATAAGTAGCCATGAAATTGAAAGTACCTCCTACGTGCATACGTTATAAGTTAAATTTGTCACAGCCGTCCATAAAATTAAATTGAGGTAGTAATCTATGTTAAGTTTAGTCAGAAGACTGAATCAGATAACACGAGTCCCATACTTCCAGTGAAAAAGAAAGACTGATAATATAGGATGTGGATATGCTTCAATTATCGGAAGTTGCATATCCAGCCCGGCGAGCATGGCCTACTGTGACATCGCTTAAGTCACACTTTTAATCACAGTTTGGGCGATAAACTCATTTTGTCTTAAATGCTAGCACGGCGGCGTGAGATATTTTCTTGACTTGTGGCATAACTTCTTGACGTTTATTTTTTTCTTTTTCGGAAATTTTCCAATTTTATTGTAGTTTCGGTTTAACCTTGGCCATAAAAACCATTTATATTCTGAGAAGCATAGCCCTACGACGCACTGTTGCCGAATTATGGGCCTCCGTATCTTATTTTATTTAGCATATTTCCAAAAAGATATCTCGAAAACGGTATGTCCTAGGCCAAAAATAACCAAAATTTAGCCCCCCCCTTTGCTACTCCCATGTCAGCAGCATCCCAACATGAATTACAAGTTTTTTTTTTTTTTTTTACATTTCTTGGTTTTCGACTCGGTCTTGACAAGCTACGATAAAATATGTCATGTCTTACAATTTGTCTTAAATGCTAGCACGGGACAACCATGTGACATAATTTACAGGCGCGACTTGCTTTTCTTGTTGTTGAATTCATAGTGCGACATAATTTGAATACACGACCAAATAAAATAATACGTAAAAAAGTATGCCGTTCATACAGCTAAACAACTTTTTAATTTTGTTGGGAATAAATTAATATTTGACCCACGACCATAGACTTATGCACACTTTATTAAGTGCTTGTTAGAAAGATATATTTATTGTGAAAATTTTAATAATTACTAAAAAATATAATAGCTTGGACCAATACCGGTGGGCCCCTATTTTTTATATTTTAAATGTTTTTTGGGGATTTTATTTAAGAAACATTTAAAAATGTAGAAAGCAAGAAGAATATGGTGTAAAAGAAAATAATTATAAAAAAAATAATCATAATTAAAATAAGAACAACAATAAAAAAAAATACAATTATGAAAAAGTAATAATATAAAAATAATTAATAATCTTGTAACATTTCAATTAATTAATAATCATTGTTCACCAATTCACCATACACACAAAATGAATTTATTGCCATTTGGTGCCGTAATTAGAAGGCAAATATTTTTTTTTCAACTATAAAATTTTATCACCACCTCCGAACGAAAGTGATACATTTTTCTAAATCATCTGTCAAAATGTGACATTTGTGACAAAATGGGTGCGCCCGTATTAGCAATTAAGACCCGATGAGTCCCAAACAAACGTCAGGAAATTTTCTCACGCCGCCGGTGCTATTATTTAGGACAAAATGGCGTTATCGCCCAAACTGCGATGAAATTTGTGACTCAAGCCATGTCACAGTAGGCCGTGCTCGCCGGGCAGCAACAAGAAAGGCATGTTGCGCCTTTAAAATATGTCACTTGTTTGACCCGTGCTAGCATTTAAGACAAATTGTAAGATATGACATAATTTATCATGTCATGTCACAAATATCTTGGGTACGCCCATGCTCGCTAGGCAGGGCGTTACATTAGTCGTGGTCAGGTAAGACCGAGGCGTAATAAAGACAACTAACTACTTTATCCTCTATCAGAGAGGCAAAGTATGAGATGGGTTGACAAAGAGCTTTGAAGCGGCTTAAACAAATTAAAACGCACAAGACGCTTTTGTTAATGCGGGGAGGAAGCCTCTAAATACTTTTGACCTTGATGCAAGTTTTTGTCAGAAAACGAGCCCAGTCGACCAGCAAGTTGGACTCCTGCTTGCGGTGCCCGCCCGTATGGCTCCGTCACTGCGCATTGAAAAAATGTATTGCCTACGAGCTGCTGCTCCTGGCTGGCGCCTGTGAGCCGCTGATGCACTTGGCTGGCGCCTGTGCGCTGCTGCTCCTGGCTGGCGCCTGTGAGCCGCTGCTTCTGGCTGGCGTCTTTGAGCTCCTACTCCTGGCTGGCGCCTGAAAGCTGCTGATGTACCTGGCTGGCGCCTGTGCGCTGCTGCTCTTGGCTAGCGCCTGAGAGCCGCTGCTCCTGGCTGGCATCTATGAGCTGCTGCTCCTATCTGGTGCGCTGCACCTCTTTGGTGCCTATGCGCTGCCGCATCTTGTTGGTGCCTGTGAACTGCTACTCCTGGTTGGCGCCTGTGAGCTGTTGCTCCTGGCTGGCGCTCTTGCAGTGCCTGTGCAATGCCACAGCTGGTCGGTGCCTCTGCGCTGCCACACCTGGTCAGTGCCTGTGCGCTGCCGCACTTGGTCGGTGCCTGTGTGCTGCCGCACTTGGTCGGTGCCTGTGCGCTGCCGCACCTGGTCGGTGCCTGTGCGCTGCTGCATTTGGTTGGTGACTGCGCGCTGCCGCGTGCCTGTGCGCTGCTGCACCTGCACGGTGCCTGAGCGCCGCTGCATCTCGATGGTGCCTGTGCGCTGCTGCATCTCGATGGTGCCTGTGTGCTGCTGCACTTGCAAGGTGCCTGTGTGATGCTGCACCTGGCCGGTGCCTATGAACTGCTGCGGCAGATTTTATGGTGCCGTGGCGAGCGGAATGGACTCCTGATACGTGTGCAGCCGTGTGTGTGTTTTTTTTCAAAGGTACCTTTGTGCTACACTTGCTGATAAGCTAACGTCGTGCCTATGTCATGCAAGTGTAGACTGTGTGGTATGCTAACGTCGTGCCTATGCCATGCACGTGTAGAGACTGCGTGGTATGCTAACGTCGTGCCTATGCCATGCACGTGTAGAGACTGCGTGGTATGCTAACGTCGTGCCTATGCCATGCACGTGTAGAGACTGCGTGGTATGCTAACGTCGTACCTATGCCATGTGGAGTTGTATGAAATACGCTAACGTCGTGCCTATGTTTCTTAAGCATTTTTTTATGTGTGAATATTGTTCACTGTGGGTCTCCGGTGGACCCGGCGTCTTGCCTTTATTGTTTTTTTTATTAATTAGATGGCTAACAGTGATAATGAGGCTGAGATGACTGCAGCGTCTCAGTTGCATTGTTTCTGAATATAATTTCAGAAAAAAAAAAAAAAAAACTTGTTATTTTTGAAAATCAGGAAAGTAAAACAAGTTGTTTGTGTTTTCAGGCGCAGACTGTAATGCTGATGACAAGGACTCCACGCCTGAGTGAGCTGCCAGACACAATAATGTACCTTCTGGTGAGATGATGCCAGAGCCCATACCAAGTAGAACCTCCAGTGCTGCAGAAACTCTGCAGCCCGAGGCACAGGAGTACGAGACGTCCTCCAGTCAGGAGAGGCCGTGTTAGCTGAAAAGTCATTGTCAAGCCGAAGCAAGGAGGGGATGACAGACGGTAGCAGCCGCCGCGCGCCTATATAAGCCGCTGCACGCTCATTGTCTTCCTTTTTCCCTGGAGTCAACATGCTAAGAAGAATCTCTGCCTGTTTGGATAGCAAATTCTGCCTAATTTGTGTTCCGTTGATATTTAATTTTCTTATAGTCTGAAATTTTTTTATTTTTTTTTTATTTTTTATTTTATTTATGTCTTTAGTATTAATGAACATGAGGTACTTATATTATAGTTGTCACAGCGGATCTTTGTGTCTTTGAACTTGGTCCTGCCAACCATTGCGTAAGAAACAGTTTGTCATCGAGTATACTGCATAGAGTAAGCGAGATAGGACGATGTGATATACATAAGCGAGTGAAAGAGACAGTTATACAATGCTATCTTCACCTTCAACATTGACACAAAAATAGCTACTGCGCGGGGTCTTGCAACCAATTCAGAGACACAAAGATTCACTGTGAGTATTATAGGTATGTGTATGAATAATGTTGTTATACATCGGGTTCTTAACATAGGAAAAATAAATCATTTGAATATTAATTTATGTACTTATTTATTATATATCATTTAAATCATACTAATAACTTTAAACCTCATTCAGAACTAGGAAACTAGAATATGATTTCATGAACTCCACTGGCATTTCAAAAACTTGTATCTTTGTAGTTTTATGTCATCTCTCTCCATCGATATGGTTCTTTTTCATTGGCATTTAACATATTAAAATAATAAAATGTATCATGTTACGTATAGTCATTCATCATCATCAGTCTATATATACTTTTTTATGTAAGTTTTATGGCCTGGTTGCTGGGACCTTTTAGCCACGTCTTTGGAAAGAGTTTTGGATCTTATATTTATTCTTTAGTATGCATTAGAATGCGGATGTAACAGATTTTAATGTTTTTTGGAGTATTTGGCAGCAAATTGTATCGAGTCAGTCTGCCCAGTAAGCTTTGCAGAGGCAGTCAAACTACAATAAAATACTCCGCTCCACTATCCCGAGATCGCTTCTCTCAATGATTTTACAAATTGTCCTGTTGCGTAGACAGTTGAGACACAAAACTACACCAATAATATATCACAATATCCACTATATAGGAATCAATTTGCAAATAATATTAACAGCCACTGAACTTCACTCGACAAAAGCCCGCCAAAAACTCCCGTCTATATACACGTCCCACTGCAGGGCGCAGATTATTACTTTATATTTTTCTTACGTCAAAGATTTTCAATCCCCGTTAAAATCAATATCTTGTCGAAGAATTAGTAACAGTTACTTTACTGTTGCCATTTCCTTCCAGCCATCATTCGATGTGCCCTGTGTATTAACCATATAATAGTAATGGAAAGAAATAAAAATTAAGTAAGAAAAATGTAAAATAAACTAAAAGTATCAAAACAAGTCAGTCCAACTTACCGGTCCACTCTACGACGCACTTTAAAATCAAAGATTGAGTTTGATTTACGCCTTCTTCTTCCCTTATTTTATGATACACATTGAAAACAATATGTCTCGCTTGAGATCGAAGTGGGTTTTTCGACATTTTCACAAAAATAACAAATTTTCAAGATAATATCAAAAAAATTCAGCAGCGGTTGACACATCAAGTACTTTGATTCGATAGGTGACAATTGACATTGCCATATGAAAATCACAATTTAAAAAAAATAAAAAATGCCATGAGATTCTGGTAGGCCTATAATAATAAACCGCCTTTCGATCGTAGTTCTCTTTTTTTAATCTTCTTAGTGCTATTTTGCTAAGAATATAATAATAATAATTTATTCAACAAGTAATTTGTACATAGCATACAGAGTTGTCTAACATACGTAAATTTTATAAACAAAAATCAGTACAAAAAATATAAAATGGGTCTTAGGATACCCTTTCCTAAACTAGGCAGGAAACCTGACTGTATCTAAGTAAGAGTACATAATGAGTCTTATTGTGGTTACAGAAATATTGGTACGTGCAGTGGATAAGCAAAGGATAAGAATAAAGAATAAAAATGTGTGCAAGTGTGTGATGGTGCATGCGTGTGTATAGAATGTGTTTGTATGAGAGTGAGTATGTGTTTGTTTGTTTGTTTTGAAGCCTATAGTGTGTGTAAACCTATCTCATTTTAATGTACAGTGGTTAGGAGCTCCTCGGTATCACCATACGTCAATGTCAGTAGCCAGGAATTAACCTTGTGTTTTACCTCACGCTTAGTCAAGGCGTAGATATTAAATTGTTTGTGGGCTTTATTATAGAGCCTAGCACTATTACTAGCCTAAGGCTATTAAACTGTCGACTTGCGAAGGCAGTCCTACAGGAGACAGTTGGACATAAAGGAAAGCCACGTCGCCGCTGACTGGCAAGCAGCTTTTTGAACGGAATCATAGAGTGCTTGTAGAGGATGGATCTTAAGATATACAATTTCCTACCAGTTAGGACATTGCATTCTGAATATAATTTTTTGAATATGTATATTAGTCTTCTGGTGCGAGAAGTTAAAAAATCCAGTTGTGTGGTCCAGCCTAGTTTATCGTCGACGAACACTCCGAGATATTTTATGGATTCTACTCTTGTCAACGACAGACAAGTACAAGCTTCAGTGTTTTGCAAACAGTTATGGGATTTTAGGTTGCCGGTTTCATCAGCTGGCTTTGAAGTATGCGGTAGAATAATACGTAAAAATTTTGTATTTTTAACATTTAAGGTTAATAGTTTACTTGCTAACCAATACATTACTCTCCGTAATGCGTTTTCCGAATGCAATTTAGCGTCATCCCAACACTTGCCATATGCCACTAGTGCAGTGTCATCTGCGTAAGTGAAAATATTACAGTTGACGAGAGGCAGATTACAAAGATCGTTGATATAAATTTGGAAGAGAGTGTGACTTACGATACTTCCCTGGGGAACTCCGAAGATTATGTTCCTCTGTGCTAATTATAGTGTCTTGACAAATTGACTACGGTCAGAAAGATAGTCTTGAAAGATGTCAAGAGCTAGACCAAGTATACCCACATTTTTCATTTTCTCAATCAAATTTGAAAGACAGACAGTGTCGAATGCTTTACTGAGATCTAGGAAAATGCCATAGCATTTCAGTTTTTTGTCTTGTTTTTTAGCAACCGACTGTACAAGGTCGATCACGGCATCTTTCGTAGATATCAGCCCAACCTGCTGCGGGTCTTACCACCGCATGCTGTCAACGATTGTCGTTGGTGGACTCTCAACGTAAGAGTGCCAGGGAAAATCTGAGCCTACGATTTTTTTACGACAGATGCGTCAGACAAAGGCTGGGGCGTTCAGATCGGCGATTTTCATCTGCTGGGGAAATGGACGAAATACCAAGCTGCTTGGCACATAAACAGAAAGGTGTTGTTTACAGTGTATATAGCTCTTCAGAAAGCATAAGAGTAACTATCCATTCCTTGTATCTACCATCAGGCCGTTACAATTCCATAGCCGACTGTTTGTCGAGGTGATAGAGCCTCCCAGACTGGCATGTCGTAGACGAGGTCACGACAAAGTGTTTTTAAAGTGGGGCATTCCTCAGTTAGATCTATTCGCAACCAATCGATCGAAAGTAGTCTCGACGTATGTTTCGATAGAAGCATGGGACACGCAGGCAGCGTTTATCAACTCATTAAGCCAGACCTGGCATTACAAACTGGCACGGATCTTCCCACCTCCACCCCTAATACCCAGAGTACTACGACCACTCAATCAGTCCTCGGGAACCTATCTGCTAATGGTTCCGCGCTGGGAAACAGTTTTTTGGAGGGGTGATCTGAAACGAAGAGCTCTAGAAGCCCCTTTTCAGATACGCGACGTCGGCAGGAGTCTGGTCGACTTATCCACCGGTCGCCCTCTGCCGAACGCAGGAGACCTCTTTTTCGAGGTTTGGAGGATACGGGGTGGGGAAACTCATAGCAGACTTAGATCCCGGTGATATCGATCTAGTACAGTCAGCTTGGCGTGATTCCACGTGGCGCACTTATGAGTCTGCGTGGAAACAATGGGTCTCGTGGTGCAGACAAAATGGGAAAAGTCCTAGTAATCCTTGACCTCAGGATGTCGCCACCTATTTAGGGTTCCTATCCCGTATTAGGAAGCTTCCAGCTTCGACCATTCTAGTCTAAAAGTCAGTTGTCTTAACTTTGGCAGATCCCACGCAGGAAAAAGGGTTAGCCGCTCACCCTTTAGTTTCAGCAATAGTAAAATCTATAGGCCTTAAAAAGTGTAAATCCTCATTATCCAAGTCACAGATTTGGGATGTTCAGGATCTATTGACATGGTTAAGATCTCACTGTCCAACTGAAGACAGCATATATCAGGTTTCTCGGCATGTAGCTTTGCTGTTATTGTTGGCCTTGGGTCGTCGTATCCACGACCTAACACTGTTATGCATTGACGATCAACATTGCGATAGATCAAGCTTCAATAACATTTTGGTCTAAATTTGGCTCTAAAACCGATAATATCAAGAATCGGCAGTCTGGATGGCAGCTATCTTGTTCGGGAGACCCTGAATTAAGTTTGGTCAAATGGGTGAATTACTTGATAGAATTGTCAGCAAGTAGAAGAAGTGCACGATCTAATTTGCATAGTCTATTTATCACTACTCGTGGTGAAGTGAGGGCCGCCTCAAAAGCAATAATTGTCGGTTGGATTAAGGCTCCTTTTCGTAATTTAGGCATAAACTATAGTCCTGGCTCAATCAGATCGGCCGTTGCGTCAAATGAATTTCAAAATAAAAAACCCCGAATACCTAAACCTAATACCTTTAGACTCTATTTTAAAAAGAGGGAACTGGAGAGGTTCCGACAATTTTTTTAAACACTATAGCAAATCGCTAGAACGTCCTAGAAACCAAAACGTAAATGTTCTTAATGATTAATTCTCTGCAGTTTAACCAGCCGTAATTGTAATAATTTTACCTGTGATTTAAGTAAGATTTGAAAGGCTGAAAAAGATCTCACTATTTCAATTAATACACATAAGTAACTATTATTTTTTATTTTATATTATAAAGTCTATTGCTATACCTAATGTTTTATTTCTTAAGGTATTGCTGTCGTGTTATAGATATAATAGAGCAATTTTAGACTCTATTCTGTTAATTGTACTGAATGTTTGTACGCTGTCAGCTAGAAACAAGATTTTTGAATGAAAGACTTGTACTAGTTTTAAGATTCCTAAGGGAAATAAAAGTATCTTGATTTACATAGATCTCGGCTTTTATTTCAAGGATATTACATACCTACTTCTCTCACAGTACGCTATTGTTAGAAGGCGCTGGCAGAAAATAGACACGTCTCCGAAGGTCAATCCGAAGGCACAGAACTGAAATAGGACCGTTTTCCACCCCGAAGGGAAGAAAACGATTATTTCAGGTCTTTCCGAGGCTTGACTGGAGTAAGCCCTTGTCGGCTCTTCGGAGTAAGATACTAACGAGAACGCGCGCTCTACTAAAGCACGCCAGCCGCCGCCCCCCGCGCGGGGGAGGCGCGTTGGCGCGCCTCACCCCCGCACCTGGAACACGCTCAGAGATAAGAGGACGTAAGTAGATGCATGTGAGTACAGTTAGGTAAGGTAGGTTATCTCCGAAGGTAGCCTCGGTAAGACCTGAAATAATCGTTTTCTTTCCTTCGGGATGGAAAACAGTCCTATATTTTACTAGGGAAAGAGTCAATTAAACAAATATTTCATTACACATTACAAGGTTTATTGTAATAAAAAATCATACAGGTACATGAGGAGATCGTGGCTAAATAATAACAGCCGCACGGGTCGATCTTCAAGGTTAAGCAACGCTTGACAAGGTCGGTCTGTGGATGGGTGACCATTTCAACATACTGAGTTTCCTCCGAGCCTCGGAAAGCACGTTAAGCCGTTGGTCCCGGCTGTCATTTGAAGATCTTTGACAGTCGTTACGGGTAGTCAGAAGTTTGAGATCTGACAACAGTCTTGCCGTAAGGGGTATGGTGTTACCCAGTTACTGGGTGGCAGTCGCTTCATGTAAATTCAATTCAATTCAATTTATTCATTAACAATATACATTGTGTTCGAAATTTTTACATCATAAAACATAACATTAACATTAAAAGTAAACACTAAGCTTAAATTAAATACATTAAATAACATGCAAACCTAAGTACAATAATAATAGTAGTTATAACAATGAATAATACGATCACAATCAATAATACAATTACAATTATTAATACGATTACAATTCATAATATGATTACAATTAATAATACAATTACAATTAATAATTGGTAATTAACATCACAAAAATGATACAAACCTATAATTCATCTACAGAGTATAGACATTTGTCCAAAAGAAATGCCTTGAGCTTTGCTTTGAAGGAGCCTGTGTACAAAATGCTTTTTAAGTCAAGAGGTAATCTATTAAACGCTTTAACGGCCTGATATTGTGGACTATGTTTAACAATTCCAAACTGAGGTACTATTTTATTTCCAAAGTCTTTCCTTCGTGTATTTTCCCTTATTTGCCTATTTTGATCTGTTTCGAAGTTATATATGTATTTTTTAAAGGTGCTTAACAAAACTAATATGTATAGGCCATAGAGCAACACGGACCACCGGCGGACCGGAGGGGAGTAGCCATACGCAGGCATTCCCCTCTGTCAAAGTACAAGTCCACGTGGTCCTATGCGTACAATAAAACTTGTTGCAGCCGCACTGCTCAGTAGACTAAATCTAGTTGCGCGACTGAATCGAGTCCTAAAAAAATGCTGAATTGTTCTGTTTTTTGCTGCAAAAAGAGATCTGCCACGTCAAATTTACAAAAAGATGGCGTTATCTTTCATATGTAAGCAATTTTTAATCACATTATTACTATTTACTTCTATAAAACTTAAAAATTACAATATTATCGGTCGGTGACGTTTTGGATTTGTTTACCAACACAGGCCGCTCGCCCTCATACAATATGCGGATCGGTCGAGCAACTGATCCGAGTCAGTTTCCGAGTAGTCGCCTGTCACCGAGCGATAGTGTTGTTACCGGTTTGTTTGTAGATAGTTATCGATAAAAATGGTCAAAGCAATATGGAGTCTATATCCATACAGAGACATTTTTGAGATTGAGTTTTCTGATTTATTTATTGTAAGCTTTATTTTAATATACAGACACAACCACATGACAGTCCGAATGGTGATAGACGATTCGGGTACGTTGATTATGGTTTTGATTTATTAACAAATAATACAGATGAAGCAACAGATGTCCTAGTATTTCTATTAGTAGGCATTAACACTCCATGGAAAGTCCCAATCGGATATTTTTTTGTTAAAGGCACAAGTGCTAAGTTAAAAGCTCAGCTTGTACCTAAAGCCTTTGAATTAGTACATGAAACTGGATCGGAAATAAAAGCATTAACGTGTGAAGGCGCAAAAGCAAATTTGGCGATGGCCACAGAACTAGGTTGCTGCTTAGTTGCAAATAAATTGCAAACAACCATAATAGAAAATAAAATAAAAAAATAGATTCACCACGATACACAGGTTTTTGGGCATTTTGATCTGTATTGAGAGTACCAAGTTTATCTTCCAGGATATAATACAAAACCAACAAAATGGCCTGAAATATGCCACTCCACAGGATAAGTCAAGATCACATCGAACTCTTTTTTCGATTGTAAGAAGTCATGGTGGTTGTTGTGATAATCCCTCAAGCACTCAGTTTGAAGCAATTTAATAAGAAAAACTTGTTAATACAGAATTAACACAAACTGGAAGCGGCACAAACTGTATTCCATTGGAAAAAAAATTGATACTAAATTGCACATCAAGAAGAGAAGAAGTAAATTTTACCAATTTTATTAACGATTTAATTGATGAGATTGAAGCTCTAACTTTTTTATCCCCTTTTGCCGAGAAAGTTGTAGAATACATAGCTGAATTTGTTATTTCGTCGACTTCAAAATAAAAATGCAATACGTGCATAAAAGGTTTGCTTGGGCCTTAGAGCATTTAGGTTAAATGCTCTAAGGCTTGGGCCGATTGATGAAAAAAGTTTAATACACCAAAAAAGCAGAAGACAGTTACTTTTTGCTTCAAAATAGGTAATTCTTTTATGGCCGGATTTGTGAAAAAGAAATAAGACGTCGTTTAAATGACGACAATAAACCTACACGATCTTGTACTACACATAAAATCGTGACAAAAGTTTATTGGCAAAGACTTGTTTACCTCTATTAGTTACCATTTACACAAAAATGATTTTAAAAATCATAATTTGGAACTGGCAATATTAATAATGGAAAAATATACTGCTACAAGAATTTCGTTCTTAATGAAAAAAGCAGATCCACAAAAATGTATTCGTCATATTTATACAAAACTAATCTATTTTAAAAACCAGTGATAGATACAACTATCACTGGTTTTTTAAATTAACATTAAGTTTATTTGTTAGATGATAATTAATGTAGTTCATAATAAATAAAGTCAATCTTTATAACACTAACTAACTTTGTATCACGTTTTAAACCGTATATCCCGAACCGAGTTCTTGAATTTATCGATAATGCGAATCGACAGTAGTTACAACCACGGCTGTAAGCAACTTGTCAGTGTAGTTGCGTCATCTCATTATACTGTCATGACACAGAATGTATCCATGTGTGTGTAAAATTGTTAGTGTATTTTTTAATTTTTATGTGTGAGTTTCGTAGTAACAGACGATTATTTTTGTGTGAGAATTTGTTAAAGTGTGGGTAGAGCAGATTTCCCCCCGCAAAAAATGACAGACAGTTTTGTATCGGGAAAAAACGCTATGGCTACTCCCCTCCGGCACGCCGGTGGTCCGTGTTGCTCTATGGTATAGGCTAGGGACTGTCAGAATGCCCAGTTCTTTAAAACACTGGTACTCAGCTGAATCCGGTAAGACTGGAAGCCGACGCAACAACAACAATTGGGAAAAGGCTAGGCAGATGAATCATACAGGTACATAAACCTAAAATGTGGCGAGCCACTTAACATCTAGATCTTTCCAAATATTTATCAACTATTATTGACTCTAACACACCCCGTTTCCGTAACAAAATGTGTTAGGGGAACACCAGAGATGAGAAAACAAAAACAACAAACTCAGAGTCGCTTGTGAGGGTTCGTGAGATGTACGCTTAATCATTTCTAGCTCAATTGAATAAAACAGACCTACTATGGTTGTGCTCACAAAAGAAACATACACAACTTGAGCAAAGCACCCAGAGACACAAACAAGACTTTCAATGTATAACAACTGGTCTTATTACACTGAAGTGACTTTATCAAAATGTTCAGTAGAACTGCGGTCACATGGTATCACTCTCTCAAAGTTATGGGTCAAAGTCAAAGTCAAAGAATCTTTATTGTGAGACAGCGGTTACAGAGTTGTTATTGAGAGATTTTTGTGTGCGTTTGCACTGCTCCACCATGTTAGGCATACAAAAGTTTGAAAAAAAATATTATCCTAGATATAAGTTTATGTGATATGTGTTAATTTAATAGAATAGAAATTTCAATTGAAATAGAGACTTATTTTGCATCAAAACATAAAACCAGTTTGTCACTAGCTCATCACGAATCTGTCGGACAAATATTCATGTACTGTATAATACGGTCTATTTACCAAAAAGTCATTTAATTTTTTCTATTTCTCTTATTTGCTTAGGAAGCTTATTATAAATTCGTGAAGACATTCCGAAGAAACTTTTAGACAGTAGGGCTGTTTTTGAGGTCATAATATTTGCTATTTTGTCGGCATGTCGACGGGAGTGCAGGTTAGCAAATTTTTCTCCATTGGTTTTTACGAACGTAGCGACCTCATAGGTGTAGAGGGCTGGAAAGGTTAAAATCTTGAGCTTTTTAAAATATGGCATACAGCTATCAGGGGCACGTATACCACAAACAGCTCTAAGACATTTCTTTTGCGCCCCAAAAGCGAGTTCCCTGTCTGTAGCATTCCCCCAATAAATCAATCCATATCTAAGCGTAGACGTTACATAGGCATGATAGGCGACTAGTACTGCTGCTTGATTTACAATCCTAGATAGTCTGTATAAAGCGTAAGAAAATTTATTAAGTCTTTTACACAGTATTTTTCCATGACATATTTTTGTCAATCCATAGTCCTAAGAATTTGATGGTATCTTCTTCCTCTATGTTTTTCATTTCATAATTTACATTTAATGTCAAAGGGGTTTTTCTTTGGGAATAACTAACTATTTTTGTTTTATCTAAATTAATTATAAGATTATTACATGTTAACCAATTTATAATGTCATTTAAAGTATCGTTTATGTCATTTTCAAATGTGTTATTGTCAGTCGGAGAAAATACAGCAGTGCTATCATCAGCAAAAAGGACTAACGGAATTTTTACGGCTCGTGGTAAATCGTTGATATAAATAAGGAAAAGCAAGGGACCCAAAACACTTCCCTGCGGCACGCCATATGTAACTTCGCTTGGGTTTGACGAATATTGCACTTCAGTTTTTGTCGCAAAATAAAGCCTATTTATTTCAGTTATTTGTAATCTCTGGCTTAAATACGATTTTATCAAGTCTAGAGCATTACCCCGTATGCCGTATCTATACAGTTTTTCGATCAGTAATTTATGATCCACATGGTCGAAAGCTTTGGTCATGTCCATATACATGGCCGTTACTGGTGTCCTATTGTTCATATTTTTGTAAATCCTGATAAGAAGATCGTAGATGGGGATATTTATAGTCTTGTTCTTACGAAATCCATTTTGTTCATTGACAAAAAGATTATGTTTTTCGAAATAGTTATAAATGCTATTGAAGATTACTTTTTCAATGATTTTGGAAAAATAGGGAATAAAGCTATTGGCCTGTAGCAGGAGATATCCTCCTTGTTACCCTTTTTGAACAATGGCTTGATGATTGAGACTTTTAGCATACTGGGAAATTTTCCGTTTTGGATGCATAGATTGATCAAGTAGCTTAGAACCGGACTAATGGATTGCGCGACGTATTTTATAATTGACGTAGATATATTATCGTATCCAGTACTGTGTGTATTTTTCAAAGATTTTATTATTTTTAATATGTCATTTGGAATTGTAGGACTCATAAATAAGGAATTAGAATTATTATCAATCAATGTCAGTGTTTTATTATAATGGGATTTCAAATAAGTCAATGTCGAAGGATTTGTAGGTTTTCAAGATTTACAAAGTAACTATTAAAAGCTTCAGCAATTTGTTGGGGATCCGTTATAAATTTTCCATTTAGATTTATTCGTACAATTTCTTCTTTAGGAATGTTATGTTTTGTGGAGTTGATTATCTTCCAAGTTGTTTTAGTTTTATTATTGGATTGTTTTATATTGTAGTCATTTTGCGATTTTTGAGTCAAGTTAATTATTCGCTTCAGCCTTGAAGAATAATTTTTGAATGTATTATGATCTGATTTATTTAAAGTCTTTCGATACGTCCATAACAATTCTCTCTTCCGTCGGCAGCATTTGGCTATGCCCTTTGAGATCCATGTAGGTCTTTTGGTTGGAGTATTTCTTATTCTTATAACAGGAAAACAAAGATTATATAATAACTGAAAGTGATCGTAAAATTATTAAAAGCTATTTCAGCATCGTTTTTGCCAAATACGTCAGAAAACGTGAGACTTTCTATACACTGCTTAAATTTTTCTTTATTTCTGCTACTAATATCTCTTCTAAAGGTATACCATTGTTTAATTCGACAGGTTTTTTTAACTGGACATGATAAAATTTGTGCAGTATGGTCCGAAAGAGCAAAGTCGATGATGTCGCACTTGCTACCCCTAATATTGTGGATGATATTATCGATACATGTATCGCTACTCAAACGTGTTGATTCTCTGGTACCAAATTTTAAGTTAAAGTTTAGGATAATATTTTTAAATTCAGACGACGAATAAGTTCTTTTTTTAAGATCTATGTTAAAATCGCCACAAATTATTATTTTTATTTCTCTATGACGTAGCTCTTTGTTAAGAATATTAGTCAAAGTTTCAAGAAATATATTTATATCGCTTCGCCGCGATTTTGGCACACGATACAAGCATACAATAACAATGGGATGTTCAATTAGCTTTATAGCACAGCATTCTATCAAATTTGGTATACTTAAGTCCTCAATATATTTAATTCTTTGAAATTTTTGATCGTTTTTTATGATGATACACGATCCACCATTTCTGTTATTACGAGCATAGCTAGCCACAAGAGAGTAATTTGGTATATTAAGAAATACGTGATCTTCTTTGCTCATGTTGTGCTCCATTACACAAATTATGTCCACAGTTTTATCAATTTTCTCGAGCTCGTCCAAATGTACAGTGAGTAAATTTGCTTTGTTTATTAGCCCGTTTATGTTTTGATGCATTATAATTAGTTTTTCATACACGAAATAAATCATTATCTATTGCATTTGAATTAATAATATTATCTTTGGACTGACTGTTTACATTTATATCTTTAACTAAAATTTTATTATTATCACTGATTGTTAGGTCTGTCTGAGTACATTGGTCATTATAAGTTTTTTTAATATTAAGTTTTTGCGTATATTCAACAAATTTTAGTTTATATTCAACATGCCATATCTCTTTCAGAACATTACGAGCGAGTTTTATGCAGTTTTTCTTTTTAGAGTTAATTTCTATACTGTAATCCATATCTATGTATATTTAATTTGAAAACTTGCGACATATGGACTTAAGACCATCATTCAGCTGGCGCAAATTCAGGTACTTGTTAGAGGGTATTTCCGAAACGATTACATTTATATTGCTGACTTTTTCTAGCCAGGTTTTTAAATTACCAGACAAACTATATGCATTGTCATTAACACCCGCTAATACTACAATATAATCATTTTTTGTTAAGTTCTTAGTCACTTGGTCATGACCATTTAACACATCAGTCAGCATGGCACCCGGTTTTGAGTAACAAGAAACTTTGTACTTCGGTCCAACAAGGTCTTGAAGTATATTTCGGATGTAGCGGCCTTGCTGGTCGGCCAATACAATTATATTTCTATAGGTCTCCTCTTTTTTGGCATTGGTGTTATAGTTTTTGTAGTGGTTACTATTTTAGCTAGGTCAATTTTGCAGCAGGTTGTGTTGCCTTCATCAGTGGGTGCGCTGGAGGGTCCAGGATTTTTCTATATTATGTTTGCCTTGTGGTTTAATTTTAAAATGTTCGTAAACTACTCTAGGCGAATGAAGTGGAGAGACTCGGGGTGTTATTATTTGACTAGTGATAAGTTTCCTTCTTAATGGTGTGCGAGTTTGCGCTCGCGCGGGTGTGCGGCACACTGTGCTGTGCGGGGTGCTAATCTTTTTTAATAGGCCTATAGTTTTTCTTTTTCTGCTAGACTTTGTTTTAATGTATTAATCTCTATATTTAAATTTTCAATTTCAATGTGTGCAGCAACAAGTTCTGAGTTCGTATTGGTTAACTGCTTTTCCAGGTCTATAATGATGGAATTATCGACAATAGGTGTCACATTTTCGCTTTGCGTTGATATTTCCAGAAGTGTAGAGTTAAAAATAGTATCATTCAAAATTTAGCAGTCGGAATGCCTTCTTCTCTGCTTACGCATGGTAACATTATCCATTTTTCCTTTTTAGTCGAATAATTAATAGCTGCGTGTAATGAATTGCAGACTCAAAAGGCTAGTGTCCAAGTCTCAAATATTCTCAAGAGTTCAGTTTCCGAACGAAAAGTTATAAATCAAATTTTAATATATCTGTTATTGTCTGTGGGTAAATCTATGAATCATTCGTTCTTTAGTAACATTTGTTTGTCACCTCACCAGCAGCAAGTCAAGATATTGTCTTTGGTTTGATACAAATTTGCTTGATTTGAAATTACAACCGCTTCATTTTGTTGTTTTTGTGTTTATTACAAAATTATGCACTGTTTTCAAGTTGTTAATTATTGTTATGATAGTTTACAATTAGATTTTGACCTTCCCATCGGCAAGATACGCTCACTAACACTGATAACAGTTTTTATATTCGATATTGTTATTGTTATGTTTTTCAAAGTTTATTTCACTTGGGTGCTACAGTTAACGTGGTTAATACTCAGTTTACATATCTCTCAATCGCAGCTACATTCGCAGTTGGAAACACACTTGAAATCTCAGTTGGCGGAACAAAGGATCCTTGGCATCAAACTACAGAGAAGATCTCTGTAGTTCACACGAACACGCGACCTACGCGCACACTCCGTAAATGAAAACGGCGACGCTATCGTTAACTGGAACCGGTGACGCCACTTCGCATACGACTATTCGGAATGGTAACCCTTCCAATAGAAAAGATGGCCACACTGCCAGCACTCGTTGGGTCATACCTCTGAACCACCAAAACCCTGGTCTGACAGCATGCTTGTCAGGTCTAACGTCAAATCTCCCAGAACTCGGGATCAACTTTGATTGCGCCAGACCACGGAAACAGAGCGTCAAGACTTTACACGGTCTTGTTCGATAAGGCTAGCTAAACAGCCAGACAGGTACAGATTCAACTGTTAAATCTCCATCCTTGCGTCAGGATATCAACAAGTTTGGGCAGAACCCTATATTCCTCCAACAGTCACAGGATCAATAAAGCTCCATGCTCAATCGACCTTCGAAAAAGATCTAACCTTACCTATCACCATCAGGTGAGATAGTGGTCAAGTGCAAGCCTATTGACGAAAAAAAAAAAAAAAACTAACCACAGACAAAAACAGAATTCGCAAATCACTGTCATCTGTTGTCTATGACATTTTTATATTACAAATTATTTATATTATTGTATAACTATAAAATTGTGGGCATTTAAATCGCTTTCTTAATTAATTTTGTATGCTTAATTAACATTGAAATATAATTATGCATAACCCAATCTAGAATCAACGCCATCTCTGTGAAACTCCGGAGCACCAGAGCTGCCTATTCCTGATATTCTAGCAGATCTCACTTAAGACGTCATTTTGCAACGTCACTACTTGTTTTGAGCCTCTTCTTAGCTCTTCTTGGCCTTATTTGGCATTTCGATCATCGCCATCACATTTAATCTAGTATTTTTATAGAACTAGCTTTTTCCTGCAAATTCGGCCGCCTTAAATGTCGCTAATAAACTTTACATGATCATCCACTGGGCTGATCTAAATATTGCCTAAAAGTTTCATCAAAATCGCTCGGGGCGTTATGGGGGTCCATAGGGACACTTACATTCACCCATTTTTTTACGATATAGCGGTAGAGGGGCTTGTCGACCCAAGGATAAAGTTAAGGAGAAAATTGATAAGTCCGTGATTAGACCTGCGTACTGTATGGATCAGAGTGTTGGGCTGCCAAAAAGATGGATGGTGAAAAGAGATTGCATGTAGCAGAAATAAGAAAACAGAGATGGATGTGCGGAGTAACGAGAATGGATAGAGTGAGAAATGGGTATATTAGAGGAAGTTTGAAAGTGGCGCCAGTGACAGAAAAGTTAAAGGGAAACTGTTTATCTTGGTATGGTCATGTTATGAGGAGGGATGAAACGCATGTTACTAAAAGAAATATGAATAAATGTGGATGGATGGAGACGGAGGGAACGGCCAAAGAGAAGATGTATGGACTGTGTGAGGAGTAAAATTAAAGAAAACGCAGACAGTGATGGCGTGACGGGGGACAGGATGGTATGGAACAAAGAAACGTGTTGCGCCGGTGGAAAGATGATGATGAGCGGTAGAGGGGCTCGTGGCTAAATACGATGGCTAAACAACACTTACAGAGGTTGTTCCGTGATCATCCTTAAATACTGGGGCTCCTCTGTGCCTCGGAAAGCATGTAAAGCATGTAGTCCTGGCGGTCATTCATAGGTCTTAGACAGTTGTCACGGGTGTCTGACAAGCAGTATTGCCAAGGGGTATCGTATTACACAGTTACTGGGTTGTGGAGATGATTTACGCAGTCGCTCTATGTATACTGATACCTATTCAGATGCATCCTGGTAGATTGGTAGCTGACCCTAACCTTATAGGGAAAAGAATTAGCATGGTTATGATGAAGAAGGAGCTTGCCTTGGTGGTCCAAGATACCAAAGGCCCAAACGTTACTTATTATCTCCTGTACAAAATGTATGGGACAGAGTATTTTTAGCACTTTGAAAGTAAGCAAACCTCAGTATCATGTGCTTAAGGATCGTAAAAACAGTACTTACTCACTTTTCGGCGGTTCACAAAAAACATAAAATCATGCTGTACATCTATACCAATATTATAAAGAGAAAGATTTTTTTGTTTGTTTGTACCGAATAGGCTCCGAAACTACTGGACCGGTTTTAAAAATTATTTCACCAATGGAAAGCTACATTATTCCTGAGTGACATAGGCTATTTTTTAATACCAAAAACGGGTCCTGTGGGGTGGGCCACGGGAGCGAAGCCGCAGGGAACAGCTAGTATTCATATATTGCCAATAATTTATTACCAATTTTTTTAAATCAAAATATACGTAATAATAAACCGACATTATCACCAAATTTCAAGTTCATAGGTCAATGGGAAGATTTATTTTTTGACCAGTCATTAGTCATTGATTTATATTAGAAGATATTATGAAGACTAGTGGTGCTTGTAGCAAGCCTTGGTCCTTATTTATGGCCACAGGGTGCCTGAAAAAGTGCCCCGAGTCGAAAAAATCTCACAATGAACGCATCTCTGGCATATATATATTTTCCATTACTCAAGAAATTGTCCTCACTATCCTTCCAGAAATTAGCAATGTCTAAATAATCTAACCACAAATTAAAATGTAATTTAAAGCAAGGGTGCTGTTTAATCGACTTTTTTCGAAAAACTCCATAGGGCCACTAGAATGGCGTGTGCGTTGCTCCTTTTTTTTGGGCCATCAGAATGGCATAAACATTGGAGTGGATCTGTGTCTAATTTGGAGTTTAGACTCCATTGTCCCCCTCTTGTATCCGTGCCTGGGAATAGAACATAAGATATGTTTTGTCCCGGATTTTGTTCCCTCGATTCAACTTTCACGCGGGCGAAGCCGCTTGTAGAAGCTATGAAAGTAAATGAAGCCAAAGGCGTATGTAAGGATCGTAGCAAGTGATGTTCTGTATGCCTCTGATATTGCAGAGTTCCAGTGACGGCAGGTTCAGATGAGCAGTCGGCTTTATTGACGATCTAGCAGCTCCGCTAATCTCTTTATTTTTCTTAATTGGTTTGATGGGGTAAAAACATAAAAGCTCATCATTAACTAACTTTTCTGTCATATCCTCACTCAATCCATCTATCTTTTCTTTGGCCTTCCTCTACCGTCAGTTATAGCCCTTTAACAATTGTAGCTTTTTACAAGTCTACATTACAGCTGTTCAATTCTGTAGACACCGTGATAACTGTGAAGTGAGCTCGAAGAGTGCTGTCATTCCAACCGATGACAGCACTCTTCGAGTTCACTAAACCTAAGTCACGTTGAAATATTTACAGTCTACGGACCACATAAACTTTCTACATGCTTCTACACTTACACCTACTTAGCCTTACTAACTTATTTAGAGCACGCATCTGGAGGGTCTATTTCCTTGCGTGATCACGTCAGAAATGATGATATCTGCAGGAGAACCAAAGTTACCGACATAGCCCGAAGAATTGCCAAACTTAAGTGGCAGTGGGCAGGGCACATTGCTCGCAGAACGGATGGCCGATGGGGCCGAAAAGTTCTGGAATGGCGACCGCGAACTGGAAGACTATACGTTGGAAGGCCTCCCACTAGGTGGACCGATGACCTGGTTAAGGTTGCGGGAAGGCGCTGGATGCGAGTCCCACGGGATCGGTCAATGTGGCGACGCCCGGGGGAGTCCTATGTCCAGCAGTGGACGTCTTTCGGCTGAAATGATGATGATGATGATCTGGAGGGCTAATATTTTACTTGTTTTATTAATTTACTAGCTTCTGCCAGCGGTTTCGCCCACGTGAATGTCGAAAATTATCCCAAGGGAACATATTCCTAAAATAAAATGTATTCTGTGTGCTATTCCTGACTATATCTATCTCTAAATTTCATCCAGATCCGTCCAGCCGTTTGAGCGTGAAGAGTAACAAACATACATACATACACACACTATTAAACTTTCGCCTTTATAATATCAGTGTGATGTGATTGACTGGCATCATGTAGAAGATTGTTAATGGTTCATTTTGTTACCAAAAAGCTTTTGATTTATAAATGAAAACGTTTCTTTGTATCGCCGGGTATCTTACACCAAACAAAAGAGCTACAGGATGCCAAAATAATATGCTAAAAATATTTATTGTGTTACACTGGTTATATACACAAGTCATTTTGTTTTTTTCAGAAAACATAATAATATTCTTGTGTCGAGTCTCGGTAGCGTGTCGTAGCGTACAGCCTTATTTATAAAAACTTTTAAATCATATTTAATCAGAAATTCTTAATTCAAATTCACCGTAGCAAATTAGAAAATCTATATTTCGAATGTAATAAGCAGTTTATTCTTAATTGAAATTAAAAAAAAAACTATTTTATAAATAAGGCCCGTAGTATTTAATCATCCAAGTCGCAGGATACCCGCCCGGGGGCACTGGTATAGAATAAAGTAATGAAAATCCCACCCTCCTTGAGAGCATCATATAGACATCGAGGTCCATTCGGCACGGCGTACTGGAAAAAATCAAGGTTTTTGTGTGAAAATATATTTATGACATAGGTAAAAGACTGCCTAACCCTTCGCGGAGTACAGGCTTGATGGTATGTTTTAATAGTTTACATCACATTAAATTCACGACAGTTTCTCTCGAAGACCCCTTCGAGAAAAGTGTAAAAGGGCCGTATGAGTTGCATACTTCTATGGCATTATTTGACCCTGACAGGCACCTTTATTTCTGCATTTTTTACCATAACTAAAACTCTAAAGTCAACGATAACATCGGTAGTAAAACGGCGTGTCCAAGTACCAAACATTTCGAGGCGTTGTGACTTCAATCAACTTGAAACCATCACGATCTGGGCATGTGTGGCGAATTACAACTCTCAAAAATAGGAGGACCAGAGAGGCAAGTGACTGAACGACTGAATTGATGGAAGTGAGTGTATCATTAAAAGCGTGGCGATAGCAATTAGAAAAATGAACACATGGGAATGTGAAAGAAACGCTATTGAAATGACACGTGATCAATGGCATTTTGACCATCGCCATCGCTTAGGAGCCTCCATAGAATAGAATAGAATAAGCTAGCAGCAGTCAGTGCCAACAGCTTCAAGCAGTCGCTAATGGGCAATCTGCAGTTTTTGGCTGAAGCTACCAAAGACCATACGACTACAAATAAGCGAAATAAAATTTAGGTAGTTTATATTTTTTTATTTTTTTTAATCTATTAAAAATAGTTTTAGTCCGTCAGGTAAATTAATAAAAAATGTTGGAAACGTATTTTTTCAAATCAAAAGATCAAATATCCTTTATTGACGTATTAATTGCTTACAGCAATGTTGAAGCATCTGACCCCCGAACTAGGCGGACCTGTATGACAGGAGTCAGCGCCCTCCCCATGTTCTTTTGTCACATCATGATCATCATCATCTTCCTGCCCTCGTCCCATGTTATTTGGGGTCGGCGCAACACGTTTTCTTCTTCCATTCCATCCTGTCCCCTTTCACTCCATCACTCCATCACACCAATAAATAAAGGCGTTAAAATTTCGCGTGTCACCACGTTTTAGTACACTTTTTACTTTAAATTGTTGTCACTAGCTTTCACTTCTTGTCTTTGATGCGCTTTATGTTGTAATATTTTTATTGATTTGAGTACATGTTTTTTTTTTATCTAGCTGACGGACCAAATAGTTTTTTTTTCAGAATTATCTATTACCCTATTTCGAATTGAAAATTAACGATTTCCCAATAGTGACTGCTTGACTCTGTCGGCACTAACTGCTACAAGCAGTTCGTCTAAAGAGGCTCCATTATTAATTTGGGAAGTACAATTACCATGGTAGTCTCGCGGTTTAATTTTTCATACCAGTCCTTGAACTGGCTGTTCTTCGCCCAAGTGCCAATGACGGTGACCTTTGAACCCCTCAACTTGCCGTCGGAGAACATGACGGAAAACGGCGATATTGAAGATGCACTGCACTCTAGGTTCTTAGTCATATTGTAGTAATACTGGCGACCTGGAACAAATTCAAGTTCTAAATATTACCATTCTTAAACATGAGCACGTAAGTGGTTTGAACTGGTCGTTTCCTGTAAAGAAGAATCCTTTCCTTAACAAGGCTTGGGGTCATGTAATTTTTTTGTATATTTCTAGAGCGTGCACACCACGCGCTTAACTTTCTTTAAAAAAAATATATAATGAAATTATTATTACTAAGACAACGACTTCTGTAAAGTATCTCAACCTTTTTCAAGTCAATAACTCAAAGGCAATCAAAAAGAAATATACTCATGGTGGCCGTAGGTCTACAGATACACCAAAGGCGAGTTATGAAATAATGTAAAATGGTATATTTAAATAGGAATAAATTAGCGTAATTTAAATTGCGTGTAAATTACGAGTCAAGAACTATATCAGTGAGGGAGGAGAACCGAACATTACAGTGCGCAACGTGTAATGTTGCAGATTCGAGCATTACATTAGTAAGGGAAGAGAACCGAGTATTACAGTGCGCAACTTGATGATACAATGTGTAATATTTTGATACGACTTGTAACATAAATGCACACCACTTGTAAACATTGTGGAATCAACTAAATGCTTAAAATCAAATCTAATGTATGTGTATTACAGGCGAATGCTCGTCAGTCAGGAAGGCAGTATTGTAATGTAATGCTCAAAATCGTATCTGAAATGTGAGGGAGCACCTTAAAAATCCCATCAGTGTCATATAAATCGAATAACGTCTAGCCATCAAGAAGGGAAGTTCGCTTAGCCTTTTATTTGCACCGATCCCTTGTAGAACTATTGCTAAGAAAACAGTTGATACTTACCCATCCCCCGGACGCAGTTCTGTCTGGTGAAGATACTGTGTAGCTTGCTGTCATCGGTGGCCACGCTCGCCAGCTTCCCTCCGAAGCTACTGTAATGCAGCTCACTATCACGCAGGATGGCACTGTCATCTTTAGACTTGATGCGTTTACGTTTATCTTAAAAAAAAACACTTTAGGTACCTTTGAAAGTTTTATGACAATAATGGAACTGTACATACTTTGCAATGAATTGCCCAAACTTAAACAAACAATGAAATTGTTTTTGGTACAAAAAGCATATTATAGTATAACAGATTTTATAAACGACTCATGGTGATTATTATAAATATAACTAACGTTATAGTTATTATGGTCATGTAGTATTATTAATTTCATTGTAATTGAATTGTTGCCTATTGAAGTGTGATAATTGTAATTTGTAATATTGTACATGGAAAATAAATAATAAATCATTGGATAATGTAAATTATATAAGAAATCTGTTTTAACTGTAATGATATTTTATGTATAGTTGTAAAATTTAAAAATACTTTTATTCAATAATAATAATTTACTTAAAATATTTGCACGCCATGAGAAATGGCAGACATGTCGTGAGCCAGTTTTATTTAAGATCTTGCATGCATGTATTATTTTAATTCTGTAGGTATACACATGTTTGAGCAAATAAAATTTCTTATTCTTTGCCTTCAGAGACTCTTACATGTTTTGTGATTTCTAGGCAGAATAAAACTTTACATATTTATTTATTATGTTCAAACTATTACATAAGACTTAAACATGACTGGTGCAATATTTGGGGAATACGAGCGGATGTAATGCCATGTTTCGCCCATTCTATCACACTTTCAGGGAAAAGGCTCCCTTTCTTCTTTCCATTCCTACCGATTATGAGCTTAATGGGCGTATTTAAAGATAATTTGTCATACTCGTTCATGGGGTCAAAGCCTTTGCCTTGCCGAATTCACTCACGCGATTAGCCTGCAAAGATTTTAAGTCATTATAGATTTCGTAAAACATTGCTTCAAATGCTTAAAAACCCGTGTCCGTGTTTTCTTTTTGCTTGACAACGTAGAAAAAACAATAAATACTGTTAAATTGTCAATATGACAGGGTTTGTGATCGATTCCATGAATTTTTGCTACGCAATTAGGCTGCAGGTCAACTTACCAAAGCAAAGTGTTAACAGAAACAGGAAACTTACCAGGTGCCACGAAGAATTGGAAGAACGCATAAAATCTCACAAGATGATGATGGTCCAAGGTCGTCGTCCAGATTGTGAACCCTTGGTCTGTCATGTCATATTTTGGTATAAATTCATCGACAGGGATCTGCAATGCGGAGTTGAACTCGGTAAGGATAAGTTATTTGAAAGCTGAGGAAACAACCAGATAATAATAACCCCCCACCGCATTATCTCTACGTTGACGTCGTGGTGGGGCTTGCGTGCTTCAATGAACCCTAGGTCGGTGCCGGTGCCCCCCGGTGGGTTCCCAAATTGTCAAGGTGAGGGGGCTCAGTAACCGTGGTTTGGTCACCCGAGGTGAAGCGAAGAGGAACCCGAGGCCCCCCCTCGGGTTCCGCTCGTTAGGAGTTTTTACCGATAAGTCGACGACGTTGCGGCCAACATATAGGTTGCGGTATTGCCTAGGCGACATTTTTCTATTCCACAAAGAGTTGGATAGAGGCAAAGTCGACGATGGAGTGAGCTTACCCAGAAGAAGCCTGTTCAGTCTAACTCTGAAGAGATTCGGGTTGAATGCGTTCGGAAACACAGACGCAGGCAGTGAGTGCCACTCTTTTGCTGTGCGCATTATGAAGGATATTTGAAAGCGCTTGGTGTGAATTGGTGGAATGGCAACCAGATAAGGATGATAACTTGCAGTGCGTCTAGATGTCCGACGGTAGAAGGGGGCCGGTAGGATGAGGTCGTGGAGTTCTTGAGTACACTCACCGAAGTACAGTCTATAGAAGACCGACAAGCAGGTAACCTTTCGACGATGAGCCAAGCTGTGAAGCTTGGCATCGACTAGTTTAACGTCGCCAATGAACCTCTTAGCTCTTCTTAGATCTGCGTTCCACTGAGTCAAGCGCGGCAAGTTGATATTTAGCTGAGCATCCCAAATGACCTCAAGATAAAGCATTGCTTTACCTTACGGATCGACCCATGCGACTGTTATTACTTGGCAACCAGCTCCACTTTTTGGATTTGGAGTAGGGCATGCAAACCGCATACCCGGATAACCAAAAAAAACGGATAACCGACTGATTTAAAACCCGTTTTTTTGCTTTGCAAAACCGGGTTTGCCGGTTTTTTCGGTTGTTCGGTGTTGTTAATTAATACGAATAAACCTTAAATCTAATCAAAATATCGCTTATTGTTTACGTGGTAGCTTCAGAGCTACCACAGTACTCACATTTAACTGCACGCCAGCTACTTGCCCGTTTTCATCAATGTATACACATACTCTGTACATGTCATCTTTACAACACCACAGCTGCAGGGAACAGTAGCCACCCGGAAGACGAGGCCGGTTCATCTTGATGTAGCCTTGCCTATAGGCAGAGTGGTTGGACACCGGCAAGTCAATAGTGGAATCGCTTCTGATGTCAAACATTTTCAGGCCTTCTTTTACTGGAAAATAAGAGACAGAGAGATAAATAAGATACTTAAACATATCGTAGGTTTATTAAGACTATATCAATGTTACCGACAAATCTAGAGGAACTGTCAAACTTAAGTGGCAGTGGGCTGGCTGTGCTCGCAGAACAGATGATCGTAGGGGCCGGTTTGTGCGAGACGAACAGGACCGATCAGTGTGGTGACGCTTGGGGGAGGCCTATGTCCAGCCGTGAACGTCTTTTGGCTGCGATGTTGACTACGACTTAGAGGTCGAGGTCGAGGTCTTAAATCCATTATCATGGGTTTAAGAACTCATAGTGCGGTTCCAATTTTAGAGAAAGACGCAACTATACAAGAAGAATAGCGTTGCCCCTTTTTCATAACGAATTCATGATGAACCTGACCACTTAGTTTACAAAAATAAAGTTAAGAAGCACTTACTTTTGTGATCGCGCTGCAAAGATCCTGAAACCAAAACGCAGAAAAAATACATAAGGAATGAATACAATGTTGGGCATTTGAACAATTGAATTTTATATTTGATACAACATATCCGTGAATAAAACGGATTCATGATGATCCTGACCACTTCATTATCACTCTTCATCAACACTACATCATATAAAAAAAATACCCTGCCGCGTCTGTCTGTCTGTCTGTTCGCGATAAACCCAAAAACTACTTAACGGCTTTTCATGCGGTTGTTTATGTACTTAAGGTTCACTTTCTTGTTTTAATGGAACGGTGTTTTAGAATAACAAACAACTTTACTCAATGATGATTTATTGGTCACTTGTTACATTTAACAATAATCAATACTATATATTACGTAACAACCCTAAGTGGAGGGCTGAAAGGGACTGCATGGCTATCGCCCTTCAGACCTCCCCTAATTGGCTAGTTCCTGAAGACTGCTAGGCTATCGAAGCAGGAACTAGCCATACTAAGGATCAGAGCTTGCTGCGTGGCTACCGAACTCTGAACCTCTAGCTGATGAATGACAATATGGTTGAAGACAGCTCTGCTTATAAAGGCGGATTTTCACTTAGGTGTGCCATATCTACACGTAGTCACGGGGTCTCATTGCTAAGATAGAATATTTGGTTCAAATAAATCTCACTAGATGACGCGACATGTACACACAATTCAATAAAATTGTGTTAAATATTAACATTATCTGGAATTGAACATAAACATTGTATGTTCTTGTTTAATTAACTCTCCTAAATACAAAATTATGGAATATTGGGCTCTTAATTCACATTTCAAAGATTATTTGAACGGATCATTTAAAATTGATGCCATAGATGGCGCATTTTTAAATTTCTGAGGCATTCAACTCGATCGTTAAAATTTGCATTTTAACACATATTGGTGCAAAAAAACTGTAAAAAACGTGCAAAAAAAATACTATAAAACGAACCTTCTCTGTATTTAAAGAAAAAAATATTCACGAACCTCGTAAACCCTTTTACTTGCAAGGCGCTACTAACACCATCTATTGCCGTGAAACGGGATCAAACGCAATTGATGTACTCACAAAAATAAGAAGATTAAGCAGATGAAAAACGCTAGTTACGTCGGCACGGTTTTTTTGTATGGGATGAGGCATCTGTATGCTAGTATTATATTATCTGTGACGTAGTCGTCTGTAGGTGTAGTACCGATAACTAGCACGATGGCTCTTGCGCAGATTGTTCCACATGAGGATTGTAGATGGCATCACTTGTATACAGAAATCATTTGTAGTTGCTGTCTTCCAGAACATGAAGCCACTCATCGTAGTCTTTTGGATTAGTTCCACTAGATGGCGCTGTATGTTATGTTTCTCACAACATACCTTAATATAGAAACTGGACAGCGGTTTTAACCAATAGACAGCGTGATTCATGAGGTAATTTTAGGCGTCGTATCGTAAGCTTATCGTACAAAGCTTGTCTTTCGCTTTCTCAAACCAGTTTCTGCCCGCAATTGCCTTTATCTCATCTTGCCACCTGGAACATGGTCTACCTCTGTTTCTGGTTCCCTGTCGTCCATCCCATACTGTTATTTTTACTGTCCATCTGTCATCAGTGTACCTAGCTACATGGCCAGCCCATTTCCATTTTTGTCTCAGGGCAAAGATTAAAGCGTCAGTTACCTTAGTTCTGCTACGTATGTCAGTAACTTTGACTCTGTCTCTTAAGGTGATTCCTAGACAACTTAATCTCTCCATTGCTCTCTGTGTGGTTTGAATTTTAAACTTTGCTTTTGTTGCAAATGTCCATGTTTGGCAGCCGTAGGTTAGACATGGTAGTATCGCTAAGTCCATAACAGTCTTCTTCAGTTTCATTGGGAATTGAGATTTCAATATCACTTTGTGGGCCCAAAACTTCTTCCACGTTGAGGCTATTCGTCTGTCTATTTCTTCTAAATTTCTTTTCACTTTGAAAGACAGTTGTTTCCCAAGGTATACATATTCCTGAACATATTCCAGTGGCTCATTGTTTACTAAGATGGGTATCACTTTATCGTTAGTCATAATTTTCGTTTTAGTTAGGTTCATCTCTAGCCCCACCCGGTTGCTCGCAGCCTCCAGATCGTTTATCATAACGTTTAGTTTTTCTGGATTATCCGAAAACAGGACTATATCGTCTCTCTAAAATTGTTACAATATTCTAAATGTCTCCTTCCTCAGTCGATAAAAACTGCGAAAATTATTATCATCTTCTGATAGTTCACGTGCAGCAACTAATTTTCTTTTTTTTTAAGGATTTGCGATGTATGGATGGATCCAATGAGTATAACGCTTACAATGTGTGGTGGAATTGTTCTTCTTTTATAGGTCTACAGAAAAGTCCGCGAAGGCATATGTCTATCTTTTGAATAATGATAGCTTACTATATCCATTTTAACTTAAAAAAAATGGTCAAGTACAATGGGGTAATTGTAAAGCTATTAAGACGGATACAGTATTAATTCTGACCAACTTAAATACGTTAGTTACCTTAAGCATTTCATGCAGATTATGATAATATTTTACACCATATAATTTAAATGAATATCTTAGGAGTTATCGCAAAATAACAATTAACGCGCGGGAAAATAAATTACGACAGGAAAAACATATATTTAGCTTTTTTAATCCATATTCATGATCAATGCGAAAGTGACTCTGTCTGTTTGTAACCTTTCACGTCTTAAAGGCTGCATACATAATTACGGATGAAACTTGACACTCGGGTGTACCACATCCAAAATAAGGTCAAAATATTGGTTCATATTGTAGATAAAGAAAATTCGTGGAACTTTTCCGAAAAATATTCAAATTAAATATGATCGAACTGAACGTAAATCTGTCAGTTGTTAGTATAAATCAAGATTTATTGCCGTTCCAATGAGGCAATGATCATTGGCTGAAGATAAAAGATGCTTTTTATCCCGCGGGGTCACGTGCCGGAAACCGATTCTAGAAGCTAGTTTTATATAATACTAGCTGACCCGGCAAACTTTGTTTTGACATAAAATCACCAAACATTTATCTACCCTACCTACCCTACCTTACACTACCTACCCTACCCGATCCTACACTACCCTACCCTACACTATACCTACCCCACACTACCTTTCCTACCCTACGCTACACTACACTACACTACCCTACCCTACACTACCTTACCCTACCCTACACTACCATACACAAAAAAAAAAAAAACGTAAAAACCATCTTTGAACTTCAACGAACATTTAAAAAAAAGATTTGGCCAAATTGGTCCAGGCGTTGTTGAGTTATGCGCTTACCAACACATTTTGCGATTCATTTTTATATTATAGATTGGTATACTCACCATAAGAGTGCCCGAAGGCTGGTGCCACGAGACACAGTATAGCAATAGTCCGGATCATGGCTATAGTGAGAGCAACTAAGTCTGAACGAAGACTGTATCACCAACCGTATTTATAACGGATAACCATCTGTGCAAGCTGCTGTGGATCATAGGCTAATAAGACGACACATGTAAGTATCTTAAATATCAGGGTTGCTACTAATTCACATTTTTTTCAAAGTCAAAGTCAAAGTCAAATATATTTATTCAATTAGGCCAATAAACGGCACTTTTGAACGTCACATAAATAAAAATAAAAATTAAAAAGTAATAAAAAAAAAAAAAAAAAAAAAAGATTCTACCGTGCATTCGGAAAGTAGATTGTTTTTCACATCCGCAGGTGCTTGTGCTAATATTTTGTCATTGACATCAGGGGATGCTGACGCTGATACTGATTTTAATAACGTTATAGACAGTTTTTTTTGTATGTTTATCAATTTCTTTAGTAGGTTGGAAAAAAGCTTGTTGTGTTTCGTTTTCACTGGATAAAAGCATTTCAAACTCATCAGGATGTTTGATCTTCAAGTGAAGTTTTGGCATAATACTTTTTATATAAGTTACAGTTTCTGGTTTCTTGATTTACTAATTTAAATTATGTACGTTTTCATTACTATTGATGAGACAGACAAGTTTGTGTCGGCGCGGTCGATCTCACATGTGGTCAAAACTCGCAACCGAAAAAAGCACTTGCCAGTTGCCATTGACTGATGAAGCAGGTCTTATCCCCGCTCCTTCAGTCATGTCAAGACTCGAACTTCAGCATTAATAATAATAAATGCTGATTTTGAAAAAGATGCTGGTGTTCGCAACAACCCTGGTTCTTATAATTTATTTTGTAAATTAATTATGACCAACTTTTGCCCGCGGCTTCGTCATGTAGCCTGTCCAACAGAGTTCGTGAATTTTATCTGTGAATGAATTTTCCTTATCAAATCATTTCAGATATAAGGTAAAAACTGAGTTATAATGGGTTTTTACCGCTGTGTGTTACACACTACTTTTCACTACGATTGCGAGAAAATAAAATGATCTAATGCAATATTTATAGTTTTTTTTTTTTTTTTTTATCTATGATGGGTTTGCTCTTGACTCTTAGTTTATTTTATTATGACAATAAGCTATTAGCCTATATTGACATTATTTCTTGTCTGTCCGTAACATAGAATATGTGCTCCAAAGAGTAGTTCCACTGCGCTCCAAATCCCATTGGTCTCATAATTTGAATGTTCATACATTGATTCTGAGAATTTTATCAATAAAATGTTTCAATATTTTAGTTCCACCGCGTTCCAAGATATTTTGAGTAAAGTAAGCAGTGTGTTATTTAGTAGATTAAGGGGTAGAGAAGATAGGTTGATAGATAGGGCAGGTGGTTAGGTGGTTATGGTAGGTAGGTAGGTAGGTAGGATAGGGTAGGGTAGGTAGGTAGTTAGCCATTTGACAGTGACAGCTAGTATAGTTAATAAAAATTGGAGTGCAGTGGAAAGCATTCCTGGAGCGCAGTGGAAGTATACAAATGGTTGAACTATAATATTACTTGCCAAGTTCATTAAATGCGTAAAAAAAACGCCTTCCGTAAGATTCCACTCGTTTTTCTGTCCTCCATTTCATAAACTCTTCGTAAGTATTTAAATAAATGCTTTATGATCTCGACGGCAACTTAATGCAAATTATTTATTTTCCTTCCTCTTCCATCTGCAAATTAGGGTCTTTATTCTCACTTGATGATGACAGATAGTTTTTTCCGGCTCTGGGTCTTTGTGTATGTGAGTTTAAATGTTTGTAAACGCACTCACGATACAGGAGAAATTCCTAGCGTGGGGCAAAGTTTAAAAAAATATACACTTTTGTAATATAAATTACGGTCACCAATTCAATTTGTGTAATTAGAGTTTTTTTTTATGAAACAGTAATAAGTCGAGTATATATTCATGATTATTGTACACACGAATAAATACTTTTACAATGCATGTCCTCGAAAAGAGCGGTTTACCAAGCAGCCAAACTGTGCGGAAAGTGTCACTTTTTTTCACTAGTGCTTTTTACTTTCCTGTACTTTTTTTATTTTTAACTCCAACGTCAGCGCGACGCATAGAGTTTTTATTATTTGAGAAAAGTTTTAAAATAAGTTATGTACAGATTATCATTCACATAAAAGGTAGAATAAAACTAATACTTCATTTTAGGCGTTTTTAATTACTCTAGATTTTGATTTTGATCAATAAATTAATTTTAAATATTAATTAAATATGTTTGGCAGAACGTATATTTTGCTCGTGCCTTACTGCGTTACGATGTGACAGCTATTCGCACATGCGCAGTAGATATGCCCGAGGAACTATTAGTTAGTCTGTGGATATGCTGAACGCGCTTAAATAAGCCCGCCATTTTATTAATTTTATTTTATTAATTTATTTATTTCCTCGCACAATGCATAGTAAAATGTTGTATGATACACGTACGTAAGATGATTTCCGACTCGTGTCGATTTATCCACTCACTCGCTTCGCTCGCTCGTGAATAAAAATGCCACTCATCGGAAATCACCTACCTTCCGCACTTGTAGCATAAATAACTATTTCGTACCACTTGCTCAAAAAAGTGACATTCTGTGCCACAAAAAGTGAACATAACAATAGTCATTTTTAATCTGTTAAAAACAGGGAAAGTACTGAATTTTATTCATCCTCTAGGGGGAGAATGTGATTTAAATTTGGAATACTTACCGAAACTTATACTGAACTACATCTGTGTTTACACCATTGAGTTTGTATATAAAGCAATATACATCTTTTTGAAAAAGGAATACGCATTTATTATGCAGTTATGATTATTAAATAAAATTACGAAAACCGACGAGGCCGTATGAGCTTGATGCCTTTGCTTTTCCGACAAAAAAAATATTAGTCTAGGAATTTGCCGAGTTTTTGTTTTCTTCAAATACATAAACGTTAAGTTTATATTGTGTAAATTTTTTCGCAAATGGTACGAAAAGTAGAGTATTTTCCTCGGTGATAAAGCGGTCTTAGTCTTGGGTGAACTTAAATACCTCGCTACACTCAGGTCTCGTCTTAAATCCCTCGCTTCGCTCGTGATTTAAGTTTTTAACACCCTCGCTACGCTCGGGAGTAAACCTCGAGTCCTTCGTTACGCTCGCGATTTAAATCGTCACCCGCGACAGAAGACACTGCTTTATCCCCTTGGTTAATAATCTACTATTTCACTACTCTTGTTCAAAAAGTCCGTCATTGTAGCGTACCAGAGCGGGGCTAAAATAGCATTTTTTCCTCAAGGGGAAAATGTTTTATATTTTTATTATTTTTTTCCAAATTGTTGTTCGAAGGTTACCAACGAGCCTATAACAAAAATGAAAAAGTTATTATTCATAAGTACGTAGAATAATCATGAACATTGACGTGCGATTAATTACTCGTATATACTTGACTTAATTAATTGTAGGTAAGACAGTGTCACATTTTATCATCCTAGATGATGATGCCGATGGAAAAAATGTATACATCGGTAACTATTACCTAACGACAAGGTATCTACTATGAAAAAAGAAATACGTCGTAACGTCAAATAATAATTTATTATTCAACACTACGTTTGCCGAGTCACCTGTGTTGCAAAAACATACTTTCTCAGGTACCTACTTTCGATGAGAGGCGGGACAGCACTTGAGTAAATACATTTATTATTAATATATATTTCGTTTATTACATACATACGTCATACGTCGTTTACATATCAATTTATATTTTTTAAATATTTCCTAGCAAAAAACATTTTAAATATAAAAATAATGTATTATTAATTACATTAATGCGGTGTTGTTTTTAGGAGCTATCTACTCGTCATTTAAAAAGAAATATCAATTAATAAAAATACATTAAATTTCTACTTAATATTGGTTCTAAAATGGTAGATTTCGTTTTTTTTAATATTGTATATATTTCACTAATCTCCTTCCAAAAAAAACATAAAAATGAATAATAATTATTGATAGCATGCATCTATCAAAACCTGATGCCGCGACCTAGGCAAGAATTCTGATAAGGTTATACCAGAACCTTTCAATTTGGTTTTAGCATACCAGATCTTGTTACGGATGTCCACGTCCTGCAGCTTCACCAGAATAGGCCTTGGTTTGCCAGTGCCGGCCCTATTGCCCATTCTATGGCACCTCCGTATGGCAGCAACATAAAACGCCTCCAGCTTCAATTTGTCACGCAGAACTTCAGCAACCACTAGCGCCGTCTCTTCGTTGCTCGCCTCGCCAACACCATGGATAAGGAGCATTTTTCGACGACCCCTCATCTCAAGTGCATCAAAATCACCAGCAACCGCCTCGATCTGACATTGGAGACTGTTAAGGGCCTGGAGCACGAAGGTCTTGAACAGCGCATAGTCAGCTGCTAATTCATTTGGGTTGCTGGTTGCATTGTTGGACGTCCTGGTCAGTTCCGCCTAAAACCTAGACATTCTAGCGTGGTACTGCGTCATCAACTCCGGCATCGACCCCTTCAGTGATTCCATTGTGGTTCTTTGTTATGATAAGTGAAATTTCGGAATAACACAAAACTAGCAGGTAGCTATAGTTAGACAATGTGATACATATAAAATTATGTACATAAACTATTTATTTTAAATTAAAATGATAAAATTGGTAATGAGCAATTTTTCGTGCCTACTGTGCAACTAGCTCAAGGGTAGGTGATCAGCATGAGACTATGTAGGGTATGGTTTCGCATGAAGTTGACTGAAGTAAAAGTCACTCAGTTTGGTCAACTAATTTAATTCTTGAACATACAATCCGTCATCACAATTTCTTGAGGTTTTTGGGGAGTAAGGGGAGAACGGACTTAATATCTTATCCGACCCAATTGTCAACCTCACCTGCACGCGTCTTAGGCGACAGATAGATACTCTGTGGTGCTCCCTGCCAGATAACAGACGAGGCTCACCGAGCAATGGCGGTATAACCATACACCTGGCCAGGTGACTGGCTGGAAGAGGCTACAGCAAGCCTTGGTTCTGAAATAGTTCCTAAAATGTCTGGTGTTAGAAGTGTAAAGGGTAATCATGGAAGCAATATTGAAAGAAATACTACCCCAGGAGGGTACCAGCGATGCTGGAGAATCCCTCCCTGAGTTCATCTCAGGCAGCCCCTCGTATTCTGGGGGGGGCACAATCTTGCATCCTATGATTGAAACTATAAAGGCGGGTACCCAGCGCCCACTGTTGCCAAACAGTACTGGTCTTAATAAAAACAAGACGAATGATAAAAATCATTCAACACCACCAACCCGTATGGTACAGCAAAGTTTTCACCGGAGTATGTTTTATAACAAGTCAAAGTACCTATCAACTGGAGACCTCACCGACACTGATAGTAGCTACAGTACTAGCATAAACAGCATTGCTGCTGATACGAGCAAACCCACTAAAACAGTTGAATGGCAAAGTGTCCCCGTACCAAGACAGCATAAACAAAGAAGAACCTCGCGCACTCCATCCCCAACAAATTCGGAAATACCACTTAGCAACAAATATGACACCCTTAACATAGATGTCTTAGATGCTGAAACGGTTTCAAAACCCACCAAACAACAACCAAGTAAACCTCCACCTATAATGCTCTATGGTATCGAAGACATTACAAAACTTTCGAACCTAATTAAAAGTGAACTCACTGACACCGAGTTTACATTAAAAATAATAACACGCAAACAGCTAAGACTAAACTGTTCAACCATAGACGCCTACAAAAGACTAATGCACATAGTTAAGGAAAACAGCCTGATTGGACATACATTTACGAGCAGAGACACAAGACCATACCGTATAGTTATTAGGAACCTTCATCCCACAACACCACACGCAGCTATTAAAGAAGCAATAGAGAATACTGGAAATACCGTAAGAGGAGAAATAATAAATGCAAAGTATGGTCCCGACAAAATCCCCCTATCAACATTCTTTGTAAACTTAGATCCGCACCCAAATAACCATTTAGTGAAAAAGATTACTCATAAGATATGAGAACCAGAGTATTAATCGAAGACCCGATTAACAAGAAAACAATTCCTCAGTGTAAACGATGCCAACAGTACGGACATACTAAAAACAACTGCTTAAGACCTTACAGATGCGTAAAGTGTGCAGAGAATCATAACACTGCTGACTGCCCAAAGATTGACAGGAACACACCAGCTAAGTGTGCTCTATGCCTAGGTAGCCATCTAGCAAACTATAAAGGGTGCCAAGTATTCCTAGAAATCAATAAAAGAAAGAGCAATATAACCATAGCAAAAAGCGTGACTAAGAATATAGATAGAAATCAAGACCATATAACAAACGACATGAAAAAATACGACAAAGGCAATCCGCCAGCAACAATCAATGACAGAACATACCAAAATATTAACTATGACAGAAGTACTATAAGCCCTAATAAAACATACACTGACGTAACCAAAGGACAGAACAATCTCACAACAGAAGGATCTAAACTAGAATCCATACTCATAAAACAAGCTGAAAAGCTAGATAAACTCATTGAACAAATGGGCAACATGATGACATTACTTACAACCGTTATTAGTAAACTCGTACGATAAATGGCTACCTTAAAGATTGCAACGTGGAATGTTAATGGTCTCCTGCACCACAAGCAAGAAGTTCAAACAACAATCAAACTGCACAACATTGATGTCCTGTTAGTTTCCGAAACACACCTCACCACAAACAACAACTTTATAATGGATAATTACTGTACATACTCGACCTGTCATCCAGGTGGAACGGCACATGCTGGAACCGCCGTCATAATAAGAAAAAGTATTAAGCATGACCTTATTCAAGAATACAAAACCCCTGAGATACAAGCAACGTCAGTTTTTGTGCACGATAAAAAGGGATCAATAACCTTGTCATCCGTATATTGTCCACCAAGACATGCTCTGAGAGAACAAGACTTTACACAATATTTCAAGACACTTGGTCAGAGGTTCCTGGCTGGAGGTGACTGGAACGCAAAAGCCGTACATTGGGGGTCACGTCTGACTGTCACCAGAGGTAGGGAACTGAAATTGAGCTTAGATAAAAACAAGCTGGACTTCTTTACATATAAGGGTCTCTCGAACTTATACCTGAAGGTAAAAAGCTGCCTCGATAGTAGCTCTGATCACACTCCTGTAATAGGAACGGTAAGTAGTACTATAATAACAAGATCAAAAAGAGAAATCTTATATAATAAGCAAACAGACTGGGATGCATTCAGAGATTACATTGACTCCAAGCTCTATTTAAGAGTGCCACTAAAAACGTGTGATGATTTTGACTCGGCCACTACATACATAACTAACCTAATACAACAGGCAGCATGGAAGTGTACACCGGAGGCGAAGCTTAATACCCACAGTAAAGATATACCAAAATTAATCAAAGAAAAAGTACTGGAAAAGAGGAGACTTAGAAGGGTATGGCATAGCAGTCAACATCCCACGGACAAAAGGGCGCTCAATAAAATGGCTACAGAACTAAAACTCTTCTTAAAGAATATTGAAGCTGAAACTTTGAAAAATAAACTAGAAAACCTATCTACGTCGGCCAAGAATGAATATTCGCTTTGGACAGTTGTCAAGACAAGCAAAACGGCACCTATGCCAGCACAGCACCCTTTAAAACTAGAAAACAATACCTGGGCCAAAACTGATGAGGAAAGAGCTCAAGTCTTCAGGACATTTCTTAGCAAAGTCTTCACACCTAACGACGGTTCTGCGGAGGCTGAACAGGAAATTAACAATTTCCTGAAAACAGATCTTCAGCTTAGCCCACCCGTAAAGAGTTGCTCACCTAAGGAAATCTACAACGAGATACGGAAGTTAGACAGAAAAAAGGCTCCAGGATTCTGCCTGATTACAGCGGAAGTGCTGCAGCAATTGCCCAGAAAGGCGATAGTTTTCCTCACGCAATTGTTCAATAGCATCTTAAGGCTGTCATACTACCCAAAATTATGGAAAGCCTCAGAAATCATAATGATTCTGAAACCGGGAAAACCACCACATCTTGCATCATCCTATAGACCCATAAGTCTACTACCGGTAATTTCTAAGCTCTTTGAAAAAATTCTATGTCGTAGATTAAACCTTATACTGGAAGAAAACAAAGTTATCTCAGAACACCAGTTCGGATTTAGGCGTGCACATCCTACTACAGAGCAAGTCCATAGAGTTGTCACCAAGATAAGAAATGCACTGGAGAAAAAGGAATACTGCTCTGCAGTCTTCTTAGATGTCCAACAAGCTTTTGACAAAGTGTGGCACCCAGGACTTTTGTTTAAGCTTAAAAGTTACCTTCCACACAATCTTTACCTGCTTTTGGAATCATATTTAAATGACAGATTTTTTAGAGTAAAGATTAATGATTCATACTCCTCCTGCTATGACATCAAAGCAGGCGTGCCACAAGGCTTGGTATTGGGCCCCGTATTGTAAAGATAAAGATATATTTATTTCTGAGTATATGGTACATTAAGATCTTAATAGTAAACAGTTTCACATACACTACCGTTGCCGGTGTAGAAATATTAAAATTAACTTACAAATTCAAAGTGTCCATGTTCTAGGCCGCAAAAATATAATTCTAGTAAGTAGTTAGTCATCGAAACGCTAAGAAGAGGCTATATTCCCCTATTGCGCGTCAATAAGCAGATACAATAGAAACAACAATAGCTTACGCATACATGGCGTGCGCGCGACGTTTGAGGCGTACAATATTATAAATTAGTTTAGATAAAAAATAGTCAATTTTATACAATGTTATAATAATTATGAATGAAATGTCAAAATTTAATAATCATATAATGTCAAATGCCTAAAAAATATAAAAAAAAATAAAACAATTCAAGTTAACAAGTGTAAATAAGTATTAATAAAATGTAATGTCAAAATTTATAATTTAAAAATTCATTAACTGAATAGAAACAATTGTCTAAAAGCCAGGCAAATATTGTTTTCCTAAATTTATTAGTGGGCAACACTCTGATGCGTGAGGGTAAATTGTTAAATATTTTGATTGCCATGCAATTGGAATTCCTGCTATACAATTGTAGTCTCTGGCTAGGTGCAAGTAATTTATTTGGGCTTCTGCTTTTCACTCTTTTAGAAATGTGCTCATACAATGGGAACATGTGCGAATACCTTTTAACAAACATACAAATCTCAAAAATATATAGGCAAGGAAGTGGAAGAATTTTCAGTGCTTTAAATAATGGCTTACAATGATCTAAATATTCTGCTCCATACACAGCTCTGACGCATTTTTTTTGTGCAATGAATGCACTGTTCACATCTACTGAATTGCCCCATATAACGAGTCCGTAACGCAGCACTGATGCAACATAGCCATGATACGCACTTAGGGCTGTTTCTTTGCTGGCTATTCGTCTCAGTTTTCGAAGAGCAAACACAAATTTGTCGAGACGAGTGCAGACCTTTTTTACATGTTCTTTCCAATTTAATTTTTCATCTATAACTATTCCCAAGAATAAGGTTGAAGGTACAGGTTTCAAAATTGAATTATTGTAGTGTATTTGAGGTGGTTTCACTAAAGAATTGTATGTTTGAAACTGTACTAACTTTGTTTTTTCAATGTTTACACGTAAATTATTCGATTCCAGCCATTCAATTGCTTTTAGTATTTCATTGTTAGTGTCAGTTTCTAGTTCATTCCTATTTGAAGATTCTATTGTGAGAGTAGTGTCATCAGCAAATAGTGTACAATTATGTTTTAGGTTCTTGCAAAGGTCATTTACGTATATTATAAATAATGGAGGCCCCAATACGCTTCCCTGAGGAACACCACAACTATTTATTTTTAACTCCGAACTGTATGTTTTGTGTGTGTTATTGACAATTTTTGATACTACTGTCCTTTGCTGGCGACTCGATAAATAACTTTTAAGCCAGTCATGCGCCTTGCCTCTTATGCCGTATTTCTCCATTTTGCAAAGTAGGCGATCATGTGGGACAAAATCAAATGCCTTGCTCATGTCTAAAAACACTGACAATACAGGCATTTTGTTATTTAGGGCTTCAGATATCAGTTTGACCAAAGTAAAACAAGCAAGAGAAGTTGAACTATTCTTCCTAAAACCAAATTGGTTCTCAGTAAGGATGCTGTTTTTGTTTAAAAAGTTAATTATTTTCTCGTACATTGACTTTTCAAAGATCTTTGAAAGGATAGGGATCAATGTAATGGGTCTATAATTGGACATATCAGTGCGGTTTCCTTTTTTGTACAGCGGTTTGACAATAGATTGTTTTAATCTAGTAGGAAATGTGCCTGTCTCAAATGACAGATTAATTAAATAACTTAAAGGTTCTACTATGCTTTTGCTACTTAGTTTTATTATTTTTGTGGTTATTTCATCATATCCAGTAGCGTTAGTGTCATTTAAAGAGTTAATAATTTTTATAATGTCTTGTTCATTTACTGGAGTCAAAAAGATACTGCCAGTGTTAGTGGTAATGTCAATGTTACTTACGTTTTTACTAGGATTAAATTTATTGGTCATTTCTATAAAATAGTTATTAAATTTATTGCTTATGTCATAAAGATCATTAATTATATTATCATTAATTATTAATTCTTTGATGTCATTTTTATAATTATCATTATTATTTATATTATTTTTTATAATAGACCATGTCGCTTTGCATTTATTTTTAGAATTATATAAATATTTTTTGTTATTTATTAATTGTGAATGTGATATGCATGTTTTTAAAATTCTAGAATAGGTCAGGTATCTTCTTTTATGATATTTTTTGCTTAAGGCATCGTGTTGGTAATTATAATATAAAGTTCTCTTTTTTATGCACGATATTTTTATACCTTTACTTATCCATTTATTTTTTATTGGTTTATTATATCTTTTTATATTTATTTCTGGGAAACAGAGTTTGTAAAAGAGAATATATAGGTCATGAAATATGTTAAATGCAATGTTGCAATCTGTTTCCTCATATATTTCATTAAAACTTAAAGCCGATATACAATCAACAAATTTTTTAATATTGTTTTTATTGTAATCTCTTTTGACTTCATAAAAGAAATTTGGGATCTTCGGCTTATTATTAGATATCGGAAGAAAGAAAGTTAATGACTGCCCAGTATCATGATCTGAGAGGGCTAGGTTATGTATACTGCTTTTTGTGTCTAGGATCGAGATATTACTGGCTATTTGATCTATGCAGGTTTTTTTTCTAGTGGGCATTTTAATATGTGTCAATAAGTTGTAATTATGTAAGATAGATATTAATTCTCTTGTCTGTGTAGTGTCTTTTAGAATATCAATATTCCAGTCTCCGCATATTACGATACGATTCCTATTTTTATGGGTTAATTTGTGTAACAAAGCTTCCATTTTTTTAAAAAATATACCAGCATCGGAATCCGGAATTCTATAAACACATACTAGTATTAAGTTTAGACTTGGAACTTCTATACCGCAGCATTCGAAAGAATAATCGGTAGACATTTCATTTGTTATTTGTAAAGGGCTAAAAACTAAATCCACCCTCACCAATATACACGTGCCACCCCGTTTTTTATTGGATCTTGAGTAATTTGCAGCTAAACTGTAGTTTGTAAGCTTAAGATTACCTTCATGACCGGATTGTATAAAGGTTTCGCTAAGACATATAAAGTCTATAACACCTATCTCTTTCGTCAACTCAGATATTGTTACTTCAAAAAAATCTAATTTATTGAGTATTCCAGCTATATTTTGATGCAACAATGTAAGCTGTTGTTTATCATTACTGGCATTGTTTTTAAAGGGAGGCACGAAAAAACTTACTTTGTACATGAGCTTTACTCGTCAGTGATATTAGTGTATTCCCATGGTCATAATCCAATGGGTATTTTTTTATGTCAACAAGTATGCGACTGAAAATACTTCCAAATATACACTTTATACCTAGTTTATTAAGTTTGCCCGTTTTATATGAGAACATTTCCAAGGAGAGGTCACGATTGGTATCAAAGAAATATGCATAATTATAATTTTGTATGTCCATTTAAAGTAAATTATTAAACAATTCTACTCGATAATTATGAATAAGGGCTCCCCTGACGTATGCTGGAGAGCATACAATCACATTTGTATGAGTTGTTTGTTCCAAGGATTCTCTAATTAGTCTAACAAGTTCGATGTAGTCTTCATTATCTTTAAAGTCCCTCTCGCCAATCATTACTAAACAATAGTCGTCCATGTTAAAATCTTGAACCTTGTTCGTAATATTTGTGAGTATATCTTTCACTTTACAATTAGGTGACACATAATGGCAATACTCAAACTGTTCGCAAAAAGTATCTTCTATAATTTCCACAGGCCGATAGTTGTTGCAGTTACTAAGGACACATAGTTTCCTTTTTCTTTGTTTTTCTTTTCTTACGTAATTTCTTCGCTGGTTCTCCCTTTGTGTGATTTCTGCTTCGTTACATACTGCGCCATCTGTTGTGCATAGATCGTACTGCTTTAAGTTACAGTTGAGATCTAGAGGTGAACTATGCTCGCTCGTATTGCGTGCAGCGCCATCTGTTATCGTTTCTTTATATTTTTTTGTTTCTAGATCTATGAGACTCTTATCAAGGTTCTTTTTGGTAATATTAAAATTTTGTATCATACATTTATTTTTCTTTAAAGTTGAGTGTTTTTTTGTACTACTAGGTTGGGCGATACATAGGTTTTTTAGTTTAGCTATGACATTTTGTTGTTCCGTTGTTTGTTTCTTTAAGGTGGCGTTTTCCATGACTAAGTTGTCAATTTCATCATGAGCAGCATTTAATTGTATTCTCAACTGTTCAATATCTCCGTTTAGTCTTTCACACTCTTCGCAGCTTAATTTGGCAGTTTGTGGTAAACTTTTTGAAAGATATTCAGAACCAGCGGAGTCAAAAGAGGAAGTCGGAGAGCTGATTGCTGTTTTATTTCTTCGCATAGTTATATTCTGAAAATCCATCTATGAAAAGTCAGTTTCTACTATTGTTTTTTTTTTCTTTTTGTTTCGGAATTATGTAGGTATGTTTGAAACGAATAGGTTCCTTTGTCCTGCTTCTTGTCTAATAAATTCAAACTAATTTGTAAACATTCCAAAAAGTGAAACCATTTGCGGGAATCGAACTCGAGCCTCGGACTGCTCGAATACCATGTAGCGCGTATGACGTACTCGCCAATGTGACTGTTATGTATTCAGTCGAAATTGTTGACCAGTAATCTCTTCCAAATAAAAAAGTTCGTTAGTGATGTCAGTTGTAATTTGAACGATTTGAATATTTTTTCACTGTGTCACTTTTTGCTGAATCACTTTTTTCGTTGTTATTGTTAATATTTTGTATGTCACATGCTATATAGCTACGTATTCGACAGTATATACTTCATAAAAGTCCTAAAGACCACACTCAAAACTCTTTAGAATACAAAATTTTGTCCACATTTATAAGTTTTGTTTACTTAGTTCACACTGAATAATTTGTTAGCATAACACTTTCACACACGTATTGTACTGTTTTCTTGGTTTTTATGACATATTTAAGCAAACACTGTTCAAATAACAATTTTCAAGAATTTTTTAACGGGAGCACAATGTTTACATTGTATTTGCTATACACAGCTGACCTACCAAATACGGACAGTGTTCTCTCTGCGACTTTCGCGGACGACACCGCAGCCCTTAGTAGCGATCAAGATCCGATAAAAGCCTCGCAAAAACTACAAGTACACCTTGATAGGATTAATTCTTGGATGGAGAAATGGCGCATTAAAGCGAGTGCTACTAAATCAGTACACGTAACGTTCACTCTTAGAAAAGGAAATTGTGCACCTGTAAAACTTGGAAACGATGTATGACCACAACATGAAACAGCCAAATACCTTGGTATGCATCTGGACCGGAAACAGACCTGGAGACATCACATTGAGAAAAAGCGAGATGAGCTGAACCGACGCCTGCAAACACTGAAGTGGCTACTAGGTACACATTCACAAGTATCTCTAGATAACAAGATACTTATATATAAAACCATATTGAAGCCCGTATGGGCCTACGGAATTGAACTATGGGGAACAGCCAAAAACTCCAATGTGGAGATCCTGCAAAGATTTCAAAACAAGGTGCTGAAAACCGTATCAAATGCTCCATGGTTCACCAAAATAACTGATTTACATGACTACCTCCAAATTAACACCATTAAAGAAGAGATTGAGCACAGAACAAAACTTTATAAGGTTCGCATTGAAGACCACGTCAACAGTCTGGCTTCTGAACTGACCAACCCTCTGGAACACCGTCGACTGAAAAGACAGCATGTATGGGACATATCTTGATTTAGTCAAGTAGCAAGTGGAGGGTCGGCTCTCACTGGAGGACCGTACTCGAAGCGCCAATATGCACAGAAAGCATCTGCTAATGGCTTGAGAAGCCGATCGCAAGATAGAAAGGAGAAAAAAAAAAAAAAAAAAAACTAGATCTCGTTCAAACCAATTTTCGTTGGAAGTTTACATGGTAATTAATGTACCTACATAATATATTTTTTTTAGTTTTATCATTTTCTTATTTTAGAAGTAACAGGGGGGGGGTACACAATTTACCACTTTGGAAGTGTCTCTCGCGCAAACTATTCAGTTTAGAAAAAAAATATATTAGAAACCTCAATATTTTTTTTTTAGTTTTAGTTTCAAGTATGGGAACCCCCAAAATTTATTGTTTTTTTTCTATTTTTGAGTGAAAATCTTATTGCGGTTCACAGAATACATCTACTTACCAAGTTTCAACAGCATAGTTCTTATAGTTTCGGAAAAAAGGGGCTGTGACATACGGACGGACAGACAGACAGTCAGACAGACATGACGAATCTATAAGGGTTCCGTATTTTGCCATTTGGCTACGGAACCCTAAAAATATAAGATCTGCTCTTTAATTTAACAGTAAATAAAACCAGTTTGAACTAATTCTAGCGTTTTTGCAAGAATCAAAAACGAAAAACATTCTGAGACAACCTATATGAAAAATTATCACGTTGTTTTTAAATTAAAAGAATCATCATCTTCCTGCCTTTGTCCCATGTTACTTGTGGTCGGCGCAACACGTTTACTTTTTCCAAACCGTCCTGTCCTCCGTCACGCCATCACTGACTCCCTTTTCTCATTAAAAAAACATTATTATCAACATCATCATCATCAGCTGTCTAAATGCCACTCTATTTCAATTGGAGACACCTGATGTTGTATTCTACTTTATAAAATTACAAAAAAGTCGTGGGTGTAGTTGCGGTTACATACCAAAAATGTATCCGCTGAGGACTTTATACATCCCAGGCTTTCCCAAAGAATCTTGTGAACTCCTCAAGGCTTATGAGCATCTCTACGTCAACGAACCTTTCTTGGCAGAGACAACTGAGGCTGGAAAAAAATTATTGGCACGAAAAGAAGCGAAGTGAGCGACGCCAGGAAAAGTGATGGACACTGTCACCATTATCGACATGACCCATAATAGTAGAGAAGCTTGACACAACATACGTAAGCTAGCCCCCCTAGCACAGTTACGGCTAACCAATTGGCCCATCAACTCCTTCTTATCGGAAACCACCAAAACGGCTTGGGGTTGCTAACTTTAGAGGTTCTGCCTCTAAAGTTAGCAACCCTTGTTATCCCTCTGAGTCCGTATTCAATCCATTCAATCTGACGGATATTACCTCAGCTATTCGACGGCTGAGCTGGGGTAATGCCTACGGGGTAAATGATAATATATTGGTGGAACACACTCATCAAACACTTCGGTCCGGTATCCGTATCGTGGTTGCTTCAACTTTTTAACCACTTTTTGGAGACAGCAAATATACCTCGCCTTTGAAGGAAGTCAAAGATTATTGCTGTACCCAAACCAGGGAATCCGCATGACGACCCAAAACACTTCCGCCCTATATCCCTCCTCTGTCACACCTACAAGCTTTTCGAAATACTTCTGTTAGCCCGTCTAACAAACCTTGTCGACCCAATTCTTATTCCAGAGCAAGCTAGTCAGGTCCTTAACCTCACACAACCCATCAAGGATGGGTTCGAACGAAGGAAAGCGACGGTTTTTCTAGACTTGTCGGCAGCCTATGACACCGTTCAGCGCTTATTATGGAAGGTTATCAACTTAACAGAATATTCTCATCTCTCAATTCTCAGAGAACTCCTCAGTAACCGTCGATTTCAGGTCTCCTAGATGATAAGAGTAGGTGGGGTGTCCAATAAAATGTTTTGCTTCAAGGTCTGGCTGTTCAACATCTACACCAAAGACCAATCGGTGAGCCCTGTCACCATTACATGCGAAGATCTCTTGACTGCGTCACCATTCGGTGTTACCGTAGCCGAATACTCGGCCAAACATAATATTTAATTTCTTATATTTGCCATCGATCGACACACTAAGAAGAAGACGACTATTGTAAAACCTAAAGGATTTTCAAAAAAATATTTAAGTAATTTTTCGCAGAGATGATGATGGCTTCGCTTTTTACAAGCTTTTAATTTACTTGCAATATATGTGTATGCATGTAAGTGAGTTCGGGCCAAATCTTGTAACTGAGCAGTTATCCTCAACCGATTAAGACGAAATTTTGCATACACGTTTATTTTGGATGACCACGCATGGTAAGCTAAGTGAAGTCATTCTAAATCCAATATGGCGTACGGCCCAAAATGGCGGACTAGTTACTTTTTAGACATTGCGATGATATGGGTATCAAATGAAAGGGTTTGCTATGAAGAATACGAAAAAAATTGTTTTAAAAAATATTTTTAATGGATAATTGTATTCTTTCATGATTTTATACGTACCTACATTAAAAAAACAGTCAAGTATGTAAACGAAAATACTACATAAAATAACTTATTGCGATCAATTGCGAAGAAAGTAAGCTAACGTGAGCACACAGAACCTATGTACCGAACTTTAATGAATATTGAAGTAGCTGGCAAATAATTTGCAAAACGGCTGTTTCAATTTACCGCGTACGGTCTTATTCTTTACCGTGGGTAAATAGGAACGTGTGATAATGGTAATGAGAAACAGACATAATAGGTACGCAACAAGAATCGAACGTCGTTTTTTTGTCAAAGCACAAGACATCTCTCTTTTCTAGTTGTATATGTCATGGACAAACAGCGCGGGTCCACCGTTGTGGGCACGGTGGGCAATAGACTTGTGACGTCACACTTTCACGGTATATTGAGGTCGAAAGGCTGATAATAAATTTTATCCAGTACCTTAGTGAAATAACAAAATTTTGATCACGGCGTCATATATTTTGTAAACATCTTCTTTGTAGGAATGCACTATATCGATAAGGAGCAAGTTTATACCCCGAATTTTATCCAGTACCTTAATGAAATAACAAAATCTTGATCAGGGCGTCATATATTTTGTAAACATCTTCTTTGGAGGAATGCACTATATCGATAAGGAGCGAGTTTATAGTCTGACTCGCAATTGACTGATTTTCAAGTGGCTGTGAGCACAACCTTTTTTGAGGGCTGAATCTGCGCTTGATGGACAAAGTGCATAATGCCTGGATATTTTGAATCAAGTCAGGTCAAATCGGGCAATGTAATGAAAATTGATTTATTAAACTTCTACATTTATCACGTTGTCTAGTCTATATGAATATTGCAACGTAGCGGTTAGGCAATTCGATAAATATGTTTTAGTGAATTAGTCAATAATTAGGTAATTAGCTTAGAGCACCCCGACATGGATAGGTTAAACACCTATTTTTATTACCCGACGCTATAAGTGATTGGCATTATTCAGAAAGCTCATTATTATTAAAATCAAAATCATTTTTTTATTTCATATAGGTCTACATGGGCACTTATAAAACGTCGACAAAAGGTGCACGGTTCGGTTGGTTGTTTCTTATGGAGAAGAACCGACAAGAAACTCCATGGTTACTCTATTAAAAAATGGTTTTTGTTTTACAATATTTCCATGTTACAGCATTAGTACTTAGATATGGCGGGACAACGTAGGCCGGACAATAAGTCGTAAGAAAAACAAATAAAAGATTATCTATTATATAAAAAAAAAGAAAATAAAACGAATTAAAAAGTTAACAAATGTTAACAAGCATCTAGAAGGCCTACAATGTTCACACATTTACAAAACAATCGGTAAAAGAATCTATACAAAGGTAAAATAAAAATAAACTAAATTTAACATGTGGCACAAATGTTGTCATCAGTGCTGTAACTATTCTTAGCAAAGGGCTATGAAGATGATTGAAAACCATTGTAAAAAGACTAATTAAAAGAAGAAAAAAAAACAAAAATAATTAATGAGATTGAGAATATTTAGAGACATCCACATATTTGTGCCGTTTATGAGTTACCAGGGAAGCCGCATGCGCATAAGGAGCTAAATCCAAATTTTTTATCTTCACCGTAGTCCTTGATTTTTTAATATGCTTTTTTAATAGGGACACGTTTGATGTAGTTAAAACTATATGCCCTAAGTTTTTATTCAGTGACTGGGCGACTACAGGACTTAGAAAAAGTAGGGAAAGACTTTACGAACTTTACGGCCTTAAGCCTTTTATTAATACTGAAACGTTTAATAAGTATGTTGCTAGTTACTCAAGATTTTTTAAAAATACATGTAAGGCAGCTAAGGCCTTGTACATTAGCATTAAGGTTTAATTAGCAGAAAATAAAATCAAGACGGTTTGGCAAATTATAAACAATGAAACGAACAGGAATAAAAGAAATAATAATGATTACACACTTGAGACCACACACGGACTTATTACAGATAACAAAACAGTTGCTCAAGAGTTTGTAAATTTATTTACCAACATCCCAATTAAAACTACTGAAACCTTAAATTCTTCGCCCTCGCTCGCTTTTGGATTATTAAACGCGAACGTTTCAGCCTGCCCCAATGAATTTAACTTTTCACATAAAAACCCCATAACAGTAATAAAAGCTTTTAAGCAAATCAAGATAAAACCGACCGAAGATCTATGGGGAACGTCCATCAAAGCTTGTACCTCCATTATTCAGACTATAGCGCCGTACTTAGCTTTGATTTTCAATTTGTGTGTGGATCAAGGAGTCTTTCCGGATCTAATGAAATATAGTATGGCTATACCACTTTTTAAATCCGGGGACAGTAAAGACACAAACAATTATAGACCAGTATCCGAGTTTCCGGTTTTCAGCAAGGTATTTGAGAAGATAATGCTAAATCAAATGCTCATTCATTTTAATACGAATAACATCTTACATGATAAACAGTATGGTTTCACCAAAGGACGTTGTACAACTGACGCTGGTGTCACCCTTTTAAAACACATATTTAATGCGTGGGAAGAGTCGCAGGATGCCATAGGTATCTTCTGCGACCTGTCGAAGGCGTTTGATTGCGTTAATCATGAAACATTACTTCTGAAACTTGAGCATTACGGGCTAGGTCAATCTGCGTTAAGTTTGATTAAATCTTATTAGAGTGATAGACAACAATTAGTTCATCTAAACGGTGTGAATTCGTCGGGGTTAAATGTGAAAATGGGGGTACCCAAGGGCTCAATTTTAGGTCCTTTCTTATTTTTAATATACATGAACGATTTACCCCATTTATTCGAAGGCAAACTAAATATGGTGTTATTTGCTGATGACACTTCTTTAGTTTTTAAAATAAATAGACTTTATTCGTAGCAGGTGGCGTTCTGTAGTTTCTGCCTACCCCCATGGGAAAAAAGGCGTGAGTTTATGTATGTATGTATGTAGACGTTATTGTCAGGTTGACGACGTAAATAACGCGCTACGGCAGGTTCAGGATTGGTTCACTGCCAATAATTTAGTATTAAATGGTAAAAAAACCAAATGCGTAAAATTTTCCTTGCCAAATTTCAAAAGTACTGATTGTGACATTATACAAGGAGAAGCTCGAATTCATCGATAAAACGGTTTTCCTGGGGATCACGCTAGACTCAAGGTTACAATGGGGTCCTCATTTAGTATCACTTGCGGGGCGGCTGAGTTCGGCAGCTTATGCTGTCAGAAAGATTCGTCAATTTACTGATGTGGATACCGCTAGGCTAGACTATTTTAGTTACTTTCATAGTATAATGTCTTACGGTATCTTACTATGGGGAAGGGCTGCAGACATTGAGTCTATTTTTATTCTGCAAAAACGAGCCATCAGAGCGATTTACAATCTTCGCCGGCGCGATTCTCTAAGGGATCTGTTTAAGGACATTAACATCATGACGGTTCCTTGTCAATATATTTATGAAAACATCATGTACGTGAGAAAGAATTTAGATCTTTTTAGAAAAAACGGAGACAGACATAATTACATTACTAGAAATAGGGACCAATTAGTTCAACCAGGTTTTAGACTGGCAAAAGTGGCCTCATCTTTCATGGGGTACTGTACAAAATGTTACAATAAAATTCCTCCCCATATTCTAGAACTGAATGAGACGAAATTTAAAAATTATATAAAACGCACACTATGCAGGCAGGCATATTATAAGTTGGGGGATTATATCACTGATAAAAATGCGTGGCTCAATGCTAGTCCTGCTCCACAACCACTAGGGCGCAAAAACAAATGATATGTTTGTGTTGTATAGACTTGATTTCTTCTAGTATTGTATAGCTGCACTGCACGTGTGTGGGTACTATGTACCCAACTGTAAATCTACCATTTGCTATACCTATGTGTCGTTCGTTGACTTGTGTGAGCCCTGGCAGTTGAGTGTGTCATGCTCTCTCAAATGTCTCTCTGATGGTGGCACGTGTGTTGGATCATTCGGTTCCCTTCATGATGGTTGAGCTGGGTGGTGCCGATTCATGCGTCATGTTCGTGAACGGGCGCCGTCAGTTGGGATTGGTCATAACTTAACTGCTTCGGATGTTGATGTTTTTCTAGTACCTATTATATAACTGCACAGTACATGTGTGAGTACTTTTAATACTTTATACCTTTACATAGTATAGTGTGTAGTGCTATTCTGGGTGCATTGTCCTCACATATGTGAATTTATTAATGTACGTACTCATGTATAATATTGTAAAAATCTTTTTTTTTTTTTAAGAGTAATTATGGAGTTTCTTGTGCATTCTTCTCCATAACAAGCTACTTTCCGAATGCACGGTAGAATCATTTTTTTTAAAAAGAGTAAGTATGGAGTTTCTTGTGCATTCTTCTCCATAACAAGCTACTTTCCGAATGCACGGTAGAATCAACTTTTATTCCATGTAAATTTGAAAAGTATGGATTTTCTTGTGCATTCTTCTCCATAACTAGCTACTTTCCGAATGCAAGGTAGAATCAACTTTTATTCCATTTAAATTTAAATTGTGACATTCAAAAGTGCCGCTTGGTGGCCCAGTTGAAATAAATATCTTTTGTCTTCTTGTCTTGTCTTTGTTTTTGAACTTTCCATCGTTCAGTTCTATAACTGACTTTGGCAACTTGTTATAAAAGCGTATACTGTTTATATGAAAAGACTTGCTAGTTTTAGTTAATCTGAATTTGAGTATTACAATTTCGTGCTTACTGCGTGTATTTAAATTATGTAAGTCGCTTCTAGTTTTGAAAAAAAAAAAAAAAAAAAAAAAAAGCAAAAGCCCTCGATTTTATTTTGCGGACATACAAAATACATTCCAAAATATAAAGTGAAGGTAGAGTAAGTATATCGATTAAAATTTGAATTGAAAAAAAAATCTCTGAGGGACTCGCGAGGAGCCATTTTATAGATCGCGCGGATTGCCCTCTTTTGTAAGATGAAAGTTGAGTCAACATCAGCTGCTGATCCCCACAGCAGAATGCCATTAGACATAATACTGTGGAAATAAGCATAGTATACTAACCTAGCTGTGGCTACATCGGTTAACTGCCTTATTTTCCTTACTGCATATGCAGCTGAACTTAACCTACCCGAAAGAGTTCTATTCATATTATCAGTCAATTTAATTATTTCAATGCTAAAGCAATGTAAGCGTATGGTTATTTGCTCGGACGACGACTGCCGAGTCACTGCCACACAAATGCATAATTACAAGCGCACGCACACCTGGCGCCGCGCGCACAGATGAGTAGAACTATCTATTAGCGTTTTTGAAGTGAAAACTTTTTTTAGCGATTTTTGGTAGAGGCATAACTTTTGGCATTGCGTCAGCAACATGCGAATGTGACCGCATCATCAACATGTTATTATGACGAGTGACGATATAACTGTATTTTTGTGTTACAAAAACTCAGTTATTTCAAAGTTTTCACTTCTGTCGGCAGTATCCATGAGTGAATATTTCAATGGGTATGCCACCTATGCGTAGCCTCTCACAGTTCAACCTTTCAGCTTGTCTCCTGCTCAACCGGACTAGCTGAGCCGCCACCGCCATCTTAATAAATACTTAAGGCTTCAGCCAGGACAACAAAAAACTTAGAAAATGCAACCGATTTCCAAAAATCACTCCTCGTTTTTGGATAGTCGGTTAAAAACTAAGCAACTAGGTAGGCTAAGGGCACCTCCAGTGGGCTACAGACCTAGGCATCGCTGGACAACAAGGGACGGACTAAGTCGGATCCCCTCCGGAGCAACTGGACAGATTCGTCTTCCGTCGAATAGCAGGTTCTTTAGACAGCAATACTCTTTAAAGTCATGTCATAGAAAATGCGTTGAGCTCACAACTTCTAAAATTTTTGTCTTTCAAAACCGTCAGTTTCTATATCTACGCCACTAGTGTGGGTTAGCAGATATGCTTGGTTTGTATGGATGACAATGTCCGTCTCTACTAGCGACCTTCACGGAGTTCTCCTGCTCTGTGGGCAAGAAAGATCTTTGATCGTAGCGTACTGGAATAATTCAATACCTGGTGATCTTTAATACAGGTTAACACCTATAACAGACACCAGCTCCACACACTCACTTGACTGCAAAATGTTCCCTTCTAAATTGAATTTATAAGTTGTTCCATAAGGTCATGTTTTTGTGAGGAGAAATAAAGATTATGATTAAGAATACCTAGTATATGACAAAGGATTTTTTCGTACCAGTAGCAGCTTTAAGTCTGTTTTTCTACCTTGTAAGTTAAAAGGCTCGCCCGATTAATAAATGTATTTATTTAGGACCTCCAACGAAAGATGTGCACGTCTTATGAAATACAGTTTCGATTAGTGCAATTCGTCAATTATAGGAAGCTTCAGCATGCTTCTAAATATGAATCAACTAAGTTAAAACTAAAATAAAAATATAAACTCTACAAAAAATCTAAACATAATATTAAAATATGACATAAGAACAATCTTTCCTATGTTTAAGTATGTATTTTTATATTTGGTTATCTTATCTTATCTTATGGAGGGGCCGAGAAGCAACTCGGACACTTCGACCCATTGGGATCTATTGTGGTCCCCTAGATAACTTACTCCTCCCCAATCTCGTTGAAAACTCTTTTCATGAGTCTTACAACGACTGGGAGATATGAGCCTATAGTCTTCTGGTTTAGGATATCCAACCCCTAGTAGACTCATTCGCTTACCAGCCAGTGCATCGCATGTGCACAGGAGATGCTCCATGCGTTCCGTATGTTCCCCACACAACCTGCACATGGGTGTCGCGGTTAGACCCATCTTCATGAGCATGTCGTTGGTTCCAAAGTGCCCAGTAAAGGCCCCATGCAGGTAGCGGATTTGCCCCCTGCTCATATTCCAGATGCATTCCCGGGCTTTGAACGTAGAGCCTAGGAATTTCTTGGAGTGTTGTAGACCAGTAGTAGACAACCAGTGTGTTCGTTGTTTGTGATCTGCAAACTCCTTAAATGTGGCTTTTACGAGACACGTCGAAATGCCTACACATGGTTCTGGACCCACAAAATCATTTGCTGAGCCCTCTCTTGCCAGTTCATCTGCCATTTCGTTACCATGGATTCCTTTGTGTCCAGGGACCCACATCAGTCTCTACTACCCTGTTATGCCTCCCAAGCCTGTTTAGGGCTTGGATGGCATCCAGAATAAGTTTGGAATCCACTTTGTAGGATGCCATGGCTTTGATTGCAGCCTGACTGTCACTAAGAATATATATGGATTTACCTCTGGTTCCTCTATCTATATTCTCTTGAGCACAGGTTATTATGGCATATGTTTCTGCTTGGAATACAGTTGCCATCTTCCCTAAGCTTTTGCTACATTTGTAACCTTTTGCGTATATTCCCACTCCTGTACCTGATTCAAATTTTGGATCCATCAGTGTACCACACAAGACTATCTTGTTCTGGTGGATTGAGTCCCTTCGTCCAGTCCTCTATTGAAGGGATTTGGACCTTAAAAGACCTTTCAAACACAAAAATAGTTTGCATTTTATCGGATATCATGCTAGTTATCCGATCCAGGCCTTCATTGCAATCAAACTTTGTATGGTTAATCTTTGGCCTAGAGGCATCCCATAGTCCAGCAACAGCAAGACGCTGTAATGTCTTCCTTGCCTCGAATTCAACCATCATATGCAGAGGAGGGATATTGAGGTATCTCTCAATCGCTGCCGTAGGTGTTGTCCTGAAAGCGCCCGTGATGCCGCGACACACTGTTCTTTGTAACCTGGTGAGTGGCGCTTTGCACGAGGCAAGCTTTGTTCTTGGCCACCACACTATGCTGCCGTATGTGATAATAGGTATTATGGGTCCATATTGGCTCACCTAAAGTTCTTTATCCGAAATTGTTCTTCCTAATGATTTGTAATCCAACGTATTACTCTTCCTAAAATGTTTCATCCTAAAGTTTTCATTCATACTATTTGTAGTGCTATCGGCGATGTTCATAACACTCATGTTTCCGAAAATTGTAATTAATAATATTATAAATGTAAATATATTTAAACTTTTACTGTTTTTTATCATAACGCTTTTTTCCCAAAACATAATTATCATAATATTTTCACTCAGATCAAATAAAAAGTCAAGATGGAACGTTGCAAATAACAAAGTGACGCCGATTCAAACTATGCCTTGCCGTACAAATACACAATACACGCACTCACGTTCAACGAAATTACGCCATAGCTTGTCATTTGAGCTCACAGATCAAATAATAAAGCTCGACTGAGAAGCTAAGGGGTAGTTTCGTTGTACGTGTGCGCGTACCAGTCGCGGAGGATTAAAATTAGATGTACATGGATTTTTATAAAAAAAAAAAAAACGAATAACAGTGGATAAACAATATTGGGCGTGTGAATTAAGAAGCAACAAAAAATATAAGTGTAAGGGGATATTAATCACTACTTTCAATAAGGAAGTCAACAAGTATAAATTACTGGAAGGACCACACCAAGAACATAATCTTGAAACAGATGCTTTGAAGGAAAAGGTTTGTTTTTAAACTATTTCTTGTGATTACAAAACAACTGTTCACATTTTTACATTTAGCCATTTTAGATTATTGTTGTTACATACTTATTACTATAACTTTACCTGAGATAATTATGTTTAAAAAACCAACTGTTTAGAATGATTAAAGGTCGTTTCACAGATTTTTGTTTTAAATGAATGAAATTCAGGTCAGAGTGTCGTCTTGGAGGCACTATGAAAAAAATACTTAGAAAAATTTCGCGACCAATTTCGAGGTAAAACAATAAATAAAACCCGTTTCTCAAGCTCCCCTTGAGAAACGGTTACCACATCCAAGGATGCTGTGCGGGGCTACTATTTCTGTCTGCGGGGTCAAAAGTAACACGAACGAGATGACAGGATCTGAGTTCGCTCGCTTTGCTCGCTCAATTCAGCTTCCGTCATCTCGTTCGAACCTAACCTGTCCGTGTCGGGGTGCCCTAGGTTCCCGAGCTCGCTTCCATTCTAACAGCTCGCTCTTGTACTGATTCGTTGACCATAATTTGTTATTTTAATGTTGACATTGGTTGTAACATAGAATAGGTGCAACTGTGAAAATATAGTTACGCAAAATTAATGTATATAATACTGATTATTATGAATAATAAGAAATCTAAACAAAAAAGATATGACTTTGAATAATAGTGTAAAAGATGTTTATGTTGAGAAAATAAAGGAAAACAAATAAAAGTATAGTAAATGTTTATTGCTACTGACATTATGAAGTTGAATGCTTCGGAATTATGAACATTAGAGACAGAGTAGTTAGGATTGTGATTGTTTGGATGAATAATGTTAGGAAGAACATTTTCGGAGTTCCAATTATCGGAGTTAAAAATTTAGGTGAACTTTGGCGCACCCAGGTATTATCATTGTTCGGTACAGCCATCGTATCACTTTGGGCTTTAATCCCCAAGTTTTACCGTAGGTGGAACGACACATGCCGAACACTCGTAAGGCCTTTGTCGTAATATTTTTCACATGAGTTTTCCACCTGAGTTCTTTATCAAGCGTTACACCCAAATATTTAACTTCGGTGGACCAGGGCAGCTTTATTCCATTGAAGGAGGGCTCTCCTAGGTTTCCTAGTTGTCTCTTCCTCGTGAATGGAATAATGACTGCTTTACTTGGGTTGATAGAGAGGTGGTTCTTTGTACACCATTCCTCTGTCATCCTCAATGCCTTTTGTAACAAACCAGAGACTACGTTCGGAAATATACCATTAACCATTATAGCTATGTCATCTGCATAGCCTACTGTGTAGAATGGTCCGGTGTTGAGTTTGGTAAGCAGCGAGTCTACTACCAAGCACCACAATAATGGTGACAGCACTCCGCCTTGCGGACAACCTCTTGTTGTTTTTGCGCTAAGTCTGTCTCCCATCAGTTCCGATCTGACTATTCTGCTTCTCAGCATATAGTCAATCCAGTTGCACGTGGTATCATTGATGCCATGTTCCTTTGCAGCAATGCGTATGGACTCAAATGTTGTCTTGTCAAAGGCTCCCTCTATGTCGAGGAAAGCCCCGACACAAATCTCTTGTCCTTCTAGCGCTGCCTCGGCTCGACTCGCAACATAGTGCAATGCCGTATCCGTAGATTTTCCAGGGCCGTAGGCGCACTGTAGTTTATGTAAAGGGAATACTTTAAGTGGTCCCTCTCTTAGGTACCTGTCTACCATTTTCTCCAGAGCTTTTAAGAGAAAGGATGATAGACTGATGGGCCTATAAGCTTTAGCTTCTTCGTAAGTCGGTCTGCCCACCTTCGGTATAAAGGTGAGTTTGACCTCCCTCCATGCCTTAGATACATACCCAAAGGCTATGCAGGCTCTGTAGAGTTTACTCAAATGTGGTATCAAAACAGATGCCCCTTCTTGCAAAAGTATTGGGTAGATGCCATCCATTATATTTGGTTACATTGTGGTCGTTATAAAACTTCTGCCTTTCGGGGTGACGTTATGTATCTCAGTGTTTATATATCGAATATAACATAACATAAACATATGCGTGTATAAAAGAGTATAATTATATTAATAAGTTACATTCTATTTTATAGTAAATTGTTTAATATGTTTTTCTTTTCATTTCCTCTCTGCTCACGGTGTATACATATTGTTACAAGATAGGGCAACAATAATAATGTTAAGGACCGCCTTCACTCCGTAAATAAAACACAAAGAAAATTGTTATGGAGGCAAACAGCGGCGAGGAAACTACTGGCAGCTGGCTTTCTTCATGTACATAGACTTCTTTACTTGATAACTACTGGCAACTGACTGACGTCATCTAGTGACGAGAGGAAGAACTAGAAGTAACTAGTAGCGCCATCTAGTATCGAATAGCGGAACTAATATTCTCGAAAGCACGTGTCAACTCGAACTTTCCAGCATGTTCGAGCGGAATATTCTGTAAGTTTCTAATCGCTTCAGGAACAATGGGTTCGAAAGTCGAATATCCTGGCAAGTTCTCGAAGTATCTAGAACAGTATGGAACGTTCCAGAAACATCTTTAGTGCTATGTAAAGAGGGGCTGGGTTCGTCGTGGGCCATCATCCGGGGGATTGCCTTCCAAGCAAGCCACTCCCCCCCATCTAGCCCTCAGAGGACTTCACCATGGGCTAAACTAAACCAAAAAAGTATGGCCCTTCAGACCAACCAACAGGCCAATCCAGGGCGGATGGACCATCCCATCCCGGCACCAACCTATCCCATCGCATAGTTCTCGATTTCCATGGGATCTCCTCATCAGATCCTGACTTGGTGAAAATATTTTTATTGCGTGAAAGGATATCCTTTCAAACAATAAAAATATTTTCAAAATCGGTCCACAATTGACGGAGAAATCGGTAGAAAAAAACAAACATAGTCGAACATAGAACCTCCTCTTTTTGGAAAGTCGGTTAAAAAAAATTACATCGCAACTGTTTACCCCGAAGGATTAAATAGAGGTGCACCTAATAGCACCCACATTTTGACAGCAATTTTTAAGTCCAATGTAATATAGGGGACGGGCATATTGCCATAAACCGGTCACAAATTCAGACTTCCTGCTTATTTTTTTGGCCAATAAAAAACAACTTTTTTTAAACGTGCTTATCAGCTTACCGAGCATTGTCATCCAAACCAAACGTGTATACAACATTGCATCATAATCGGTTGAGGATAACTGCTTTAAAATTCAGTTGCATGATTTGAACCTGAATAAAAAAAAATACATACATATATTGCATGTTAAAAAAACTTGTAAAAAACCCAACAACACTTTGCTCGACCCGCGAATCGAACAACCAATTGAGGCAGATTAGCCATCCGTCGAATCCGTCTTGCTTTTGCACGAAGTGGTTTGTTCAAAACAAGTTACTATTATATATAGTATACTAGAGTAACTTTATTCGTGATTCAGGTTGTTAAATCAAATACCTGTTGAGTTTAAACGAGTTTTTGATAAGAACAGTTAAGTTTTATTTACGAGGTTAGTAGGTACGTAAAACATTGAACGATCGGTCACAGACTTATTCCCTTGTTATAAATAACATAAAATCAGAGTCAGAGGCCGTACTTTGACGTGACAATGCCATCAAGATCCCGTTGTGAATAAGTAATAGTAGATTAAGCACCAAGGGGATAAAGCAGTGTCTTACGTCACGGGTGGCATGTGGCATATTGAACCCTGAGTGTAACGAGGGACTATGAAGAATCCTGATTGAAGCGAGGGGTTCAAGGTGCCCAAGACGAAGACAGGCTTTATTCCAGACGGGCATACTCTACTTTTTACACCTTCTGCGAGACAGTAAAAAGCTGCTGTATGTATTGATTTGAATATTGTGTTTGATGCTTATTGTAGATCTGAGCATTGAATAAATGCACCATATAGGCTGCTTTATTTTCTAGTTTCTGCTAAAAGTTGGAAACAACCTAATAGGATGGATTCCGACATAATCTTGACTACTTTTGTTGTTTTCCATTGAACAAAATCGTCATAGGCTGTTTCGTATCTGTGGTTTGATTTTTCCGGTAGTAGATTTATTAATAATCTCTAAAGCGCCCGATTTGATATACTCTGGAGTAGAATCACTATCGATCGACATTTTTTGTCAACAAGAATCTATCTATATATGAATATATATAAAATGCAATGTTCCGACTGACATATCAACGCCCAGCCTAAACCACTAATAAAAGAAGTTTGAAATTCTGAATTTATACTGTAGGTGTCATTTAAGAAAGGATTTTTCGAAATTCATCCCCTAAAGAGGTAAAATAGGGGATAAAAGTTTGTATGGTAATTTTTATTAACTCCAGAAACAACCAGGACTGGTCTTATGAGTGACTCTGAAACTACCAGGAAAACAGGATTAAAAAGAGACGGTGCCATACGTATAGCTCCGTCTCTCTATCAAACCGGTATCTTGATGGTTTTAAGATATGACATTTTAACGGCGTAGGGCCCCAGGGGGGTGAGCTTAGAGTAAGGCGTAAGGAACAGATTTATACAAGTCATATACATCTGTCTCTTACACATACTAAAAATAACCTTACTCTAAGAGCTTATGATCACCCCCCAGGTCATGTTTAAGTGCCATGGAGTAGAGGTTGTTGTTCATCCAAATTGTTGCAATCAGGGGCAGAACCTAGATGAGGGTAGCACACGAGCGTGGGGTTTGCACAAGAAAATAGAGGCCTGGGCATAGGCCTCTATTGCATAGGAGTGGGTGAAGCTGCATGGGCTGTAGATAATGTTTGAGCCTATTTTCATCAACCGTGTGTACGGTATGGAAGATTGGATATGAGAAATCCCAATATCCGGATTGCTACTAAGAAATTCCTGGTGGAAAACACTGACTACACTGCCTGCTATTTTATATGCAGATTGTAAGGACTAAAGGAATTGTTAAGATTCATCTTGTGAGTCAGCTCATTGTATACCTACTTACCTAGTGTATGTGTGTGGGTACTTTACTTTTTAACGTGCCGGATGTCGCAGCAATCATTGTGGTCCCAAGCCAGTATCTGTGCAGAGAGTCAATTGCGAACAACACTCGAATGCTTGTTCACATAAGGGCCTTAAGCCTGCGTCGTGCGGCGTTGCCGTGCGTCAGGCAGGGGATTTAGCTAAGACCCTAATAACAAATATGTCATACATAAATGTCCGTGTTACCCAGGATGCCACAAGCGGTATATGTTTGCTATCGACTCGCTAAGAAGAAGGTTCTGTAAACATACATACATAGACTGATAAACACATTACCCTCCTTCGGCAGTCGGCTAAAAAGAGAATATGATGTACTGAATACTAATTGTAACATTCATTACGCCGACAGGTCGATTCATCCATTCGTGTTTTGCCGATAGAACTTTTCAAAAGTGAACGATTCGCCGACAAGACACGAGTCGTCGATAGAACCTTTTAATACTAATAAATTAATTATTATTTAACAGGACAGTCGCCACCCTTTAACATTAACTCCAATTTTCACGCCTAAAAAGCCGCATACGACTTCCTTGGAAGCCAGCGCAACTGAAGAGAAATGTAAACTGTGGAAACACGCACATCCTGTCCCTTCATACTTCTTCACTCCGGGAGAGCATCTCCCCCCTAAACACGAACTTCAGTGGCCAACCTGGAAATCCCTTAACCGATTGCGGGCCCAGGTTGGTTGCTGTAGGGAAAACCTGCTCAGATGGAGTCTTATAGACCCATCTCAAAACAGTGCCAGTCTGCCCTTCGTGCCCGGCAACCTGCACCTTTCAGGATCTGAATGCGGCAAATGACAGAGCTGTCCAGGTGTCTACACACTACTGGTTAGACAAAATTTGAGAATAGTTGAGACAAAAATTGAATTCATCGCTAAGAAAAGAATCCATACTGATATTATAAATGTGAAAGTAACTCTGTCTGTCTGTCTGTCTGTCTGTCTGTCTGTCTGTCTGTTACCTTTTCACGCTTAAACCGCTGCACCGATTTAGATGAAATTTGGTATGAAGATAGTTTGAGACCTGGGAAAGGACATAGCCTATATAGGTAGGGTAGGGTAGGGTAGGGTATGGTAGTGTAGGGTAGAGTATTGTAGGGTAGTGTAGGGTCGGGTAGGTTAGGGTAGGGTAGGGTAGGGAGGGGTGCGGGTCAGGTAACCTCCACGTTGGCCTAGTTGGTTGCTGGTCTCTTTCGGATACGTCCGGGGAGAAGAGCAACCCGTTGGGCTGGTGCACCCTGGGCACCGTCAATAACTTCCCATTCGTGGGTTCTTGTTGGCGATGGCGAATATCTGACGGGGGGTTAAGGGGGGGACTCGTCGCTCTGGGTGTTCCTCTGAATAGCAGAGGACACTCCAGAAGCGGCGAAGGGGTAGGCTGGGTAGGTAGGTTGGGGTGGGTGGGGTAGGTTAGGTTTGGTAGGTAAGCGGTGGGGCTCACTTCCTTGCCTCTGGGCGGGCCGCCTTCCCCTGCGGGGGGGAACGCCCGGGGCACCCCAGCTCTGCACCCTGCACTGCCCGGCTCTGCAGTGACCGGCTCTGCCCGCTCTGCACCTGGCTTTGCACTCGGCGCTCGTGCGGTTTGAGCTCCCCGAGTGCACTGACCAGCTCTGCACCCTGCTTTGCCCGGCTCTGCATCCGGGCTTTGCCCGCTCTGCACCTGGCTCTGCAGCCCGGAATCTCTCCTGTGGGTGGGGGTGGCTGCGGCTCGGGGGCGGGAGGTGGGCCCACGAGGAGGACGACTTGTCGTTGCTGACCCTCCTTTGACGTGGGATGGTCGGCAGGGACAAGTCGATGGTAGGAGGAGGCGGCGGAGCGTCGGTCTCGAAGCTTCGCCGCACACGCGGAGGGCGGCGTCTGGCCTTCGCGGATTCTGGCCAGATGCCGCATAGGAGGGGACCGTTAGGTCCAGTGCGGTGGAGGGTACGGCGCGGCACACCGTCTAGGTGTGCCCAGCGGGGGCGTAGCTGCGCCGTGCCCTGAGGAGGTAGTAAGGCAGGTCCTCTCGCTTCCCGGTGTGGTAGATCCATGCTGGGGAGCGGGGAGGCCTGGGCGGCGGTTGCCTCCTTTTGCGAGGACGCCATGTCGCAAAAGGAGGCAGCGGTGGGGGTGGGAGAGGGCGGTTGTACGATCGCCTGCGCCCACCCCCTGGTGGTGATTAGCGGGCGGCAGGTGCGGGGGCGCCTGTCGTCTGCATTGCACAATCACCACCCTCGTCGGGCGGGAATGGCCGATCACTCACGGTCATTCCCGGGCCCCTCCACTGAGGGAGGGGCGTGCGGGGCCCGCCATTATGGTGGGCAATCGTCGGCGGAGGACTGGGCGTAAAGGCTGTGCCGGTTTCCCAGTCCTCCTCCACACAGACGATGCGGGAGTGCGCTGGTTTATTTTAGTGGGTATACCGGGCTTGCCCGGGGAGTCCCACATAGCCCGTCCATTCCCCCGATGGGCGGGTATGCGTAATGCATTTTTTTCCAGCGTTATCAAAAAAAAAAAAAAAAAAAAAAGGGTAGGGTAGGGTAGGGTAGTGTAGGGTAGGGTAGTGTAGGGTAGGGTAGTGTAGGGTAGGGTAGGGTAGTGTAGGGTAGTGTAGGGTAGGGTAGGGTAGGGTAGGGTAGGGTAGGGTAGGGTAGTGTAGAGTAGGGTAGGGTAGGGTAGGGTAGGTTAGGGTAGGGTAGGGTAGATAAATGTTTGGTCTTGTTATGGCAAAACAAAGTTTGCCGGGTCAGCTAGTATAATATATTTAGCTGATCTTCTTCTTATTGACCGAACGTTTTGACCGAGTCACTGACGAGCTGTTTTCACTCCACCCTGTCTTAGACTCTTCTCAGGGCAGTGAAAAGAAAAAGTATGTCAGAAAGGAAAGGAGGCATACCCATTTGTTGTAGATGCAGTGTATGATTATAGGCTGAAATGATGATGTTGATGATTTTTAACCCCCGCCGGAAAAAGAGGGGTGTTATAAGTTTTACGTGTGTTGCTGTGTATCTGTGTATCTGTGAATCTGTGTATCTGTGTGTCTGTCTGTGGCATCATAGAGCCTAAACGGATGAACCGATTTAAATTTAGTATTTTTTTGTTTGAAAGGTGATTTTGTCGAGAGTGTTCTTAGCTATGTTTGAATAAAATCAGTTCAGCCATTCAAAAGTTATGAGCGTTTTACTGTTTGAATCGGGGTGTTTTCGCAAGATAAATGCGTCGGGGGTTTTTAAATTTTGAAATTTTACTTGTTCCTATAGCAAAAATAACTTTCGTTTTGTAAGTCGGTGTCTTGGGTACTTACTTCTTGTTTTTTATCGTTTTTCAACACCGACTTCCGAAACGAAAGTAATTTTTCCACTTTTTAGTATTTTGCTTTAGAAGTGGTTATATTTTTATTTTTATGTATTTATTTTCTCTTTTTAGTTTTAGTACCCTATCATTAAAATTTGAGCAAAGTCTAGTATGGTGGAATGACAAAATAAACATAATACATTAATTTACATACCTATTCGTGCTGTTTGGCGCTAAGGAGTTCGGTTGAAGGTTCCATATCTTGAAAACTGCTGAACTGATTTTGATGAAACTTGCACTGTTCCCTAAGTTGAGAGATACTTGATCCAATAAAAAAAATGACGATCAGATAAGTAGTTTCGGAGAAATGCGTGGACAAAATACATACAAACAAACATACATACACTTATGAAATTTGGTATACGTGTTTCTAAACACGTATAACAAGTTTCTGCTCATACAGAGTAACATAAATGCGAGTATTGTGCAATTCCAACAATATTACATACACGAATCGATTACCTCCTTTTTTTTTTAAGTCGTTAAAAATTTATGATAAAGAGCAATGGCCTACGTTAACCTCAAGAAGCCGAAAAAAATATGGCATTTGGTTTTTTCCCTATTTATGTAGGGTCCTGCAATAAAACATTTTAAATTGATTGTGTTTTTAAAACATAAGTCGATGGATCTTCGTGTCGTTGAGTAATTTATAAATCTGATACTTGAATGTACATACATTCAAGACAACACAAAATTATTATATCAGAAATCTCATATATATTGAACTTTGTGAATGTATTAAGGCTCCCTCAGACAAGCGCAACGAAGATGCGTCAACCCTTATTTTTTTAATTGTTCTTCGGATAATACCGTAAATACAGTTTCTACGAAGAATGGTCGTCACATTGTCGTGGCGCACATGTTTGCAGGAGCCTTTATTTGTAGTTTAATACTTTGCATTATCAAGCGAAACCAGGGCATGTCATTAATTGATAAACAAACTAGACTTAACTAGACCAATTAACGGTCACAGGACAAAATTTTGTTGCTAACTTTTTCCTTATAAAACCTGTATCAAATCTAACGTTATTTCACGTTGACCTACTGTTGACACTTTTTTTGTGGGCTAATCTTTTATAACACATCCCATTGAATCCGACGACGCATCAGTAACATATCGTGTTCGTTCGCGTTCGGTCGGAACGCTCGTAAAATTCGTCTGGTATCGCCTTTACAGCCGATAGAAAATGGAAAAGTTAATGGTGTTTCTGTCACTTGCTACAGCTGTTTGCTGTAAGTATGATTTTTGTGTTATTTATCCCCTGATCGGGCAGAGTTTTTCGGTTATTGGGTTTTCCATGTCCAATAGGAGGTTCGTATAGGTAAGGTTCTGGTATAGCGTTGGAAGGCCGCCTACTAGGACCAATGTGGCGACGCTTTGGAGAGACTTGTGTCCAGCAGTCAACGTCTTTCAGCAGTAATAATAATGATGCCCAATAGGATCAAGCCTGGAGTTTACTTGACCTGTGCGGCCCGGTTTAATGGGCACATGGCGCTGCAACATGGCGTAAAGTGGCTGTTGCATGCGCCTCTACCTTACCTTTCTGGGATAACAAGCGTGATGTTATTTTATATTTAGTAACTTATCAGTGTTTATCTTGTTTCAGGTATTCAATATGATGGGCTTAAAGGTATGTTCAATATGTTATCTTTTAAAGATAGGTAAAAGGTACCTACGAGTACAATAGGCTAATATAAGTTATTTACATGTTATAAAATGTTATTTAGCTATATTCAAAGTTGAAATGAAAAATGCCTTAAATCTTCTCAATATTCAGTTCTAAGAATCGTCAGAACTTTACGCCGGGAAAGACTTCAAACGTAATATTATTCTCTAAATTGGCAATGCTACAAAAAAAATATAACTGTTATGTTTTCCATCTTCCAGTCAAATTTGGTTGGTCGGATGCCCTGGCCGATATGGAGTACTTCTTCTCGATTCCTCGCACCATCAGCGATGTGGAGAACGAGGGCTGGCAGAGGACTGAGAGGCCTCCAGGTCCTCTACCCGAGCTGAGGATGTACTGTCCTCCCGGGAGGATTGTTTGTCCTCTGTATGATACTGCGGGATTCGTGGCTGGACTTATGGTTGCTGTAAGTAGACTTTTCATATCAAAGACAGTGCTAGTGAGTTCTTCAATTAGGTCACTGACCCAAGAAATTATTGGATTATTTGTGCTTAAGACCAATATTTAATGTAATAAAAGGGTCTTCAAGAGTGGAAATACGTGAGCTGTGTTAGTTTGTCATGCACCTTGATCTTGGACTTTGCTAACAGATTTAGTTTTCACGACAAAGGTAAGCTGTTCTATTCCAAAAGTAGGGGAAGACTACAAAAACGTGAATGGAATGTATGAAGGATGAGAAATCTAGAATGACGATTAATGGAAGATAGATGTATGGAAGAATGTTGCGCTGACCACAAATAAATTGGCAAAAGAATGATTTCATAATCTGTTTTCTTATAACCACAAACGCGATAGTATCTAGGAGCAGTATCGATTTATGGAAATAATTTACAAGAGCAACGCACTCTTAACGTTTCTGATATAACAGTCAAACATCCACATCGATATACTTAGTACAGCATTGTTATTTCTGTCAGATTAGCAACAATCATCATAAAAATACGTCATTTTAACACACCAAAACATACACACTGGCTTCTATTGGTGCATGACCCCGCAAACCTCTTCCTCAATGCTGACAAAGTGACAATACGCCGTCAATTCAAACAGAATGACGTGTCAATCTCGTTCGCGGCGTTTATCTAATTTATTTGAATGAACAAGATCAATCGCGGTGGAGTCCTACCCACGCATGCTCTGCTACAATGGAGCATAGTAGTCTCTTTTAAGTTCTGAGAGGATACAATGCGAAATGCATGGAAGCAAGAGAGGGACTCATTAAGTAAAGTGCTTGTATAGAATCCATGTGAACTAGTTTAAATCTTTGAAGCTAAAGCCATGTTGTCATAGAAATCGTACTACTGAGAATGCATACAATTAGATTTTTTTATCACCATCAAAACTTTTCTAGAGTTTAGGTGATTATTGATAAAAACAAGTGATTTGGTTTATGCAAAAATCAACTCTTAAAAAACCCGGCCAAGTGCGAGTCGGACTCGCGCACGAAGTGTTCCGTACCATTATCGCAAAAAACGCCACAAAAATTACGTTTGTTGTATGGGAGCCCCACTTAAATATTTATTTTATTCTGTTTTTAGTATTTGTTGTTACAGCGGCAACAGAACTTATCATCATCTGTGAAAATTTCAACTTTCTAGTAATCACCGTTCATGAGATAGAGGCTAGTGACAGACAAACAGACAGACGGACCGCGGAGTCTTAGTAATAGTGTTTTCACTCTTTGGGTACCTACGGAACCCTAAAAATAAAAACATTATTAGCAGTTCCCAATGACGTATTAGATTAAAACCTTTTTTTATTGCTAAGTACATTTTTGTTTGCATAGCTCGAAGCTCAAGCTGAAGACCTATTTCGTCTTTTTAAAAGAGTTGATTTTATATAAACTGTATCGTTATCGTTGTATACCTAACCACGACATTTTGGAAGGTGATAAAAATCAGGTTTTAAATCAGTTGATCAATTTGCCTCATTCACGAGTACTTACCACCTGTACGAGTTATACCACTGCACTAGTTAGTTGAAATAATTAACAAGATATTGGAATATGGTAAGGTAAGGTAGGTTAAAACCTCTTATTGTTACTTCTTGACTTATGTCGTATGCCCCCTGGATCAGAGGGCGTCCATAGAAGTCGCGACATCGCGATCGCTTATTTGCCTAGCGGATTCCAATCCAATGCTTGCTTGGGTATATAATTAGAATAACTTCGCAGCTTGTGGAAAAAGCAACTCCCCTTGCGACGCTTGATCTGGCGGACGATAGGGTTCTCTTGGGATTTCTCCATTAGGTCTACGTTCGTGATGGTATTGGGCCAGTAGATTCCGAGTATGCGACGAATTGATTGTCACCTACACATTTTTTTGTGATGTCCAATTTAGTCCCAAAGTCATAAAAATATTTCTGGTTTGTTATGGTTCCTTTTGGCGATATTTTAATCGGCCAAAAAACACGTTTGTTTACGTTTTTTTTCTGTTTTTGGGTTCAAAAGATTATTTCGTCAATATACTAAAGATGATCGTCGTAAAGGCATATCAAGGAACAAATAATATGTTGTTCATTTATTTTTATTTAATCGGCAGTAATTGGTTAAGTTAGTTGGCCTGTCTAGTCCCCCAAACACCAGAAGTTCTACAATAAGATTCCCCTTGATAGCTAGGATTCTTTTCAATATTTCTAACTGAAAATTTGAGAGCAATCTGAAAACCGATAAGTTTCAGATATACCTAACTATATGGGTCAAATGATAAGGCCTGATGGCGAAGACTGATGAAGATTGAGCCCGTGGTAACCAGTGCCACAGATAATATAATACTTACTAGGTAATAATATTTGAATTAAGGATTCGAAATAATTATCAATCAGATTTAGCAACAGCAAAGACATGAAAGATTAAGTTTAAATTCCATTGCTATCAATATTATTTGGGTTCTTTTTACTACAAAGCAGCGACCCGAGTGCAATTTATTTTCGGGGAATTTTTAACTGCACCTCTATTTAGAAATTTAAGCAAACAAAATATCTCCACTAATAACCTACTGCAAAACAATATTACTCACCGTAAAACAAAAATACTGATTTGCACACAAATTATTCAATTAAATATAAAATAAATGTGAATTAGTCCAAGAGCGAGCGAAGCGAGCTCGGGAGCTTAGGGCACCCCGACACGGATAGGTTAGGTTCGAAGGAGATGACGGGAGCTGAAGTGAGCGAGCAAAGCGAGCGAACTCAGCTCCCGTCATCTCCTTCATGTTAGGTTACTTTAGACCCTGCAGACAGAAATAGGAGCCCTGCGCAGCGGGGCTCCGTCGACTTTGTTTCGTTTCCCCCCCTCCCTTAAAACTTAAATATTTTGTTGCACTCGAAGAATTATTAGATTTACTTTTAGTTAACAGATAGTTATTCAGTAAAACAGTTAAGCTTTAAAGATCTAGCAGTATAGTATAATTCATTTATTTGATGAGCAAATTTAGTGTGCAATTCAGTATTTTTGGTAGTAATTTCGAATATTTTGATTGAAAAAAGGGGAATTACAGTTAAAGTATTAAATAACACCCTTTATTTTCTGCTGAATTTTCCAAAACAGTTATTTTATAATAACTTGTCCTGACAACTACGAACACAACGAATAGAAAAAAAGTAAACTTAAAAAATCAAATACCCGATTGCCATCTGGTGAAAAAGAGTAAGTAAACAACAAGAAGAAAATTTTGCTATGCAGTTGGAGGATACATATTCGCGATCTGGCTGACCAAAACCCACAGACATAAATCTAACTAGATGACGCGATTGTATTTACTTCGCGTGTCAAAAAGGGGAGTAAAAGTACGACCAATGATCGTAATTTCAGCTGTTTCATTTTGCATTATCGGCACCAGACATCAACCGAAATGTGAAAAAATGCCTAATTATGCGTTATCTAGTAAGATTTATGTCTGTGTGTCTGTGTGTCTTAAACCACAATTATGCATCCTGCGACTGCACAGCATGATTTTCTTTTTGTTTACACCTTTTAAGTTCGCTTATTAAGCAGTCGGATATTCGATTTTGTAAATAAACTTTTTTTTATTTATGTTCATCTTTTAAGTAAAAAAACTTTTTAAGAAATAAATTTAAACCGGCTTCAAAAGCAAAAAAATACTTTGTTTTCCGAACCGTAGTGTTTTGCTTTAGAAGTCGGTTTAATTTTAACCGACTTCCCAAAAAGGAGGAGGTTCTCAATTCGGATGTTTCTATTTTTTTGTATGTATGTTAGAGCATAACTCCGTCATATATGGACGGATTTGCAAAATATTTATTTTATTTTATAAGGTATACTCTCGAGGTAGTCCCATTGGCACCAAATCCCACCACCTCGAGAGTACCTATTTACAAAACATTATTACAAAAATAGAAACTTCCGAATTGAGAACCTCCTTTTTGGGAGGTTGGTTAAAAATACTAACCAAATATCGAGTTATGTTTCGGCGGTCGAAAAATAATTATTTTAATTCTCTAATTGCCGGTAAATGCATAGTTGCAATATACGTAGCATGCTGACGGTGACTGCGTACTCAGCGTAAACTTCTATTACGATGGGTTAACTATCTCCATCACTTTTCTAAGAACGCTTGGATGGTCAAGACGTATCTAAAGATGTCAATTCGTCTAGCAGATTGAAAGATATGAGATAATTAGAGAGATTGGTGGTTAACCAACATTAAATTGTTATATATATCGGAGGAAGGTAAATGATTAATAGTTGGGAACGAAGAAATATCGCTTGTAAACTTATTAATTCAGTTTTTTTTAATTGGCAACATTTAGCTTCTGATTCAAATTTCAATTAGATTTTATTCGATTGGTAACACTTAGTTTTCTCCAGTGTCCAATGCTAGTGAAGGATTTGAATCCTAGAGCAAAGTGACAGACAATTTGGAGGGAAGGCGCGCGGCAGCGCGGAGTTGACTTGGGTAGAGAGAGTACGATATTCCTGGAGAGAAATGGAGCGGGACGTATGGCGATTACGTGTGATAAGTGGCATTATTGGTGCCGGTGGAGTTGCGTCTAAAAGTATCAGACTAGAGAAAGTGATTATAAATTGGCGCGTCAACTTGCTACTAGAATTGGACAATGGAATATCTCTAAAACGGCATTAGTTACCTGCTTTGTGCGCGCATTACCCACGATAAGCCCACAGGACCGAGGGTATATGGAAGGAAGCCCTCGTGTTTCCGACATATATTATCCTAAACTGTTATTTAAAATGAAAAATGATGAAAGAAACCTAACCTAGGTAATTCAACGATACCCCACTTGACATAGTTCGTCGTTTCTTTTTTAACCCCCGCCGGAAAAAGAGGGGTGTTATAATTTAACCCCCGCCGGAAAAAGAGTGGTGTTATTTAACCCCCGCCGGAAAAAGAGGGGTGTTATAAGTTTCACGTGTGTTGCTGTGTATCTGTATGTCTGTGTATCTGTGTGTCTGTCTGTGACATCATAACGCCTAAACGAATGAACCGATGTCGATTTAGTTTTTTTTGTATAAAAGGTAATTTTGTCGAGAGTGTTCTTAGCTATGTTTGAATAAAATCGGTTTAGCCGTTCAAAAGTTATGGACGTTTTACTCTTTGAACCGGGGTGTTTTCGCAAGATAGATGTGTCGGGGGTTTTTTAAATTTTGAAATTTTACTAGTTCATTTTGGCAATATGGCGTCTGGTTCTCGCTGCTGTGAATTTTGATTTCTGTCATGTCTTTAGTGACACTCGAAAGGTTAATGCTGGCGTGAGAAGCCTGCCTACGACGAATTGATTGACGTAACAATCATCAAAATTGGCCTATGCGTTTGGTCTCTAGAAGGCCACATAGGAACAAACAAACATAATGTACATACATAGACTGATCCCGCAGTCGGGTAAAAACAGTCAAATCGGTCGAGCCATCCTCATACATGCGGCAATTGATTTTTATTATGGAAGATTACTTAAAAACCAACTTAGAATATAAGTACTACACTTAAGTCGATAGTTGAATAAGTGGTGGAGGAATGGAATTATCTGAAATTACCCATTTAAGTAGAAGTATTCAAGATCACGAATATATCTTTTTTTGTAATGCATGTAGCTTTTACAAAAAAAACAAAATGTATTTACTTACATTAAATAATATTTGTGCGAAATATTAACTATCTACATATTAACTGGTGGTGTCCGACCGTAACACGATTTTCAACCGAAATCGAAACCACAACGGCTCCTCTTCAAGATTTGGCCGAAACAGAAGCTTTGGTCGGGCACTTATAGTAACCTACCAGCCTGTAACTGTCTTAAAGCAGGGCAAAGGTCTCTCTTCTCATCACAGATAGCGAAGGCATGAGCAATAATTAATCACCACTCTCTGAGCTCTTAATCAAGGTGGATTTATAGAGGCGAATTTATGGGCATTCCCTAAATAGACAACGCTAAAAATTATATGTAACAAAGCTAAACATCTTGCTATTAACAGTCTTTACAAGGATAAAATCCATAATGCGGATGTCTCCCCTGGGACTCCTGGGTCACCTATGGGTTTGTATTGCGTATTAAATTGGCAAGGGACCAAGCAAGCCTCGTGGCAATTAATCTTATTAACTGTGATAATAATATTAGGCTTTAATTCTACGAGGATGTAGATAGATGTTTGGTTTTCACACCACATCTCAAATTAACCAATATTTTCCTTCGTTTTCGGCCTTGTGGTCTCCTCATCCTCCAGAATCCTATATATGCCATCAAGCAATATTAAAAGAATTTTCGTAAGCGAAACAGTGATTTCAGAGTTTATTATTACAAGCCACTAAGCAAACAATTTTACATTTTCTTAAATGGGTTTAAAAATACTTAAGTAACTTTGTTGTAGCTTCCAGTGGACGAGTTCAACTCCCCGGCGGGAAAGCCTGAGAAGAAGTTCATCAAATGGTCGGCGAAGGCGTCTGAAGGCGAGCCTGCAAGAGACTACTGGACTGCCACCCAGTACTTTGTGTCTGCAGGTAAATATCAGCTGTGTTATCAGTATCAAACCAATCGTCTCATAGGATCGTCAGAAAATATTGGTAGAAGGCTCCGAGTTCGGGCGGTCGTACGCAGGTACATGTCCAGCTATGTTGTTAGTATCAAGTGGTCGTGAACTGCATTATAGCCTGAGGTTATAATTTAATTCACAAGGTTATGGCTTAGGCACCCGTATTTTCAGTCTCCTGCAGTGCGTTCGAAGTAATGCTGGAAGGCGAAAGCTTAATTGCTTAACATGCGATAATGTCGTAGAATAATCAGCCTATAATATTCGTACTGCTGGGACACAGGTCTCCTCTCAGTAAAAGTGGCAGGCTGTAATCCACAACGCAGCCCCAGAGCAGGTTTTATATTTTGCCTAACCTTTTTATAAACAGTGGTGAGGTGGTGAATTAAAATGAAAGTAAATCGCCTGTCTGGGGTCAAACCTACGATCTACAACTCGCAAGACTTAGCCACCACTGCTCTTATGTGGTAGACAATTCCACGGTAAAATAACATAGGACTATTCGAAATAGTTTGTAGACTAATGACACCTGCTTCTTTATGGGCCGTCCATGGCTTTTGTGACGTAAAATGGTTACTTTCTAAGGCATACTCCTTAGTAACAGTTAGGATAAAAGGTTTGAAAAAATCTACATTTAATATAAATAATATATTTTTTTATAATTTTCAACACGATATTATTTCGCTACTTTTGGATTAAAAATATTTTTACACAGAAAAAATTATGACTAGAATTTCGTCATAACTGAAATAACATAATGTTAATCAAATAATATTTTGCAAACACAACTGTCCAAAAGGAGGTTTGAATATAGGTATTCTGGGTCCGAGTGGGCGAACAGCCACATTGGGGAATAAAATATACGCCATAAGGTTGAATAAAATTTTGCACCAATTAATAAATATTTGGAGCTCAACTTTTAGGAACACCAAGCCTGCTAGCTAGAGCGATAGATGTTAAGATGTAACCGATATGTGGGTATTTTGTTCGCGAGCCATTAGCTACACTTCGAGTAGTAAAGGGGAACATAAAAGCATTCTACACCTACATATTTTTGTAGTATTAACCTAGACACTTACTTTTATAATGTAATGATATATATCTGGAATTAAGTTTAAGTACTAGTTAGTTCTCCTTTGTATGTTCTTTCATGTGCCACCATTACTATAATCCTACCCAGCTGTACCAATTCGCTCGATAAGATACCGCGAAAGAAAGGGATGTGCCCTAACAGGCGTTGCACAGAGAGGGTTTCGGGGTCGTCTTCCATGTGCTGCATGATGGTAATCACCCGGATAGTTTTAGTAAAGGAAAAATCCCACACTCCTTGGCCTTTTCTCCAATGGTCCAGACTACCAGGAATGACTACAGAAGGATTCCCCCTGATAACAAAATAAAAAATAAGAAAACGCCAAAAACTATATAATTCGATATTAAAATATTTGGTTAAATTAATGTGTAATGCTATACACTCTATCTAAGTGAATATTATTTATTCTGCCTAAAGCCTTCACTCACAAGACTGTAACAGCCAAACAGCCTCTGTCAGAACGTGAACAGAACAGATTAATTATCTCTGTGAGTGATTCCTTGAACTGCAAGGAACTGATTTGACTGCTGTTTGTTGGACTGGACGACGGGGTATCAGACAGTGTAAGCCCCCCGTGCACTAGGCAGCCTAGCTGCGGCAGCTAGTCGTACATAATGACGGTGTATTGGAGCCCGCGCACTAAGTAACCACGAACTCCCTGCTGCTGCAGCCATTAGACCGCGCCTGATTGTCTGCGCGCAGCCAGAGCGAGTGTAGGCGAATGTAATGTAGCTGCCGTCCGTCCGTCAGTCTCCACGAGCTTTTTGAAGCAGCCAGGCGTATTTTGTGTTCCGAAACTCTAAGTAATCACCAATTCTTCTTCTGGAGTTATACAAGCTCGCATAGGATTATCGTATTCTCGTGTGTTAAAAACCGACCTACGTATTTACGAACATCCTTAAAATATAGGTTTAAGAAATAAGCCCCTATGTAATATTATAAATGTAGGTAGAAAACTCTTGTTCAATGGTTTTTTTCTTTTCCATAGAGTCCCTGAAGGCTGGTGCAGGCCCACAAGTGGAGAACGGAGCTACACTCCAAGATGGGGGCGTTTGGGTAGCTGGACATGATAAGCGACTGATGCGCGTGCCCAGTACCGAGGCTGAACTCAACAGCACCGCCTTCAAGAAACAAAACTGCATTCCGAATATGGGTATGTGTAATTGATTAAAAATATTTGGTATGAATATGGATGCATATGGGTATGTGTCATTGATTTTTTTCATCCCTAAATTATTTAGTCAGAGTTTGTTGTTTTTTCATTGAACTACGTGACAAAAAAGAGATAAAAGAGAGTTGGGCTGAAAATGGTTCCTTGAGGCACACTTATCAATAATCTAATCAGTTGTTCGCGTGTTCTCTATAATGGGAGTTGTACGTATTTAATGACATGAGCTGGAGACTTTAACCATCATTAAAAATACTCATTAGATCTGTTATTTGATAAGAAGTTCACAAACCAATTCCAATTTTTATCGAATAAATGGAAATAGTGATAAAGGCCTTTGCAAGATCCAACAGAACTCCAAGACCTCTTTTTCATTTTTAAAACTTCTATGGTAATGACTCCAGGTACCCATTACTATTACAACATGACCCGGGACCTGAACTGCGATGACTTGCTGCCCTGGTTCGCACTGACCACAGGAGGTGACCTAGTCGGTACGGGCTTCCAGGTGATCGGTAGGATGCCCAAACAGAAGAGGAGGGACTGGTTTGAAGCTATTCCCAACCCCAAACAAGGCATTCAGGTGAGAAATTAATTTCAATTAACCGAGGAATCAGTACTTTTATAAAATCAAAAGTTACAAGTTGAAATAAGGTGCTTACATGATATGTACTGTTTACAATGAGGTATAATGAATGTTTTTAAAATGAGGGGTAATAGAATTAATATCTTATTTGCGGTAGATGCAATCCGTATGCTAACCCTATATAAACGAGTCAGAGTCAGCATAATTCAGTTGATGTCCACTGCAGGACATAAACATTCCCTAATCATCGCAACAACGATCGGTCTTGTGCTATGGGTAGCGGAACCTTGCATCAATCTTATTCAGTTGTGGTGGTGGGTATATTTTAGTCTTTGGGTTTTCAAATCATCCTACATTTAAATTCCATGCCAACCAATAGGCTTTATTACAGGTGACTATGCCATTCGCGCCAGATTGTCTAGGAGACTGGGCAGAGAAGTACGGAATCGTTTCCATGCACATCTACTTCGTCAATGATCCTTGGAACATACAGTGCAAGTAAGTTAAATATGATTATATTCGACTGTAATAAAAACGGGTCATAATTATGTGAAATTAGACGTCGTCATAGTCCAAAATAGCCCGCATGGTCAAGTAATACCGTCTCGTTGGTTTTGGAAGAGTCACTGTTGTAGGGCTTAAATAGAATGGTATAAATGTCTGAATCAAGCAAAGTTTTAAAGTTTTTTTACAAAACTCTCAATAAAAGCCCAGGGTCTGAATTTATGCCCAGTTAATAGCAAAAGGATAGATTTAGATATATCCCTTTGAGAAATGCAAGCTTGATATTTTGACAAGTTTATATAAAAGGTATTAATTATTTTCTAGGAATGGAGACTCCATCAAGCCTGCTCCGGCGCTGGACCGCATCATTCTCAACGGATACAGATACGCGACCAAGGTATCGGATGAATTCACCAAGCTGTTTAGCGGATAAATTATATGTGTTATTTTATAAGTAATATTATTTTATTTATCTAAGAACGAATGGAGAAGAATAAATAATTATTAATGAGTAATGTCTAAGCTGAGATTAAACCGAATCGAAAAAAAAATTGTTCCAATTTTAACACAAAAAGTCTCAAAATGTTATAAGAGAATCCATGACTGTATAGAAGTAAAATAAAATCTTACTATAGACATTTTTTTTTTATAAACTTGGACCTTTTTATGTTGTATTTTTTAAAGAGCACTATTTAAGATCCTAGCACAAGTGAGTAGGTATAAAAAAGTCGGACGTTCCCTGAGTAATCGGCCCGGTAACAACTTTACTATCTATCCTTTTTTCAAAAAATAAGATTTTTATTTATTTATTTATATATGCTTTATTGTAGGTACACCAAGTTTAAACACAGAAAAGGAAACTTAAAACTAAAATACATACAACGGGCGGCCTTATCGCTGACCGCGATCTCTATTTTCCACTTTTACGGAATAGTAAATAGCAAAATATATAAGAAAAACAAAAAAAAACAGATTATATATATATATTCAAACAAAAAGTAGAACGTAAAATCAGTTGACAAAATAAAATTAATTCCAGTTTCCAGTACCTAAAGGCGTTACAGCTGCCATTAAAAGTTACGCGAGCAATATAAAAGGAAATACTTTGTAAATGTCAAAGTTAAATTATAGTAGAACTTGATGTTTTTGGGACGCTTCGCTTCGTGAAGGTTCGGCAGTAACTTTTACGATTTAGCTCCTGTAAGTGTCTTAGTGAATAATTTATTCATGAACTGCAAAATTATAGTGTAGTTATGTCCTAGGATTACCTAACTTTAGTTTTGCAATATATAAGGCTTACAGAATCATAATAGAACATTTAATAACCTGAGAATTTCCAGGTTTCAGGCAAACGGCTGTCTGTAGGCCTGTGAGGCATACCTACTTAAAATTTTAAGTATGCTGCAAAAAAACACTGGGTAGCTCAGTAGGTACTATAAATAGCCAGCTAAAACATTAATTTTAATTTCTGAATGCCTATCATCTATTGAATCCGCTACCACCAGAATATTAAGCACTAAAATATAGGTAGGTATTTCATTTCATCGACTAGTATTCAAAGCGCCTACTAGAAGGACATTGGCAACGCATAAATCTTAGAATAAAATCTTCGGCGCCGGCCAGGCGTTGTCATTTTAACGGCGAAATGTTGGCGCATGGCCCACTGGGCACTGATAACCTACACTCTAATGCCGCTATCTAATTGATTTGTAGTAATTTATGATCGTAGAATTAAATTATATTGGCAAAGAAATAAATTCTTGCACAGATTTATTCACATAATTTAGAGGATGCTCCCATTCTTCTTATTCAGTGTGTGGATGGCAAATTAAGTATAAGACTCGGCTTAGAAGTTAGCTTGGAATTTGGCACCATCAGAAGCATCCATCAGTTAATGCATTAAGCATTGCAGGCATCAGGTCATAAAGGAAGCGATGTCAAGTGTCGCATCCGATGCTCCCATTCATTCTGTTGGGAATTGTATCCAATACTTCGAAAGGCCAGAGCCCGCCGTCTATGCTACATACACATCTGCGTGACCCACGCCACACACACCCGCCATTGGTGTGCGAGAGCGCGGCGCGGCTAGGCGAACGACTCCACCGCTACAGTCGACACCTCTTCCTAAAATCTCATTTGTTAGTCCGAGACAGTTTATATTTGTAAAGTAACGGCATTAAACCATTCGCCTAAAAAATACAGTCCACTCATTTCATCCAAAAGCAAACAATTCCTTGTGCTATTCTGTTCTCTTTCATGTCGGCCTAAGCTATACGATAATAGCTCTTGCCGTAATGAAAAGATTAATCTTGATAGCGTCACTGATAGCCTAGGGAGTGCCGTATGTAGGCTACCTAGTTAAGTATCGTCAGTTGTGGAGGCCCGAGGCACCAATACAGCCAAGATAATTTATTTAAGAAGCTTTTCGTAATCAAACAGGCTTTGTGTATGCTTGCAGATCAAATAACAAAAATAAGATTGGGAAACAAGTATCAGTCGGTTATTTTTTTTTTTTGTTAAAACGTTTTATTTTTCTCTTTTTAGTTTTGGTACGTACCTCAAATTACCATGAAAATCATTTATAGCTAAACTACACTTCATGAAGATTCCAATAAGCCTAAACACGACTAAGATACATTGTTTTATTTCGCAGTTCCCGTACCTTCTGACTTCATCATCAGATCCGTTCGATCGTACCATTTTCATCAATACCATTAATTTATAAGTATTTGCGTAGTCGTTTAACTATTCGCGGTATCTTATAACCGTGACATACTTATCATTAAGTTCCAGAGGCCATTTGTAGTCTTCTTCATCAGTTCCACATCACCAAATGATACTTTCTGAGTGCAAATAATTGCGTTGGTGTTAAAAAAACAAAATCGCTTTATGTATGCCTATAATATTTGAGGAGTTGCCTCGATTTTCATGGGATCCCCTCATGAGATTTTGACTTGGTGACATGGGACCACCTCGGGAGTATACTCTTTCAAAAGCAACAAGTATAAAAACTTTTTTGCAAAAAAAATACTACCGACTTCCAAATGAAAAACTACAAAGTGAAAAATAACTTAACTTTTGGAAGTCGGTGTCTTTCGTAGGAACCATTTTTTTGCGATATGGACACCGACTTCCAAAAGTTAAGTTATTTTTCACTTTGTAGTTTTTCATTTGGAAGTCGGTAGTATTTTTTTTGCAAAAAAGTTTTTATTTTTCCCTTTTTAGTTTTACCTACCTAATAGCAAGTTGTTTATTAAGGTCCCTATAACTCCAGAATAGATTAACCGAATAACATGAAACTTGAACATAACCGTTGAAATTAGAGATCTGCGTACCCCTTTAGAGCGTACTGGCGTGATGTTATGTTATGAAAAGGTATAAACAACAAACAGACATGCGAGTGCAGCAATCCCGAGAGATTTGCCGTTATTTATTGAAGAGTTCTGTTGTGTATCTCCGAAGTTCTTCACCAGACGTTCACCAAATTAAAATGGGACCAATTTCGAAACATACTCTTTCAAACAAAAAAAGAATTTTCAAAATCGGTCGACAATTGACGGAGATATCGGTGAACATACATAAAAAAAAAAAAAAAAAAAAACATACAAGAAGTCGAACATAGAACCTCCTCCTTTTTTGTAAGTCGGTTAAAAATTTAAAATACCCACGACACATTTATCTTGCGAAAACACCCCGATTGAAACAGTAAAACGCCCATTACTTTTGAACCGCTAAACCGTTTAAATTCAAATATAGCTAAGAACACTTTCAACATAATCACTTCAAACAAAAAAAACTAAATCAAAATCGTTTCATCCGTTAAGGTGCTATGATGCCATAGACAGACACACAGATACACAGCAACACACGTGAAACTTACAACACCTCTCTTTTTCCGGCGGAGGTTAATAACAGTTTTCAAAATCGGTCCACAATTGACGGAGAAATAGGTGAACATACATAAACAAAACATTTATATAGTTGAACATAGAACCTCCTCCTTTTTGGATATTCGGCTAAAAAGATGTAGCAGGGCTGCGTATTGATCGTCTTATTACATCAGGAGCTCTCATAATATCGAGGCAGATCAAATTATTCTCTTACCCAATGCTTGAATGCTCATTATTTACGGATTCACGATGAAAGCCCGCAGTCCAGAACAAATACTCATTCTAATTAGATTCATTGGAATGGAGAATGATATCAATCTGTTAACCGAACTATGACGAACTTATATTTTGATGTAAATATTTGTATTACATAAGTGTAGTTTCCATGTCGCAAGAATTTTGGTACCGTGAGTCAATAGTGTTTATGCAATATAAGAAACGTACTTACTTCTACAAAGTTATCAAATACGTTTTGCAACTTTTGTCAGCACCTTTATTGCGCAGCTATAAAGTCTATTCCCGTGTGTTCTTGTATGTTTGTTTTTGGGTATAGTAAAACTATTGCAATATTCTATTACCCTGTACGCTTGGGTACCCCATATCCGGTGTCTGCCTTTGGGAATTATTCCTCAGTCGTGTAACGGTTATGAAATATATTGGCATTATTGTTTGTAAGTGTTATTGTCCTTTCGATACGTTTCTGTTTCAGGATGTTGTTCTTATTTGTCAATGACTGAAGTTTAGGGGAATGTATTGCGCGATTAGTTTCTTATATAAGCATTTTTTTTTAGAACAAACAAGGAATTTATCTTGCCTAGCCATTGTGGCATTTTTAAATACAAATCTCACCCAATTTGTTATCACCCTCAGCAATTTTTTTTTAATTATTTAAGGTAGTAAGGTACCTAATATGAAAGAAGCCATTACTTAGCGGTCAATAGCGGTCGGTAGCTGTATAACTCAATATGGAACGAAACTCCAGTGCCTACCTATCTCAAAAACAATGATACACCAAATCAAATGTTACAAAATTATTCAAAGTAGACAACACGGAAAATACCAGTTTCATCCACCAATTAAACATTAGGCAATCCAGACCTCACGCTCACGTTGCCCGAAGGTTGCCAGACGGATACATTCCTGCTGGCACTTCCATTGAATCACCAGCTGCTTGGGAATGCCCGACGCCATCATTTGGTACAAGGCCTGCATAGTAAGTCGTCAGCTTTCGTGACACGGATTGGTATCCGTTGGGTTGCCCGATGTTGCGAAGTGTTTGAATGGCTTTGTTCGGTGATCTTTAATTGTTTGAAAGCGAAGGTTGTTGTCTGGAATTCCCGTGTGCGTAGACGAAGCATAGGCGTTATGTTACTATTGTGCACTATTTGTGTAACTGTTACAGATTGTGGCTGGTTTTGTTTTTGATTGAAACTCCTCTACTTTGTTTTTAACCCCCGCCGGAAAAAGAGGGGTGTTATAGTTTCACGTGTGTTGCTGTGTATCTGTCTGTGCGCGTTGTAGCGTTATAAAATAAAAATAAAACTTTTTTAACGCAACGATAACGTATAATTTTAAAAATAAATACACCGAAAATAAAAAAAGTAAAAAGGCAAAACACATTCTTTTTAAAAAAAAAGAAGAACCGCAATAGTCAATATAGTACTAATTATTTTTAGATATTAAGTAAACATAAAACTTAAAAGTGGAATTTAGAAAAGGTTTAAAGTTAAAAGATGAATTCACATGCCTAATCTTCAACGCAGTTGCAACCGGTTTAATGATGGCATAAGCATACAAGTTAAGTATGATACCATAACATGATATAAGTAAAGTAGTAAAAATTTTAACTACGGAAACTTAAAAGGTAAGCTAAGTTAAAAAAATAAAAGATAGAAAATTAAAAGAATGATAACAGCTATTCATCGGAAATCCCCGCTGGATGAAGCTCCGTTGGTAGTTCCACTCCAAACAATAAAATATTTACGGAACCCGTTCAAAGATGTTCGGAATCCCGAAGACTGCAGGTACTCCAGGGGTCATTCGTTCTGTCCCGGGGGTAGAAGCCGAAATCGGCTCAACTGATATCTACAGACAAGGAAACGGACCATTTAAATTATGGAACCAAAAGGGTCTGAAATACCAGAAGAAAACGACATTCGTAAGAACATTTAGGAAGAAGAGTCACATTACGTACCAGTTTTGATTCATGACGCATAAACTCATGTCAGCGACAAGATTTGGTATGATTAGCTTGTCAACAGTCTTGGCAGGACCGTCCACTCCTCCAGTCTGTCGAGCGGCAACTATGAGGCAAGCCCTGGTAGCGAAATGATAGTTGGTATCTCTGACAGAGCTCAATTACAGAGACATGCGGTCCGCGAGCTCCGTCGCGCTCGTGGACTTGTAAATCACGTACCCTTGGCCTAACGACGAGGAATGTGCCATCCCCGCACAAGAATTGACATATCCATGGTCATAATGTTACAGGTCATTTTAAGCAGTTACTATATAAATACCAATAATAAATTTAGTAGAAGATTTCAAAGCCAAACATTTTCTATAAAATATCAGCTGTCACTAACAGAAAAATTGTCTTCTGTTTTCTTGACAAACGAAATATGAAAATGTTAATAAATGTAACCTGCCTGCTTTGACAAATTAAAAAAGGCTAAAGCAAAGCGTCTTGTAGCGATCACGCTACAGCGTGTATGGGCGTTTTACTGTTTGAATCGGGGTGTTTTCGCAAGATAAAAATAACGGGGGTTATTAAAATTTTGAAATTTAACTTGTAACTTTACGGGAACCACCTCGAGAAATTATTCGTCTTGCAGAAATTACCTCCTACAAACAAACAATTTTACTTTTTTAACCTATTCCTTTCCTTTTTCCGAACCTTCTCCTTTAACGGGAATTGGTTAAAAAAGTAAAATTGTTTGTTTGTAGGAGGTAATTTCTGCAAGACGAATAATTTCAAAGAGTGCTTTAGTCTATTCTTGTCCTGAAAAAATGGATGGTTTCTGTGTGATCGATTCCGGGCAAAAAGCTGTGTATCATGATTACGTAGATACCTAATGCAATGTTTAAACACGGCTTGAGCAACGCGCGCGCTTTTAGAGTAACAAGTTGAAAAGCACAAACAATGCATAATGAGCCAGTCTCCCAATTGATTGTAAACAAACAATATTATTTCACCTGCCTATTGGTAATCGAGCTATTCAAACCGATTGTGTACTTTATTTTGTTGATTTAGCGACAGAGCATGAATTGGCTTTTCTCAAATTATGTCACAGGTAAATATTGGCTAATACTGCACAAAGCATATTGATATTGTAAATCTCATCTTTAGGGTTCCGTACCTCAAAAGGTAAAAAAGGGAATCCTTATAAGAACACTCTCTTATCCGTCTGTCCGTGTGTCCACCACAGATTTTTCAATGATTTCATGACTTTTACACGTGTGAAGGAAAGCAAACACGTGCGTGGAACGGTGGTAAACGTTCCCGACGTCGAGGCACAAAACGGTGCCGTTTTTGTATGAGATTTACTACTGCGCAGCCATTCTAGCCAACTTCAGAGCGGCCAAGAATTTTGGCGAGAACTATACTGTCATCCCGCTTGGTAACCAAAGAGACCTAAAATCAACTTGTTCGCAATTAACGACTCTTGCCAAGTTACGTGCCGACCACTTTACAGTCAGTAATAGCTGTTACCTGACCCACCCTAAAATTGAACGATTTGAACCCTTCGCCTGTAACATTAAGGATTATTAAATTTGTATGAGTTTATCAGACTAGCGATACTCGATGAACAAATACAATAACAATACAGATACGCAAATTTGATCTTTAAAACGTTAGCGTTAGGATATTTATAACTATTTGTTATGCGATTTTGATTTTTATGTTGTAAGACTTAAGTTTTGTCGCGTTAACACATAAATAAAAAGATCAAGTATATCATAAGAAGTTTAGTATTCTAATTTCTTTTATATGTTTTAGCTTTAAATATATGACAAGTAATTATTTTTGTAAATTATTTAATATTTATTTTTATAAAATCGTTATCATAATCATTATTATTTTTCATAGGGTAGGCAGAAACTACAGAACGCCAGCTGCTACGATCCTTACGTACCTACTCTTTTGGGTTCATACATCTAGTCATACACGCACGCCGGTTATGCATAGATACAACACCTGGCCTTTCAAAGTCAAATATAAACCCTTTATAAATTATGAATACAAAATGTGTTTTCTATGTACACAATTAATAACACATACTTGCTGTTATGCATGGTCCATGGCCAGCATGGCCTACTTGTTCACACAATCGCCCATGTAACAGTGTGTTCAGCTGCTCAATACTGATGATGCAGGTTTAATGAAGGCTTGTGTATTTTCCGCTAAATTTATATTTATCTAATTACCGGTAAAGGGTTTGTTTAAACAGTTGTTTTTGTTAAGGTCGGCTTTATTGTGTTTTATTTAAGTGAGGTTCATTCAAAAGATTTTGTGGACCTTTATAAATCTTTGTTGGTATTGTTTGCTTGTCTTGTTTGGTTAATAAAAGAGAAAATCGGGTAAATGTGGTGTGTGAGATCGTGATATCGCGCAGATGTGCGGATGCCTGCTGTTAGTACATACCTCGGCAACTAATTTGTGCTACGATACATAGGCTGAGTTGGTGATGATTGAAAACTAGATAAGAACTAGACAGAATTACATTGTTCATTCAAACTTTCAACCCCCATTTTTACCGCCGCCGCCGTAGAGGTGGAATTTCCTAAAATCCTTTCGTAGTGGTCACTTACGACACTTGAGGAACCTTTCTGCAAAATCAAGTTTCTAGGCCTAGCCGTTTGGCTGTGCGTTGATCGATCAGTCAGTCAGTCGGTTTCTTCTTATCTTAATATAGATAAATCTCGTGTCACAATGTTTGTCCTCAATGGACTCCTAAACCACTTAACCGATTATAATAAAATTCGCACACCATGTGCAGTTCGATCCAACTTGAGAGATAGGATATATTTTTTTTTTTTTTTTTTTAATGGGTAGGGTAGGGTAGGGTAGGGTAGGGTAGGGTATGGTAGGTAGGGTAGGGTAGGTAGGGTAGTGTAGGGTAGGGTAGTGTAGGGTAGGGTAGGGTTGGGTAGGGTAGGGTAGGGTAGGGTAGGGTAGATAAATGTTTGGTCTTTTTATGGCAAAACAAAGTTTGCCGGGTCAGCTAGTATATATATATATAGAAATAATTAGATAGATTAGACACAAATAAAAAACAAGCACTGACTAACCAAAATAAATAAAAAAATGTACCCTTATTTTCTCCTAAGTTCCAATAAGTACTCTCGTACCACGTACATGCCTAGTTAATATTTACTAATCACCAAACATTACCTCTTAAATCCTGATTACAAAGGTACCCAGTTACCTTTCACGGTACCACTAAGTAGTTACGTAACTCACGGGACTATAAATAGGTAAATGGGTTAGGTAATTACCTGAACGCTCAATAGGGGATGAGTCGGCACTAAGGGGTTGAGTCGTGGATCCGACCTTACGCAAACATGGGTTGCTTAGGGCTGGCAGGGATGTGTAACGGTGTTAGGAGGACTTGGATGCAGTTAAGCTCTTGATAGTATTTAAATGAGTATTTCGAATTTTCAAATAGGCTACTACTTTATTTTTACCATCATATTATAAGCTGAAATATTTCCAATTGCTTTTTTGCAAAAAAATATGATTCAAACAAACTACAAAATACCAAGCGCAAGTTCCATCGTACTTGGAGTATCATCTCTGGGACGGTTATGCCAAATAGCAGCTTGATGCATTAGAGTCGATGTGCCAAGCAAGAAAGCGGGCCAAGAAACTCATCGGTAATGAGGGACTAGACAAGTCAAAGCTCCAGGCCCTTGAAAATCGTCGCCGAGTTGCCAGCTTGTCGGTTTTTTATCCGTTACATTTTGGGGAGTGTGCGATGGAATTGCATGATTTAATTCCGCCCAGCCCGTTTCATCAACAGACTACCAGACGTACGGCGATGCGTCACCGGTACATGGTGGAAATCACACCCATATGCACAAAACGTTTTGGGGACACTTATATATATATAGGAATTCCCTGCCGGAGTCTGTGTTTGCCGATAGCTACAATCTAGGGGTCCTTAAGTAAAGAGTGAATGTTTTTTTTTAAGGCAAGCTTGCTTCACCGTCGACCACATCATCGTTACCATCAGATGAGATAGTGGTCAAGCGTGAGCTTAAAAAATCACCTATATCCTACGCCACCGTTTGGAAAGAAAATTCCTCCAATCCTTTCGATGTAGTCGCCGTGACAACTGCAAAATCCTCTATTTCAATAAATAACAAGTTATAACTGTAAATTTGATTGAAACAGGCTGAGTCAAGCTCAAGTGAAAGAAATGACTTTAAATAAAGTAAGTTTATATAACAGGCACCCGGCTGGCCCATGTTGGGCGTCAACCTTAACTCAGGTGTTTGCGGCCATACGTTACCATATTATAATATTTCAGCCTACTTTATGACGCTGAAATATTAAACAGGTTTCGGCAAGTTTACTAAACTATTAAACAGTGAGGTGTTAAGTTGAAGTACTAAGTCAACGTGACGTGTAAGATTTATTACGTTAGCTACTTGCTATATAATAATTTTCAGTTAGCTTATGTTGGGTAAAATTCTTAGCTATGAATATTTTGGATGTAAAATATTTCTCGCCTTGTCTAAACTGATGCTTAGCGTACTAAATAAGATGCTCTAGACAGATGTCATACTATATGTCAATGATGGGGAAGGTCGAAATACCAAAATGAAAAGGATTGATCACGTGACATTTTGATAGCACTTGACAATCCCTTACATTCTTGACATTTCCCTAATCGTTGTCGCGACGCTTCTGTTAATAGAATGTCTCTTATCTAGGACGGAATGTCACTTGCCTAGGACAGAATGTCATTTGTCTAGGACAGAATGTCACTTGTCTAAGACAGAATGTCACTTGTCTAGGACAGAATGACACTTTTATAGGACAGAATATCACTTGTCTATGACAGCATGTCACTTGACTTAAATTGAATGTCACATGTCTAAGACAGAATGTCACTTGTCTAGGACAGAATGACACTTTTATAGGACGGAATATCACTTGTCTATGACAGAATGTCTCTTGACTTAAATTGAATGTCACATGTCTAAGACAGAATGTCTCTTGCCTAGGACAGAATTGCACTTGCCTAGGACAGAATGTTCTTGTCTAGGACAGAATGTCACTTGACTTAAACTGAATGTCACATGTCTAAGACAGAATGTCACTTGTCTAGGACAGAATGTCACTTGTCTAAGACAGAATGTCACTTGTCTAGGACAGAATGTCACTTTTCTAAGACAGAATGTCACTTGTCTAGGACAGAATGTCACTTGTCTAGGACAGAATGTTCTTGTCTAGGACAGGATGTCACTTGTCTAGGACAGAATGTCACTTGTCTACAACAATATGCACTCAGTTTAGTCATAGTCTTTATGAAGCATCTTACCAGCAGCCTAATTTCGTAAGGTAATTCGACAAGGCAAAGGGATTGTATAACCCCATGAAAAAGACAAATTCTCTTTAAATAATTTGATATTGCGAAAAATTATTGGACGCTTTCATTGGTTAAGATACGAGTACTCTTTAAGGAAGAATTCAATATTTTATAGGTTAATTTTTAGTTTTAAGTACCTATCTCTGCAGAAATAAAAATACTTCAAAACACCCTTCTTAAGATGAATTCATTTAACTGCATTATGCGGTGTCGTGGCGTTTTCTTACGCAGTTGATTGGAGACAAATCTCTTTGTGATAATCATATCACAAAGAACAGATACTGAACCTGAACAGATTCGTTTGATTGGTTTATATAGTGCGCGGCACGTAAGTTGAACACAGCGTTGCCAAAACGTAACTTTTGTTACATTTTACGTAACTTTTGACCGTCTCACGTAACCTCCATGTAACACGACTCAAAATGTAACTTTTACGTAACTTTCAGGACTAACAAAAAATATTAAAATATTTGGCCGCAAACAAAAAATAATCGTGAAACGGGACGTATCTAAGAAAGTTTTTGTTCGACGTGTTGTCGCACCTGTGCCCTGACTTTATTCACTCACTCACTTACGTGTATTTCTAAATCTTCCATCCCACTTACTCCAGCGAGCGAGTAAGCGTCGTGTTTTGTTTGCTAAAGTTTTATTATCTCCAAAGAAGAGTAAATAAATACGAAAGTTAATATCTGTGGATTTAATTTTATTAAATTTATTTCGACAATAGGGTAGTGATTGGTTTGATTTCGACTTATTTGTGCTAACAATACTTGGTTAGTAAATGTTATATTAATTGTAGTTTTAATTTAATAATTCATTATTTAGGGAATCAGTAAATCGACAACAAAGTCGTATTTGCAACTGAAATAAGTTTATTTTTGTATCGATCGTCAACTATTATCAAGTCAAATAGCATACTATATGTGTGCCATGCACTGCATATAACTTCAAGAAGTTCATTTAGCTATTTATTAATCATTGTTAAGTAACTTTGGTTTCGTTTAGAAGAACTAGAGTCGGCTACCGGCCGGCGTTACCTAGACTTGATTATGTTTATCGATCTTTTCGCTAATACGAACAAGTAGGTATCTAGCTACATAGATGTTTCTCGTTGTTATTTGAATGTTCTAAACTAAACGCAACGGATTTAGAAGTGGAACCCGTGGAAGACATGGGAGAGTGCCCGCCCGCGCGAAAATTCAAATAATGGGCGCGTTCCGCTAACTACAAAGTAAAAAAAAAACAAGTTATAGTATTTTATTATTTTAGTGTCGTTTTCCACATAAAATAAGGTAATGTAACTTTTCTCATGAAAACGTAACTTTTTGAGATATCTTATGTAACATTTGACTATCTGCCACTGGCAACACTGGTTGAACACAAATATGCTAACGTTTTATTGAAATTAAACGATTTAAACCGAAATGAATGCCTTATAAATGACCTAAGCGTTGACAATACAAATTTGCAACAGTTAGGTCGTATAAAAAGAAGAAATGTCGATTTAAAATGTTTAATTTCAATAAAACGTTAATACATTGTTGTTCAACTTAACTTTAGCCTGAATAAACAAAAAAAACAAGTTGTCTCTATTTTTAAAATTTCGAATATAGGTAATCCACTATTTTGTTTTCCCTCAAAGGTCAGTCAGCCGTTCCATCACGCTCGCCGGCTGACAGTCTGATCCTCGATAAGATATTGAACTACTTCCGAGCCACTTACAAGTTCTACGGCATTCATCGTAGTTCCTACTTATGTACCTATATTTCTGTTTTTAAATTGCGTTGAATTCAGGCATTAGTGAGATAATAGCATAGGAAAGTTAGATATGTGAGTCTACTGCGTATAATAATACTCACTTTTGCCACCGATATCGCCCGCGTGAATATCGAAAAATATTCTACTAAGACCAATTGTAGGACATAGTCAACTAGTGTGCCAAGTTGAATGCGTTCAGTCGTTCAGTTTTTCTTTACCTACTTCATCCTATTATCCTATACGACGAACGAACGAGAAATATTTCTCTATATAATTATAATCACGTTCTCGAAAACGGCTCTAACAATTTTGAAAAAGTTTGCGATATTGGTTTTCGGGGGCAAAACATCGATCTCATATCTGAGCAAATATGAAAAAAAAAAACTAAATAATTGTTTCTCTATTTTCACCCGAGCAGAGCTCGGTACTTATAATTTTATTAGAGTTGTGAGCTTAAATTGTCGCTGTTACCCACGTAATTCTGTCAAAAAAAAAACTGCATATTAAGCTCTTTAGCTCGCTTACTCGGACAGTCCGCCATAATCCGTAAATCTCCAGCTTGTGGTTAGTTAAGTTCAGGGTCTAAAGGAAACTGGACAAAAACTAAAGCCAGTTTCAAGTTTCTCATAAAACTTTAATACCCAGGTACTTACCTCTTTTACATATCCGTAAAATTATTGAGTGATTGAATATACCTACTGATCAGATAAACAAATAGTTTAACTTGGCTGAACAAATTCGCAATGAAATTCGCATGTTCTGCAACTTTACATGCAGGTGTACCTATTACTGAAATCCTTATACGAAATAAGTTATTCGGTACAAGCTGGCACTCTGCAACTAGGTCAAAAAATTTAAAAACCTTGGTGACGTGCTATAAATAATAATAGATTTTACCATTTTCTTTTACCTAAGTCCGGTCAGAAAACGAACACTACACCACAACATAGTTCCCCAGGCAACAAACCTTCATAAAAAACTTGTGACTACAAAGGCCAGGAGATACCACGACAGGACAGTGCGCGGGCGACGTTGAGTGATCGCGGGGCCCTCCGGCGATGCTACACGATTACTCGCGTCCTCCATCAATCTCCTGCTCCAGACGAGTAATCGATTACAATGAGGACTTACTACGAGAAGAACTCGATAGCTTACTTTACTATCGGAATTCGTGAAGACAGGTCGGAGAAAATTGATTGATACAATGGGAAGAAAATTTAATGTAAAATTATCTGATTACCAAATGCGCGATGGAAGTAATTGATGGCGATGATGATGATTATATTAAAACCTAAATATATTTATCACGTGAAAAGAAGAAAGTTTGTTGAGGAACTGAAATCACTGTGGTTTGCCTGTTAAAGCCAAAAAAGCCAGGACGACTCTGGTATAAAATGTTTGGAAAAATTATGGCATAGATGCAATTAAAGGAATGTGATGTAAATGAAGTTGATGGCTACAATGGGATGTACCTAAAACCTTAACTATTCTTTATATTCTTGGAATCCTACTCAAATCCATCAAAAGTTTTCAAATTCGCAAACAAAATAAGCTCCTACTCATAAGTATTCCATCCTAAATCTTGGAAAACAATTCATGTTGAAAGATTGATGACCCTTGATAATATGTCAAATTTTGTAATTCTATCTTAAGGTAAAAACAACAAATTTAATAATAATTGTTGCTAACAGTCTCTAAGTGGATTGATTAGTTCATCACCCCAAGTTGATTGTTGTTTATTATTATTTATGTTAATTTTAACAACTTAACAGCTTTTAATGGTGACTTCATTATCCTGCTGGCCATTATAATAATTATTCTGTTGTAATTTTCATGTCCTCTCTCTTAAATCATTGTGTAAAACTGTTTTGACACTATAATGACGTTATTGCCTTAAACCTCACTATTTATGGAAGGCCATTTTACTATTCTCAGTCTGCTTTGGGGTGCACGATCAGCTATACCAATACTGCAAGTCTGGGGCACTTTGCGCAGTCAGTTTACACTTTCCTGACTAGTATTTTTTTCTGTACAAGATACATTCTCACGGTCAAACCGATACGACAAAAGAGTACTACATCTGATTTTTTTATCAAAATTTTCCTAAGAAGTATTGCTGAATCACGGGAAGAACCTGGATGAGATTGGCACAGGAACTTAGAGAATGATAGCAAACAAAGACAGGAATGTAAGGCCCACCATTGGGCGAAGTCTGGCTGTGAATGAAGATGAAGATAATGAAACAAGTAAACACAACATTAGGGCCGAATACAACATTTTCTAACCGCCAAGTATGTAGAAAAGCCTTGAGTGTTTTCCATATCTACGTACCTATTCATGATAAAAATACAACATAAATGCATATTTAAAACAATGTTAATCGTTTGTTTGTAATAATGACATACCTGTTACTTATGCCAGACATCTGGGTTGAGGTTAAAATAGTACAACATAATATTATCTACTTATGAAACATAATAATTTTGCAACAGTTGGTGTTTTCCAATGGCGGATGCGATTGAGGCTACCAAGGTCTGATTGTAAAGAAAATGGCCGAAAGTAGAAAGAAGTAAAGTAAGAGAAAAACAGAATTAAATTCGAAAAAAAATATATCAAATGAAATAGATAAGTATCAAAAACCTTCAAAGAAGATCACTTTACTAGCAGCCTGTTGCAGATAGTTTTAGTTCAATCCAGATTTGTTGCCACCAACTGCATCACAGTCAATCAGATTCTTATTCCGATTTATCTGCTGGTATCAGATCAATTTTATAACTACTAAATTTAGATAATTGATAAAGATGTATATAGATAAGTAGATAACAGCAAATCTACATAATAAACTCATGTAAAAGCACGTAATGATCGACATAATTATTCACATAATCTTCTGGTAGATATACGAAAGAAATAACAAGAGAATCTGTTGCATAAAAAATTTAGGAAAAATACCTCTATGAGAAACAGGCGAGCATTTATTTCACTAGATTTGTGACATCCACCAACCCGAACTAAACCCGCGTGGTGAACCTCTCCTAGAGAGGAGGTGTGTTTACCAGCCGTGGGAACGATATACTTAGGCTTAGCTAATGTCGCGGGATCCCTTTTTTCGCACAATCTTCTTTTTCCTAATATACTTTGGCATAACTGTTTTGGCATAATTTGTTTTGCCATAATAATTCTTTGCCATATTTTTTTGGCATACGGTTTATGTTGGCATAATTATCTTGAAGGCTAATTTGTTTTGGCATAATTTTAAATCGCATAATGTTGCTAGCCCTAATGACTATTGGCATAATAGTATTAAGGCATACAAATTAATAGGAATAACGGAAACAAATTTGTGTTATTTTACGTATTTTATTTTGAATTTGCAAATGAATTATTATATATAATATTATGTAATTATCATTTATTACAAAACATTATTAATTAATTAATTAATAGTCATGCATCTGACAAAAATCACTTTTGACAAGGAGGGCGTGTTTTTTTTTTTATTAGACGTGTATTTTTTTTTAATTTTCATGCAAACGATTTATTAAAACTGTCATGCATTAGACATTTAAATTAATTAATTATTTCCACGAATTAGACCAAGAGCGAGCGAAGCGAGCTCGGGAATTTAGGGCACCTCGATACGGATAGGTTAGGTTCGAAGGGGATGACGAGAGCTGAAGTGAGCGAGCAAAGCGAACTAACTCAGCTCCTGTCTTCTCATTCATGTTAGGTTACTTTAGACCCAGCAAACAGAAAAAGGAGCCCAGGGGCTCCGTCGACAACCTTTTTTTTCAAGTCGCTGTTTATACATTTGTATTCGCCCACTGTTTCTCTGTCACTTAATATTTCAGTAATACCTTACTGAAGAAGAGTGTGTGTCTTCAGTGTTTTAGAGTTTAGCATTTTTGGAGTTAATAATTATGCGTTTGATATGCGTATGTTTTAATATCGTTATGCGTAAACAAATTTATGCTTTAGTATGTTATTCTTAAACATTATTATGATTAGCGTAAATAAGCTAAAAAAAATATACGTAAGCTGTTATGCGAAAATAATGTTATGCGTAAATATAATTAGGATAAACAAAAGTATGCCATGTTAAATTATGTCTACAGTTTTTATGGAAATGGATAGGGAACCGGAGTACGCTTACTCAGAACAAACTTATTCACTTAATCTAATAGAGAACTCTAAAGCAAATGGGTAACCCAGACTCCCACCAGATTCAGCTATTCCACTTCATAGATACGTATTCCCAAAACGTAAGTTGCTTATGAATGTTTAATGTTTTAACAGAACCATGCGAAAACATCGACAAACTAGAGGTCATTTTAGCTAAAATACATCCAGATAAAAATATCTCAGTGTTTACATTCTAAGTGTCTAGGTACACGGTATTATTTTTCACTCGTTACAAACTAAAATGCTTCTTCTGACGCAACTAACCTCAAGTTTCTACAAATAAAATCTAATTTATTTTCGAATTTCGAACGAGAAAAAGCGATGAGGTTGGGGCAAAATAAGGTTGTACTTTAGTTGTATTATAGCAATCTTGTTACCTCTATATCTGAGGAAGATAAATGAGTTCCGATAGGATTACAGGGGAACTCCTTACGTACTCTTGTATCACTAAATTGTGCTTTACTACTACCTTTAAGGATATACTTGTCTTATTTGTGAAATTTGTCGGCAATCTTACTCAAAGAGTCTGTTTAGAGATTTGAATGTTTCCGGATTTTGTTTAGAATTCATTTACCAAAGGATTTATGATCTTACTTTGAGGTATCCTTGAAGAGAGTGTTGCAAAGACTGTGATAGTTCATTATCATCATCATCATCAGTCTACTAATGTTCCCACTGCTGTGACACAGACCTCATCTCTGTGAGAGGAGATGAGTCCTAATCCACCACGCGGGCCCAGTGCGAGTTGATGGATGTCACGTGTCTTCGAATTTTTGTTATAGGAGATGCCAGTTTCCTCACGATATTTTTCCTTTCCGTTTTCGAGAGCAGTGGTGATGAAATAACTTACACCAAGTAAAGCACTTGACTGGATTTGACCTATCACTTGTAAATCGCAGCCAATACTACCGCTGCTCTTGATAGTTATACTTATATTAATTAATGCTCAAATTGCTAGAAGAGGACACAGAGCTGAGATAACTTCTGATAAATCATTCATTACTTACAGGCGTCTCATGGATTACCTCAATAGAAAAGTTAACAGAATAGTCTCATATAGTCACGTTGCTGAAATTGCTAGTGAACCAAATATTATAATATTCTATGATCTAAACGTAACGCAGGGACATGCTCAATTATTATCAGCAACTTGCAATGACAATAGAGGTAAGATAAATCAAGTGCTACAAAAAGCCTCTCATGTCGAACTGGGTGTATAGTTAGCACAATTGTTTCTGTTCTAAGGCTAAGACGATAAGCATTGTTATCGACGATGTTTTTATTGCTGTGCGGATTCTCACGCGTGCACCGCTCAGCTCATAAATGATTCCAGTGCGATGGTACGTTTTATAAGCTAAAGCGATAGTCGATAAATATTTGTTTTATACATGCTTATAAAAAGCCACGGTGGTTTTGCAGAAAGCAGTCTGTGTCTTTGTCTGCTGGAATTAGTAAGTCTGATTTACCAAGGAATTGAGTAAGTTAGTTACTTGGATTGTACCAGAAAGCGTCTATAATGACCGTGTTGTCATCATCTGCCTAGCCTTTTCCCAATTGTTGTTGGGGTCGGCTTCCAGTTGTCAGGATTCAGCTGGGTACTAGTATTTTACATGGAGCGACTGCCTATCTGATCTCCACAACCCAGTAACTGGTTAACACCTTGGCAAGACTGGTGTCTTCTTCAGATCTCAAGCTACTGACTACCCGTTACGACTGTCAAAGATCTTCAAATGATAGCCGGGACCAACGGCTTAACGTGCTTTCCGAGGCACGGAGGAAACTCGGTATGTTGAAATGGTCACCCATCCACGGACCGACCTCGGCAAGCGTTGCTTAACTTTGAAGATCGACCCGTGCAGCTGTTATTATTTAGCCACGAGCTCCTCTATAATCACCGTGTTGTATATGCTCAAAGTTTTAATTTAGCACTGACAAGAGATGCTGCTAAAGTCGGGCTGAGAAAAGGTGGTGGAACGACACTTCACTTCACCAAATAATACTTTCTGAGTGCAAATGATAACATTGTTGATGAATTACGAAAATCGCTATATGTATGCCTGTAAAATTTGAGGACTTCCCTCGATTTATCCTAGATTCCATCATCAGATCCTAACCTGATGACCATGGGATCACCTGGAAAGTATACCCTTTCAAACAAAAGAAGAAAGTTCCAAATCGGTCCAGGCGTCTTTGAATAAACATAAAAAAATTGTTAAGACGTATTGTTATTCTAAAACAAAAATTCTGACTGTTAAAAAATTATACCTAGTACTCGTTTTTCTCGTTTTAGTTAATATTTTTTTAGCAATCGGATTTTTTGTTTGTCGGCAAATTTGTTATAAGTGATATTTTTGGTAGGCTCTATTCAGTAGCTTTCATTTGATACCCATATTGGTAATAAAACAAAAATTAAATGTACCACCCCCTATCAATGGGGGCGGGGGCTATATTTAAAAATTATATATCCTATGGCACTCCTACAATTGAGACGAATCCAACGACACCTCAATCCGTCAAGCCAATTCTGCTGTAGGCTGTAGAGCGTGCCATAAAAATGGACCTCCCGCAGACGGGTAAAAAGAAGGGCGGGTTAACACAACCTTGGCCTACCGTGCGTAACAGAAAATAACTTAATGTAATGTGTGATAATATGTACCGAATTTCATCAGAACTTTCATAGCTTCGACTAAATCTACCAATCTATTTGTGAGGCAATCTGTTAACATATTACTATTCAAATCGCGACATCTCCCACTTTGTACCGCTCTCGGCACTGACCTCATTCCGCGCCGGCCGGACACAACAAAACAAAAATTCACAACCGGATTTTAAACATTCTCTCAAGCACTCTGACCTCCGCTGAACTTTTTCACTAATAAACATTAAACATTGTCATATGCACTGCCGTACCATTACTCATTCAGTTTCTAAATGACGTAAAGACGTCGATGAATCTTGCGAAAACGAACCTACGTCAACTGACGAGTCTAAAGTTTTCACAACTGTGATGGAATCCGGTATAACCAGATGCGTTATTATGTCTTTCTTATTACCCGACGAGAAAACGGAGGAGGTTTTCAAGTCGACCCGAATATTTTATTTATGGAATCAGTTTTGTCAGTCATAATAAAGGAGTAAGACTGAACTCCTTGAACTAATTGCTAGGTATTGTTGAAATACCCAGAAATTTGTGTAAGGAGTTAATATTAGTCAAAATATGACGAGCTGTTAGGCTGGGGTTATGCCAACTAAGGGATTTCTATGGACGTAGGCACAATATGAATGATAAAGGAATGGTTGCTTCTGAACGAGTACCTAACTTTATTTTCTCTTAAATCGTCACTAAGGCGTGATTACCAGTTCATAAGTAACTAGTGTGTTGCACTAGACAGTCATAATTGAAGAATCTTTGAACGCATACCAGTTCAGCCTGATTTCAGCAGGTAGCAGAATCGATACCGACCTAAAATGAGTTTTCATTCAACCAAATCGTTCATTGTTCATTTGGGAATTCACAGAATTATTAGGTCGGTAAATCAACGCTACTGAATAACAGTGATAAATATTCCATTGCCGTGGAGTTGGAATTGTTACGCGTGATTATGAAATACCTGAGCTGGTATAATTTGAGGAACAATTATTTTGTGGTTGTTGTTACAGAATGTGAAACGTAACAGCGAATTAATAAGTTTTTATATAAGTACTAGTATTTGCCCGCGACTTCGTCTGCGTAGCATTAGTACTTTGAACAGCATTTTCTTTTTATCGCGCAATAATATTGTTGGTGCGTGAGCCGCCTTCTTAAAAAAATATTAGTTCACCACACAATATTCCACCCACCTTTCCATCCCCTTTAGGATTATTTTCGGGATAAAAACTATCCTATAGCCATCCCAGGGTCTCAAACTATTTCCATACAAAATTATATCTAAATCGGTGCAACGGTTAACAGACAAACAGACAGACAGAGTTACTTTCGCTTTTACAATATTAGTTAGGATCTAGGTTTTCCTGTGGAGTGGCAGTTAGGAAATTATAAATCTACCTCACAGGTGCTTGACAACACCATGAAATTGTCTATTATTATAACCAATCAATGCTGATAGCACTATTTGTGTACCTCTATCTAAACCTGTGGAAAAAACAAACATGATGTTATGCTTTTTGTTAGATAGCATAGCTTCAGAATTTAAATTGATATCTGAAATATCAATCGGAATTCATCACATAGGTAACATGATCCTAGAGCTAATGACTCATTGATTTGTGATTAAGATACTTATTACTTATAAGGCCCAGTTTTTTGATCCGTAGCAAACTCAACTATAAAGAGAGGACGATTGGCGCGTCCTGAACCATCCATTTTGATATTAATCTTTTCACAATGGTAACTTTTTTTTTGATGGTAAATCATCCAATGACTTCTTCCGCTCTGGGTGAAGTGGGAGGGCGTGTCAGACTTTACTGACTAAAACCCACCCGTGTTCCTTCATGGTACCTAAGCTTTAAATTATTGTATCGAGTATGACTTGTACCAACCAAACGAAGTAAGAAAGCAATTTAGTGATGCATAGGTATAGAATGAATAGACATACACAAATCTAAGAAAAGCCCGCACGAGAACCAAATTTTAGCTCAGTTATTGCTGCTATGCTAGACTAGATTAGACAAGTCTCCAATCATATTCATAAACATGCAAAAATGGCGATTCTATCGCACGAAGACTGCCCATGCCTATATTATTATTATGCATAATGATTCATCCTATATTATTATTCATAATCATTCATTGATCTTGAACAGATAATATTAGTGCGCTTATTTATATGCATGCATCTTGACACGCTCAATATGCGTCGGCGTTTAAGGTGACCACTGACTAGGAGCGGAGAAAAAAATTAATTAAAAATTAATTAATTAATTTAAGAAAAAATTACATTCCTGAAACGAGGTAATTATTCAGATGAAGACAGATAAATACCGCCTCCAAATAATACGACTGTCCAATTTGGATACTACGTCACAGATTGTGTCAAATAAATCCGTGGATTGCGTTGATTACGAATAATTTTACACATGCACGAAACATAAATACACGGTGGAAACGAAACATAAGGTGGAATTATGTCACAGTTTAAATTATATGCGTTATTTTCCACTTTAAAATCGTTTTCAGATTTGGTCAGCAACTGGACAATATGACATTATTCCACTTTGTTCCGGTTTCAATACTATATCGGTAATTGCAACACTGGATTGGACTAGTAGTTAGGAAGTTGCGCCGCAGTCTTCGTTCCACTACCTCATCAAGTCGTTTACAATTCTACGTAGTCGAAGTTGTAGTCACCGTTCGTAGTTAAATTGCAAGTGAATGCATCCAATTGGTATCTACCTTAATATAACGTAATGGTAGAAACATATTCGCGTGAGTGGTGTGTAACTAATACGATTATGTATTTACTGCACGAAAATAGGAAAATGTAAAAGTTAACTTTCTTCGTTGTAAACCTAATATAAATAGCTTTAGTTATAAGGTGTAAAACAAGGTCTTTTAAACACCCTTTGTACGTAATGTCACAGAAACTGATATTCCTATAAATTATGCTTAAACTTAACTATAGTATTATAATACCTACCTACCTTATAAGGTAGTACTAGAATTATGTTAGTTGTGACAAAAATACAATACATTACCTACACTTTAACACAAGGTAGCGAAGGGGCCAAGCCACATATTTTGACTAAGGCGTATAGTTTGTGAAGTTAGGGGTTGTAGAATTAGGGCTACTAGAGTTGGAAAATTGACTACATGAGATTTGATAACTTTTTAACTGTACGAGCGATATGGTCTCGTCTTGTCAACATTTTACATGAAAATGTTTTGGTGGGATCATTTATACCATTTTTATTAGAAACATTAATTTAAATTTGCTTCACCATCACAATCATTTAACTATTCGAGATATCTTATACCCAAAACATACTTATAATTGAGAAGTTCCAGTGGCCATCTGTGGTTTTCTTTATTAGTTCCACTTCACCAAATGATAATAACTGAATGCAAATGCTTGCCATGTTGATAGAAATCGCTATGTGTATGCCTATAAAATTTGAGGAGTTCCCACGATTTCTTCAGGATCTCATCATCAGATCCTGACCTGATGACCATGAGACCACCTGGGAAGCATACCCATTCAAACAAGATAATTTTCTAATCGAATTTGAGTAACCGGAGAACATAAATAAAAAAACCGACGAATTGCGAACCTCTTCCTTTTTTTGAAGTGAAAAAAGGAGGAGGTTGAACCTCCTCCGTCTTTGTTTCCTTATAGCTGCAACCTTGGGGTCTTTAAGTCAGAGTGGATAGCTTACTTCTATGCAAGCGTGCTTCACCGTCGACCACATCATCACTTACTATCAGGCGAGAAAGTGGGCAAACGCGATTCTATCGTTAAACAAATAAATAATAATAGGTCGGTTAAAAAGGACAGAACAGAAACTTACGTAGAGGCACGTCGTGATTGTGACAAGAAGGCTCCCACTCAGCATAATGCTGTGCAATGGGGGATCTACAGCACGGCGCAGATTTTTAGTGTTCGTCTCTTAGTTATATTAGAATACTGCAGAATTTTTTACCAGATTTTGCTTTACCTACCTATTCTGCTTTAAAATAGGAAAATGTGATGCTCATTACTTGTGGTTAGGGGCTTTGTCTATGGTAAATATTATTTCTACCTTCTTGTGTTGTGATTGGGCTAGACTTCGTGTCAATTAGTGTAATAGGGTTAGAATCATGGGTTTATATTTCATGTTATCTTGTAGTGTGCTGTGTATGACCTCGACGTAGAGCTTTCGTTGTACCCTATATTTGATGTTTCTATCCTAACATATACCTACTATAAAATATAATAAGTATATAAATATGCTATACAATCTATAACAATATTGAGAACCTTTTTTTGTTTAAAAAAACAGCGATACTGAGGAAAATAGCTTGGTTCTTGGAAAAGGAAGGTATTTCCTAACAAGTAATTTTCATAGCAACAATATTAAAAATGCTGTTTCCAGGCGGTGGTACAGGCCCATCTTATAATTTAATAGAAGGTAGAATAATGTCAGGTAAGTCTTTTGTTCTCACAATTATCATAATAATTACACATTGTAAGAAATGTTAAGAACAGACGTTGTTTACTGGGTCATTCCCATTTTTTGTGTTAAATATTTTGAAGTCAAAAGAGTCATGACAAAGGTGACCGCAGCCGTATTGCGTTAGTGTGAAAAGAGTTTAAACTCTATCCAACCGACCACATCGACCAATCACATGCGAGATGAATGACGCGATGTGGATTTCCGTTTTGTGCGATTGGCCGATTTGGTCGGTTGGATAGAGTTTAAACTCTTTGCGCACTTACCTACGCAATACGGCTGCTGACTTATTCTCCGACTGCAAGGAAAGGGTTATGTTTTTCGCGGGTATCTTGTATATATACATATAATGTATATATCCATGGTAACATATGTGTGTGTGTTTATTATTTCATATCTTTAAAACCACTAGACGATTTTATATAATTAAGACAGCGTTAGATAGGTCTCGACCGCCCAATTGTTCTTAGATAAGTGACGTTAAAAACAAACAAAAATAATTGGGACCCCACATTATGTGCCCAAAATTTTGGGCGTCCCAATTTTTTTTGCCCGACCCCGATGGGTTAGAGTTGGTTCCCAATCGATAGTGGGATATTATTATTATTATTTTTTTAATTCGGAATAAAAACATAGGTAACTAAAATTAAGTAAATAAAATCTAAAAACCTAACCTTATAAATAATAGTTTAGGTCAGCCAGCTCACGAATACGTAAAATACGATTTTCTTCTTGTTTACATATTTTTAGTACGCTTCTTAGTTTTTTAGTAATGAATCTTTCTAAGTTTTTAAAAGGTAATCTCTGGAAGTACTTGCTGATCCGAATCAAAACATTATTCTTTATTAATTATTCCAGGTTGCCTGGAAGAGATCGCGGCAAGCGAAAAGGTCGCCCATTGTATATTTTTAGTTTTAAGTTTCTTTTGTTCCTGTATTTTCTGGTGTACAATAAATAAATAAATAAATAAAATTATTTCACGGATGCACTATAGTTGAGTGTCATAGATACTTTTGATTCCAGAAAACGCACGGCACGGATCCTAGAAGAGCCGGTCCACATGGCGCGTTGCGTCAGCGTTGTGTCAACGCGTCGACGTAGCGCGCTGTTGCTGCGTCGTTTTACATATCTACTAAGGCTGAGGCCTCTGAGGCCTCATTAGTGCGTTGCGCGTCGCAGCTACAGGGCTACGTCAACGCAACGCTGACGCAACGCGCCCTGTAGCCCAGCTCTTAGGTGGTTTGCCAAATGAAAAAAACTAGTTGTTTATTTTCTACTTAAGTACTTACACATAGTAGGCATAATACACACACACAATGCTTATTATACTCAGTTAAATTTTGTTCATTACAATGCCGTCTTCTGCTACTTTTCGTGTAAGGATGTGGTGTCAGAGTTAATTAAGCTGCCTCTGGGAATCCCACAGGCCTCTGACTTGGCTATTTCAGACTTACATTAACTATATAAATCCAGGTTTCCTAACGATGTTTTCCTTCACCGTTGCTTGTGATGTCCAAGATACACTTAGAAAGTACATATGAATTTAAAAAAGGCAAATTGGTACTTTCCAGATTTGAACCCACGACCTCAAGCACGAGGGGCGAGGTCTCAGCCACTGAGCCACCACGACATTGCACAATCCTGTCGATCCGGTACATGAAACAGTATCTATTTGCAAAGATCAAATAAAACAAAAAATAAACCGACTTCCAAAGCAACAACTAAAATTTCAAAATTTAAAAAACCCCCGACACATGTATCTAGCGAAAACACCCCGATTGAAACAGTAAAACGCACATAACTTTTGAACAGCTGAACCGACTTTATTCAAACATAGCTAAGAACACTCTCGACAAAATCACCTTTTAAACAAAAAAAACTAAATCAAAATGGTTCATCCGTTTAGGCGCTATGAAGCCACAGACAGACAAACAGATACACAGCAACACACGTGAAACTTATAACACCCCTCTTTTTCCGTACCAAAGATGTACTGGATCGACCCTCCACGGGATTAAGACGACAAAAATTTCACGCGTTCTATTCAAGAATGTTTGTTGTGATTTACGAAATCCTATTTAATTGCCTTTGTGAATAACGTTAGTGCAAAAAAGAGAATATGAGACAAATAAATGAGAACAATCAATCAGTGTTTATCGAATCCATTCATTTCGCTCATTCACTAACAAATAACAATATCAATCAATCCAATTTAGTTCACAGGATAATGTAGTAACAAATGTCTAACTCAGAGGGATCGAATTAACATGGACCTAATGGGTTTTGTCCATCTCGCTCGATTGGAGGTTGGAAGGGGGAGCTGGCAGGGTTTTTAAACAAGCATATTCAATGCGATAAATTGATAAGGTTGTTCTATCTCACGACGGCCCGCGGATTGGTCTTAGACAGTGGTGTTTGTGTTGTGATTAGGTGTGGCTTTGAGAGAGAACACCGAGATATTGCTGCGAGGTGTTCCAGTACCCTTAGGTTAGGGAACACTTTCTCAGATTTTCAAAAATGATATTTACCGTTCAATCTCATTTGATTGATTGCGGATTGACGTAAAATTACATAAAAGGGCATATGTGTAACTATTTTGGTATAAAAAAGTATTCGCCAGATTCAATTATAGAATAGGATAATCTGGCGAGGAAATTGTGGGGTTTCCCCAAATCTAATGACTTTGAAAACTTCGACAATTTGCAAGGCCACCGGTCTCTAAAGGTACCTAGTCTCCTCTCCAAAGGGTCAACGTCCTATAGCCTATTATTCTCCTGTCAGTATGAAAATCGTATGCTATGAAGTTTAGGCCTTTTACTGCTAAATAACTACATGCTCACATTCTGGCATTTCGATTATCGTATTTCATGTTTCTTTATTTGCTAAAAAGGGTGTTAGACGGTTAGTTGTAATGGCGAGAAAACTAAAGTTTTATGTATGACTAGCTCAAATGAGGACTCTATTGGTTCAGTGGTTAAGCATTAGGTTTACTAAGCTTCGGCTAGTGTGATCGACCGTCATCCACATAGAAGTGAAATCTTCTATGTGGATGACGGTCGATTTTTGGTAGGGGCAAAACTTAAAGGTGCTCCCTCACCTGGAGCGTTCGCCTGTAATGTAACATTTCTGATTCAATTTTGAGCATTACATTACAATACTGCCTCCCTGGCTTGACGAGCATTCACCTGTAATGTAACATTTCAGATTCGATTTTCTCAAAATGTAGCTGCATGATACATGTAAATGCTCGGTTTCCTTCCTCACAGATGTAATGCTCAAATCTGTAACATTACAGGTTGCACACTGTAATGCTCGGTTCTCCTCCCTCACTGATGTTATGTTCGACTCTGTAACGTTACATTAAAGGTGATTTCTCCAACCCTTCAGTGACGTCACAGCGTCATCAACACGCTTATGTGACGTGAGACAGACGGGCAGTGTCGCTATATAGTCTGTCACACTATATTACACAGTTATTGCAAGTTTTAAATATTCTCCATGACTGCCTATTTTTGTCAATGCTTGCGCAATGTTTGTTCAGGTCTAGTTCTTCGCGCATTTCAGCCCGTAAAAACCTTAAATAAAGGAAAAATATGGCTTCGGTTAGATAACTTGAAAGTTGTTTAAATGTTGTCAATTTTCAAGTAGCATTAATTGCCTGTCAGAGTTTGTATTTTTGGTGGGCTCTATGTCGAGAGTGAATGGTTTACTTCTAGGCAAATAAATGCTCCATCGTCGTCCACATCATCACTTACCATCAAGAAAGATAATAGTTAAACGCGAGCCTATAAAGAATAAATAGATAACAAGTAAAATTTCACAATTTAAAAAACCCCCGACACATTTATCTTGCGACAAGTAAAATTTAAAAACCCTCGACACATTATCTTGCGAAAACACCCCGATTCAAACAGTTAAACGCGCATAACTTTTGAACGGCTGAACCCATTTTGTTCAAACATAGCTAAGAACACTCTCGACAAAATCACCTTTCAAACAAAAAAAATAAATCAAAATCGGTTCATCCGTTGAGGCGCTATGGTGCCACAGACAGACACACAGATACACAGCAACACACGTGAAACTTATAACACCCCTCTTTTTCCGGCGGGGGTTAAAAATCTAGACGAGAGGGGAGACCCATTAAACTGTGCAACAAGCAGAAACGAAAAGAGGTTTATTAAATACCAAAACAGTGAGTGATTTCAAGCTAAGTTCACGATAAAACCACCAATTTAATTGCATCTAGATACCCTTATCTTGGCTCTCTCAATCCCATTCAGCCAGCTAAATTTGGCAGCACCTCAACCCTTGATGGCCTGTTGGCAGCCAAAATCGTCAAACGTGTCGCTTCCCGCGGCTATTACTGACTTTTGCGACGCCATTACTACCGAGCAACTAATAGTAATGGCAGACAAAGGAAATTACACTCAAAGGGCTTTGAAACTCGGATGTCTAATAGTGCCTAATGGCCGGACCGGATTGGGTTTCACCTGTTCTTAAATACATTTGACTAATGTATTCGGAGTATGTTAGGTATGTGGTGCATAGACTTTACTGTTTACCCAACTGAATTGAATATACCCGGTATTCAATCAACACCCTAATAACGCAATACACTAAATCATAGTTTCCATCACAATCTAAAGGAGTAAAATTCCATTGCTTCATTTATGTTAAAAATCCGTCTACACAACATCGTAAAACTCAAAATGATCTAATGAATTGACAATATGAAAGAGCGTGTGATGGCCAGATACTATTTTCGATTTTATTATTTGCCTCCTTTTTCTGCAATCGGCTTTCTAGCCATAATCAGATGGGTTCTTCGTGATAGATAATTTTTTGTGGTGTTCCATTAAACAATCACATGATGTGGTTCAGCACTAAATAAACTTTAATTTTTTAATGTCTGTAATCCAAGTTTAGGATTTGCCATCACTAAGCGGATTATAACCCCTTGTCTATTTAATAGGTTCTTGGCTAAGATGTTGCTGTGCTTGCTCAGTCTCTTTTTATATGTTTTGCATTTTTCGCATAGTTACATATTTCCTGTTTCACTGTTGGTATTTTTAGGTGCTCGTGTATTTCCGTGTTTCTGTTAAACCAGGGTGAGCTTGAAAAAATATACCGCTTTAAAATTAAATTATCAAGATCAAGCAGTGTTGTATCTTTAAGAGACGTCGAGTATTTTTGCAAGACTACCGGGCGTCTTCTCTAACTTTGTGGATTAACGAAATAATTGTGAGCATCAAACCAGTACTTTTGTTTCTTATGTGAAGTTAAAATAAATAGGAGACCCTTACATTCGGCATATAAATCAAACGATACACAAAAGGCGTGAGGCCTTCTCCTTCTCCGTCTCCTCAGCAATTAACCAAAGCATTGAATTTTACCCCGGCAAATATGAAATTTGGGCAACACCTATAATTAGCTATATGTCTCTGGTTTTTGACAGGTAATTTATCAGCTCATGAAAACGTATTTATTACTGGTATTGTCACTCAGGGCATCCAATCATAGCTGCATATAAAAATCTTGACACGAGATCCACACCGAATGTAGGTGTACAACTGTTTGGATCTCATGTAAAAGGGGATTGCCCATACACAGGCCCACTATGAGGTATCGTGTCTGTGATTTCAATATTATCCGAAAATAGGATTTATATTTTGTGATTTTTTCCATCCGTGTCCTTTACTTATAAGGTTCCTTCACTTGGACATTTGTATGCACCTTATTGTATTGTAATAAGGGTTCATTTCAAGAACAGAAACATCGTTATATCTCGTGATCCCCACAAAATAAATGAAAAATGTTTTCTAATTATGAATATAACGTGTTTTTCTACAATATACAACCAAATTCATCAAGATACAACCATATTTTCAAAGGGGCCCAAGTTCCCTTACAAAATGGGCATTCACCTTTTGTGATTTCTGTACAAAATCGAAAATTTTATCAAAATTGCCTTGTACTGAAAACATTTTTATTTAAATTGGTACTCAGAGAAAGCTGTCACAAATTCACAATGTACAAAAGACATTTGAAACAACAATAGCAAGCTGACATATTGCGAAGTTATTACTTGCAATATGTCAGCCATATATGGCACTGCAATCGGAATACCAGTAAGCTTTGGCGTTCAAATTTCGAACATGACATTAGCAAATGCTTTCAAATGTCAAACGATAGAGATTGCTGGCCATAATGACATGGAATAAGTGCAATTGTATTTTTAATAGGAGTGTATTGAAGTGTGAATATAAATGGACCATTGCTGCAGATAACGGTTAGCTAATATGTTTTACAATGCATGTCCTCGAAAAGAGCGGTTTTCCAAGCAGCTAAACTGTGCGGAAAGTGTCACTTTTTTTCACTAGTGCTTTTTACTTTCCTGTATTTTTTTAATTTTTTACTCTAACGTCAGCCCGACGCATAGAGTTTTTATTATTTGAGAAAAGTTTTAAAAATTAGTTATGTACAGATTATCATTCATATAAAAGGTAAAATAAAACTAATACTTTATTTTAGGCGTTTTTAATTACTCTAGATTTAGATTTTGATCAATAAATTAATTTTAAATATTCATTAAATATGTTTGGCAGAACGTATATTTTGCTCGTGCCTTATTGCGTTACGATGTGACAGCTATTCGCACATGCGCAGTAGATATGCCCGAGGAACTATTAGTTAATCTGTGGATATGCTGAACGCACTTGAATAAGCCCGCCATTTTATTAATTTATTTATTTTCTCGCACAATGCATAGTAAAATATTGTATGATACACGTACGTAAGATGATTTCCGACTTGTGTCGATTTATCCACTCACTCGCTTCGCTCGCTCGTGAATAAAAATGACACTCATCGGAAATCACCTACCTTCCGCACTTGTATCATAAATAACTATTCTCTGAAATGAGGCAGAACGCTCGTGGCATTAGGATGCCTAACCAGTAAAGTGCGAGGATGTATAGCGGCGTCGTGAAAATGAATTATTGTTTCACCAGTACTAAGCACGGTGCGAAAACGCGTAGCGAAACTGTGAAACGGCGTAGGTATAGTTGTTTGGTGTGAGTATACTTAGCGTCATTTCTATACGCGCACATACCTATTCTTTGCTTACGTCTCTCGCTATTTTTTTGTATAAATATTATAAAATGAATGTGATATAAATTAGTATAAGAATTGTATGGTATAAAATAAAATGAATGAATAATGATAATTAATTTAATTTAAAAGAAAGAAAGAAAAGAAAACCAGTTTATTTGGCACACACAGATACACACAATGTAGGTACAAATAAAAGGAAACGTAATTAAACTAATAACGTAATTTAATGTAAACTGCTTATGTAACTCTGTAATATTGAGTATAAACCATTTAAATTGCAATGCCTTAACAGGCAACTAAGTTCTATGAACCTACCTTCTGTTAACATCTTCAAAATTCTGTACACTTAGTTCGCAATAAAGAATTTGAATTTGAAACTCCGTTAGCCCTTTTTCATCAGAGTTGCGCTAAGCCGAGCCAGCAAAATGAAGTGATCTGATTGATGGATTTTTTCCTCGTGCACCGCCTATCTTCCTCGCTCATCGTGGAAAAGTACCCTTATGGGATTAGCGACCGTTATTTATTAATTGATGTCTCGGTCAATATAGCAAACAATTGCTAGTTTCTAAGCGATTGCGATGAAATGCAATGTTCTGCTCTGCGATAATATAAATGCTCGCAGCTGTATTTCCCAAAGGAGCGTTTAGCATTTCCGTTAGCATTTCTGCCAGCTAACAAATTTGATGTGCAGTTCACAGCAACTCTGTTTGCTAGCAGAAATAGCTACCTGATTACGGTGGTAGTTATCTCCCGCATACCTAGCTCCAAACTTCTTTTTAACTTCTATTATTCGTTTTATTAGTTTATCTTTTTCCGCAGCTATGCTCTTATGACTTTTCGAAGGAGGGATAAAAGAGGAGAGGAAAAAGAGGTATGTTATAAGTTTGACGAGTGTTGCTGTGTATCTGTGCTTTTGTGTGCCTGTCTGGGACATCGTGGCTCCTAAACGGATGAAGCGATTTTGTTTTTTTTTGTTTTTAAAAAGGTGTGTTTAATGAAAATAAGTTCAGCCGTTAAAAGCTTTTGGGTGTTTTTACTGTTTGAATCGGGTAGTTTTCATGAAACATGATATCTTGCGAAAACTGTATGAAGTGATTAACCGATGTACATCGAAGCCTGTCTACTACTAGACATATTATGTAGTTTAAAACGGTTTTTTTTTTAATTCTTGTTCGGGATAAAATTTCTCAACGATAGTGTACCTTTATATCTACTACGCAACTTTTATATATTGTATCCTGTAAGTTGGTTTAAATTAAATATAAATTCAAGAGAAAATAAGTAACGACTGTTTTTCTTTAATAAAGTGAATGGTGCTATACATGTGGTTGTGACCAGCAAGTCGATGTCTCCGGAAGCTCGACTCGCCGTTCACAACAGCGTGCTGGTGCCTACACTTACGTGGGACACTCAGAAAGTTTTGCGAAACTAAAAAAAATTGTTCTATACGTACATATATTTTTATTAAATCTTTTCAAAGTACTTTCCACCAGCCTCTATACAAAGATTCATGCGCCTAAACCAGTTTTCAAAACACTTTTTCCAGTCCGCCGCAGACACCTCGTTTACAGCCTGCTCGAACGCAGCCAGCGCATCTTCCGGCGACGAAAATTGTATCCCTTTGAGCTGATTTTTTATTTTTGGGAATAAAAAGAAGTCACACGGTGCTAGATCAGGGCTGTAAGGAGGGTGACCCAGGAGTTTGACTGGCGTGCTGTCCAGGAAGTCCCTCGTTTTGAGTGCGGTGTGCGCAGGTGCATTGTCGTGGTGGAGCAGTAGCCCGCGGAGCCCTGTGTTTGGTCGCTTGTTGCTTATAACAGAGAAAACTTCTGGCAAACATTTGGTAGTATACCATTCGGCATTAATGCTTCTTTGATCCCGTAAGGGAATTGATACCAAGTGGCCAGTCAAATTAAAAAAGCTAGCGATCAAAATCTTACCCCCGCTTCTAGATCGCTTCACTTTGGTAGGCGTTGGCTCATTTTGAAACACCCAAACAGTCGACTGGCGCTTGGTTTCTGGGTCGTATTGATAAATCCAGGACTCATCACCTGTAACGATGTCGTAAACACGCCGAGACGAGCCTGCTTCAAATTTGTTAAGCATATCACGGCACCATTCCACCCGGGCCTGCTTCTGAGCATCGGTGAGGTTGTGCGGCACCCAGCGTGATACTATCCTCCTCACGCGAAGATGGCTGTGTAGAATCTCGTGAACGCTTCCCGATCCAATCTTCAATATGTGTTGAATCTCCTGATATGTAATTCGCCTATTGTCTTGGATTAAATTTTTCACTGCTAGCACGTTTTCTTCGGTAACAGCCGTCAAAGGGCGACCGCTTCTTTCGTCATCCCCCAAAGTTGGTCGACCGCGCTTGAATTCGTTATACCAACGATACACGGTTGCCTTGGAAGGGCCTTCATCCATGAATGCCATTTGAAGTCTATCGTACGATTCATCCGGTTTCAGGCGACACTTGAAATCGTATAAAATCATAGCTCTAAAATGTTCCCGGCGCAGATCCATATTTCAGTGAGACACAATACTTTGAATTAACTCGCAAAAAATGTGGAGGGAAATTTTGAAATTGGAACTTACTTATTTTTACTTATAAATAATCATATTTTCGAAAAACATTATAACTGGCCAGTCTCCCATATATAAAAACTTTTTTTCGCAATACTTTCTGAGGGGCCTGGTATGTATGGAAGTGAAGGTTGGGTATGGCAAAAAAGACATGAAAGTAGGATTAATGCAGTAGAAATGCGCTCCTTGCGGAGTATGTGTGGTGTAACTTTAAATTATAGATTGAGGAATGAGGTAATAAGGCAACGTTGTGGTTTAAAAGATGTAGTGACTAAAATTGAAAAGAGTATGTTAAGATGCTTTGGCCATGTTGAAAGGATGAATGAAAGGCGACTAACGAAAGGTATTTACAAGGCAAACGTGAATGGAAACGCTGGGAGAGGACGCCCTAGAAAGACATACATAGACCTTATAGGTGATGTTCTTCAGAAAGGCCAAGTGCGCAGTACCCATAACCGGCGTGTGTGTATGACTAGATGTATGAATGTGTGTGAAGCAAAAGAAGTATGTAAGGATAGTAGCAGGTGGCGTTAAGTAGTTTCTGCCTACCTCCATGGGAAAAAGGCGTGAGCAGGAAGCAGGAGATAGTTTGTGTACATTCCTTTGCATATGAGAACTGTCCGGTACTCGGAATACTAAATGAAAACATACATCGAACCAGTATTTTTGCAAGAACTGAGGATTAACCCGAAATTATTAGTAGTGGTGGCCCAGTGGTAACGGCCCTAATTAACGTGTCGTAGGTTCGATCCCAGGTAGGCTCTTCACTTGTGAAGGAAACGGTGAAGGAAAATATCGTGAGGAAACCGGCATGTACTAGAACCAAAAATTCAAAGACATGTGACAAGTGACATCCACCAACTCGCACTGGGCTCGCGTGGCGGTTTACGGTCCATTCCCTCTCACAGAGAGGAGGCTTGTGTGTGTCCCAGCAGTGGAAACATTAAAAAGATGATGATGATGAGAATTAACGCATACCTCCCAATTTCAAAATCAGTTTCTGAAGTATTATTTTACTTCAAGTATTTCGAACATTTAATATTTGCTGAGTTATCACCATTCTGTTCATAAATTCGTCGGATGGTGTAGGTTCGTATTTAGCTGAGCATGGTTCCCTGGGGCTGGGATAGATTTCCAGGTAAAATAAAGCTTAGTGGTATTTTTCTATCAGGGATTTCTGAGTAGCTGCTCAGTCGGGATTTGTGCGGGACTGGTAGTTCGTAATAATAGTGCTTTACTAAAATAGTATAAACCACCGTTGCAACCTCCATCTAACAACAATGATATATAATGGGGAATTTTTAACTGCACCTCTATTTAGAAATTTAAGCAAACAAAATATCTCCACTAATAACCTACTGCAAAACAATATTACTCACCGTAAAACAAAAATACTGATTTGCACACAAATTATTCAATTAAATATAAAATAAATGTGAATTAGTCCAAGAGCGAGCGAAGCGAGCTCGGGAGCTTAGGGCACCCCGACACGGATAGGTTAGGTTCGAAGGAGATGACGGGAGCTGAAGTGAGCGAGCAAAGCGAGCGAACTCAGCTCCCGTCATCTCCTTCATGTTAGGTTACTTTAGACCCTGCAGACAGAAATAGGAGCCCTGCGCAGCGGGGCTCCGTCGACTTTGTTTCGTTTCCCCCCCTCCCTTAAAACTTAAATATTTTGTTGCACTCGAAGAATTATTAGATTTACTTTTAGTTAACAGATAGTTATTCAGTAAAACAGTTAAGCTTTAAAGATCTAGCAGTATAGTATAATTCATTTATTTGATGAGCAAATTTAGTGTGCAATTCAGTATTTTTGGTAGTAATTTCGAATATTTTGATTGAAAAAAGGGGAATTACAGTTAAAGTATTAAATACCACCCATATATAATTGACTACAGATAAACAAATGAAACAGCATCTTGCAAAACAATTGAACGCGGCAGAACAGAACCATGTTTTTTTTACAATTTGTTCTCAAAACACTTTATTAATGGAATAACAACTAATTATATGAGAAAATGTTCGTTATATACCTACAAAACATAATGAAACGGCTGTATTCAGTTTATCCATAATTAGCAGACTATTTTAAGACTAAATGCTTGATGGAAGAATGGTTAAGTCCAATAAAAATACAAATTACCCGAAATATACAATGTGTCCTGGCATGTAGTAATAAAAAAATATTATAATATTAAGAAAACTAAATTAGCAGACTATTTTAAGACTAAATGCTTGATGGAAGAATGGTTAAGTCCAATAAAAATACAAATTACCCGAAATATACAATGTGTCCTGGCATGTAGTAATAAAAAAATATTATAATATTAAGAAAACTACATTTATCGATAAAATTAAGTGTATTAAGAAAATACACTTAATTTAATCGATTTAAACACCCCACATAAGCATTTTAAGCCCCACATGTTTTTATTGCATTTCCTAAAATTCTTCAAAAATTATAATATAATTATATTATTATATTAATATAATTATATTATATTACCCTTAGGCAAAGATGCCTAAGGGTTCTTTTAGAGCAACAATAAAATTAAAAGTAATTGGCTTAGAGCTGTGATTCTTATGTCAGTGTGTAGAACAATACAAAGACTTACAAAAAAAACTATAAAAGGCATGTGTTAACCCCTAAAAAATAAATTTAAAATATTGGCTTTTGTGCCTCAATGCAAAAATTGCTTTCCTTTTATCGTTAAATGAATATTTTTTTAGATTCTCTATGCAGTGACCGTAAAAAATACATTACACACATAATTTACGGTTCTATGAGACCTAGGTCCAAAGTTTTAGTTGCTAGACTATGTGGAAACCGTAAAAAGTAAGTCAGGTACTAAAATATAAAAACTGCATATATTAAAAAACTATCTTTGAGGGTGTGGGGAAAGACGCTCCTTATATGGGGTATTTTTATCGACCAAATTTAATGTATTTTACGACCTTAAAGTTTTATTAAAAACTACAAGTCCGGACCTATTGTATAATGAGATGATGAAAGATGGATAATTGAAAGGAAGTATGAGCTACAAACGAAGCGTCAATGTCAACAACAAAAAGGGAAATACAACCGCTGAAATCAAAACATTCACTTAAGGTTACACAAGACGATCATTCATCCATACAAACGTAGTCTGGCGATTACTCCACTGTTTGACGATGTACGTTCAAAATAAAATAAAAATATCAATTTGTCTCATCATTATCTAGCCCTGTATGGAAACGAAAAAGTAAAAAAAAATGTGTAAGTTATGAGCGTCGAAAGTTCCATATTTCAACACAAATTTTATCGCATCTTTGGGCGGCAATAAATACCATAAGAAGAAGGAAAATTGCAAAACAGCTACCATAAGGGGACAGATAGTAGTTCAACAATGCAAATATTTTTATTTTGAAATTATATACTTAGTCGTTTTTTCATGATATTCATACTACCAAACGTCTGTTCATAAAATTTCGCGCGCTCTTTTTCGTTGTAAATCCATCATCCATTCCGCCACAAATTTGCAAAAATGCAAAGGAGAACGGCAGGTTTGTATGGGAATTTCGTACCGCTAATAAATTTTCTTGTTTTGGGATATTTTTTGTCTTAATTGGTACTTTATATGATAGATAATCCTTTTTAAAATTCTTAGATTTTTAGAACTTGGGACGTAAAAGTTATAACCAGTTTTAAGTTTTAAGGTTATGTACTAGTGTACCAATGTTACATATAGGTAAATGTTACATTTTGTTAGATAATGTGTAAAGTAAATGTTTTAAATAGTTTTTTGCTATCTTTGTAGGTTTTACTTACCATTAAGTAGGTAGATTGAGATGAGGATTGTACCTATCCAGGGCATTATAATATACCTATGTCCAGCAGCGGATGGCAACATTTTGATAATGATGAGTTTGATTATATTTAGTGTTATTTGTATTTCTAAATAATTAATTATCATTTCAATATTTGTGTTATTTTAAACAAGGCAACTTCTAAAACATAACTGCGTTTAATGTACGATTTTATTACGTTTATTTATTAATATATTTTTACTGATATTATTAATTAATCCGAAGTTCTAAAAATAGTTAACTTACATAAAAATAAATGGCCTAGTTGCCTTAATAACTGGTCCAAATTCTATAACCGAACAACAAAAAAAGTATGCGGTACGAAATCTGCCGTTCACCTTTGTACGCGAACTAGCTTCTTACAGTCATCTCACATCTCACAGTCACTCATCACAGCATCTATCTCAGATTAAACCTCGCACACAAAATAGTTCGTGCCGTCGATTTGGGCAAACATTAGCTGTAACTCTGTAAGTATTGTGAAGATAGCACTACGTCCGTGGAATTGACATTAGAAAACTCGAGGATAATTAAATCTATTCAGAAAAGTAAATGTATCCTCACATTCAAATAACAGCCTTTCAAAATCTTGATCTCGCCAGAGTTTTAAAAGGATTTTTAAATCAGTAATATATGTTATTTCTATAAAACTTAATCTCATCGTACTAGTTCAAAAAGATTTTATGACAGTCTACTCGGTGAAATGCACTTCTAGCTACGCTTTTAGAAAATTAAAATGCTCGTATCAGTTAACAGAATTTTATTTCAATATTAGAATTTAAAACCTCTTGGAGTGGCATATCTTGTTTAGTGGAAAAAAATTAAAATTTATTGGAGCTGGTTAAAAATGATTTCATATTAACCAACCACAAAACCCACACAGTTATTGTGTTATTTTATAATTTTTAACTTTACTTTACTTTACTTTTATTATTCTTCTTCTCGTATAAATTGGTGAAACCCAAGTCACAGCACTCACAGACCAAGTCAAAAATATTCCAACATATCTCAAACCCAAGATTCTCCATACGATAAATATAATATTCATTGATAGTGCCAGCAAATCCAAGAACTCGCTTTCATTGTGAACACATTCGTGTCATGCTCATGCATGCAAATGCAAAACTGTTCTCTTTTAGTAAGGATCAGTTTTGATTGCACATTCTCCCGAATTCATTCCATTCTCGCTAACTGTTTTTGTTTATTTTGCCAACGTTCATTTGTCTAATGGAGCTTCCCCATCTTGTGTTTCGTGGATTGAATTAATTAACTTATATTACTTGAGCTTGAACATAACCAAGATAGAACGAACTTGTCAGAACTATTCCTTTGCAGTCCTCATGTTTATGAGTAGCTGCCAACTTTTAATTTACAGCTTTGTATAATTTATGAAGCCCTCCGCTGGCATGCTGCTTTTTTTCTTCTTGTTCCAGTAACTTGAATAATAAATGTTTTATGAAAAATGAACTAGGATTTGCAATAAAGTTAGATATAAAGTAAAGTTTCTCCAACGTTTAAAGACATCAAACATTTTTTCGTTGAATCTCGTTTATACCCTTCCATATTAAATCGCACACATTCCAAAAGTTGCTTCAACCTCGTCATCTTGAGGCGCGTTGCTTTGAACTTTTTCTTTTTCAATAACAGATTTGGCGCCTCCAAAACCGGTTGTTTCACTTTCCATGGCTGCATGTCCCTCGAGCGGTGCAGACAAGCGAATCATCTCAACGAATGAGTCAGAACGATCAATTTTTTGGGTGCTTTCTCCCACACCTGCCCGAAAGGGGCACGGATCACGGATACGAACACTTTCCACTGGGGGGAAATGGGAGCACCGTTTTGCATGGCCTTGATTCGAGAAGGCGAGCGGCGGCGGTGCCGATGCCGCTTCGCGCCGCCAGCACGCGATCAGTCTTTGTCGAGCGTTCGTACCCAGTAACCGCGTCGAGCGAAACTTAGTTCGTCGAGAGCGATCGGCGCGAGTGTCACACAGTGCTACAAGTGACCAAACAAAGTGAACGAAGTGATTTTACCATTCGGAGGATACCCACGAGCAAATCTGGAGCGATACGTTAACTTTAGGAGGTGTGTTCCATTCAGTTTTACTGTTTATTAGTTTCGCACGCGCGATTCGATTGTTTATGTTTGTTTTGTGAATGAGCGTCGCGTCCATTGAGCTGTTGGATGATATTTTTATGACTCCGCACTCCGGAGGGTTGCTCGGTCTGTGGCCATTTCTTGGTTACGATAGCGACTCACGCGAATCGCAAAAAATGTGAAAGTAATTTGACGTGTGTCTGTACCGCCGCTGTAAGCAGTAAGATAGTGTGCGTCTTTATCATGATGTTGTCACGGTTGTCTGCAACTCGGTTATTTATTACAACAAATAACTACGAATGAAAACTAATTTTCGACTTTTCTTATTGCATCTAGTTTTTGCTTCATAAATTGTCAGTGAAAGCTAGAAGAAATTAAGATTTACCTAAATAATAGTTTTCATGCATTTGCGTTCCCGCTTTATATTCTTTAAATGCCAAATTTGCATGCAAAGTCAAATACCACGTCTTGATAAAGATATTAACTTGAATTATTCAAACATTAATCATTTAGGGAAATTCGTTATCATGAAAGACCTTCGCTGGGGAAATTCTTAGCTGTGATGAATATTAGAAAGATAATTAAGTAGATGCGATTAATCGCATCTTAAGGTCTTATGGGATTGATTGAACTCCAGAAATCGCGAAAGATCGCAAGGGAATAGGAAGACTTCAATCTTACATTATTGACAAAGAAACTTACAAAAGAGGAAATTAATGACAAGTTTGATTTAAGATCCTAAAACATGAGTGAATAGGAAGACTTCAATCTTACATTATTGACAAAGAAACTTACAAAAGAGCAAATTAATGACAAGTTTGATTTAAGATCCTAAAATATGAGCGAATAGGAAAACTTCAATCTAACATTATTGACAAAGAAAAGAGGAAATTAATGATAAGTTTGATTTTAGAGCCTACAATATGACTATGACTATAGTGGTTAGAAAAGCAACTGTAGTAAAGGCAACAATAATTACAGGTAATTAAAAGCCGCAACAGAAGAGAGTATCCTAACTATTTTAGTTATCACTGAGTAAAATACAGAATAGATATGGCTACAATTAGGTACCTACAGAGGAAAATTAAGTAGCTACTGTAAACTTTTGAAACTAGAACTTTCCATGGTTTCCCCAATGATATATTGCAAATGGAAGAATGTTGTAATTGATTACAAAACTACATACATGCAGTCAAAAGAAACTGTATCTGAAAACTCTATAGACAGAACCAAAATTAATTCATGAAAATAAAAATGACAACGATTTTGAGGTAGAGGAAATTGATAAAGAAGCCGCGAAAGCTTCTTACGCACCTTTGGAGAAATCATTTGAACTTTAAGGGCTTTCCACTGCTTCAGTGCCGTTAAACGGTTACTTTCTAAAGCATACTCCTTAGTAACGGCTAGGTTTGAAAAAATATATATATTTATTATTGATTAATGTAGGTACACATTATTTGTGAAACATGGTTTTTTGGTGTAACTAATAGTTTCGCTTAAAAAAATAATTAACAACACGATATTTTATCGCAATTTTTTGGAAACTGCTCCAAAACGACTTGGATGTCTAAAATTTTTAAACATCCAAGTCGTTTTCGAGCAGATTTTACACAGAAAAATTGATGGCTAGAATTTCTTCATAACTCAAATAGCATATGTAAATCAAAGAATACTTTGCAAACAAAACTGTCCAAAAGGAGGTTCAATATTGATATTCTGGCTCCGGTTCTGCGTTAACATTAGAGAATATATTTTAACATATTCAGTTGTGAGATGTATTTTACTACCGTAAAAAAATTATGTAGCTAAGATGAATCCTTTGAAGAAATAAATGTCCTGTAAAATAGTCCAATCTACAACATACATAAACTCACGCCTTTTTCCCATGGGGGTAGGCAGAAACTACAGAACGCCACCTGCTACGATACTTACATACTTCTTTTGGTGCACACACATTCATACATCTAGTCATACACACACGCCGGTACAAAACATACAATACATGTAATAACCATTCTGTGAACCTAAACTAGACAAAAATGCAACCCTGTAGTACTTTGTTAAATAATTTTAAACACAAATATAATTTTAGCATACCAACTGATACTTTTCAGTCAAATGACGCATTACCTCGAAATGTATGAATGCTCAATCCAGACATACATTTGAATGTAATGACCTTTAAAAATAATAATGAAATCATTTGCTTTAACAACGAAAACAGATTTAGTAAACCAAGACACAGTTGGTTTACCTAATAAATAATACCATATCGTAAATAGAACTGTTACAGCACCAGAGGAGAAAATATCAGACATAATTGTGTTACTCGTAAATGAAATTAAATTATGAATCTCTTTGTTTTGGCGCAGTCAGTCTACGCACGAATAATATATGTTTGTCATTACATTACCGAGGATGTGGGACAAATAAAATAGGCCTGGCTAATAGAGTCGTCGTAATTGCGTTTTGTCAAAAGCCTTTGATGGGGTGATACATTGTCTAATTACGTACCTACCTATTTCCTTTATTGCCACAGGTCTTTTGAGTAAGGTTTGTACTCTCTGACTAATTGCCATCAGTATTTTTAAAAATAGCTTTGTCTACTGTTGGATATAGGGTTTACTAAGCATCATCATAATTACCATTTCTACAAGACCATTCTACACCACGATGTTAATAATTTACCCTGGATTAGTTCTGCTTCAATCTGCCTAGCCTTTGCCCAACTATATTGGGGTCGCCTTCCAGTCTAACCGGATTCAGCTAAGTACCAGTGTTTTACATAGAGCGACTGCCTATCTGACCTCCACAGCCTAGTAACTGAATAACACGGTACCCCTTGGCAAGACTGGTGTCAGATCTCAAGCTTCTGACTACTCGTAACGACTGTCAAAGATCTTCAAATGACAGTCGGGACCAACAGCTTAATGTGCTTTCCTAGACACGGAGGGAACTCAGTTTGTTGAAATGGTCACCCATCCACGGACCGACCTCGTCAAGCGTTGCTTAACCTTGATGATCACAAATCATAAAATTTAAAATAAATCGAACAGGTTGGATAAAATAAGATAAGGAAAACTATTATGACAAAGGCACTTAACAATGACAAGAATATGCAGTATTCTACATTCTAAAATTGCACTATTCTAGGTCTACTAAACATTTCAAAACACGAGAGTATTTCATCAAAGTTATAACAACTGAAAACTTAGTTCGGTAGCGGCCAATCAAATTATTGCAATTACTTTATATCGAACACTACACCGACCTGAGAATATTGTAAACACGGCCAAACACAGCTAATTGCCTAGCCCTAATTGGCAGAGGCCCATTTTGGCGGAGAATTCGCACTAAAAATGCCCATCTCATATTTTTTACTTCGACAAGCCGAGTTTAAGTGTCGGTGAACGGTCTGTGGTATTACCAAAATTAATTAAAGAATCCAATTTACTTTCTGAAGATGTTCTTTTATAGGTTTTGAAAACAGGTCACGTTTAATTTCTTGTGATTGGGTACTAAAGAAGATTAAATCGTCAATTTATAGATTCCTTTCCCGAAATGCACTTGATAAAGAATGTTTGCTATGCATATCAGGTTAGTTGTTTTTTTATATAGACGGCGGAAATTTCAAATTTGATGAGATTAAGGTTGTATAACATTACTCGTAAAGTAAAATGAAAGAATCCATACAAGTTTCATGTTGATATTCGAACCAGGAAACCAGGCTAAGGTTGTAACTAACCTATATAACGAGTCAAACAAAGCTTGTTGTCGTATTCTGTGACCCCAAGTGCGTGCATTCTGTAGTAATCTTTCGTAAAATTTGTCGTTACTACGTCATATTAGGGGCAACGCGAAATTAACGTTGACAGTTGGCAAACAAACCAACACTTGGTATGCTAATGAGGATGTTATTCCAGAGGCTTTCCAGAGAATACAAAACAAGCAGTGTTAAATATATAGTTGTAGAAATTACAAATATTATGTAATATGTAATGAAGTAAAAAGGAATTAATACTAGAAATAAATCTTTTCTTCTATCTTTTACTTTGAAATCAGATATAATAACACTATTTTTGGTATTACTAAAACCAGTTTGAAGAGGTATTCCGTCTATTGAATTGGAACTCGTAGAAATGAATGAGTGTCATACGAAGTTGAGATCGATAGTATATGTGACAGTTTCATCTCCTCATATTCTGGAATTGGTATTTATGGGTACAGAATTTCTTTCATATTGTTTGATAAATTCAGTCATGAGACTTTAATAAGACATTGTTTAGAAAATGAATTAAAGTCAATTTTGAAACACCTTCTAAACGATCTTCAACTTCTACTTGTCGCCCTTGCAAAATTCTTCGCTAGAGATAATAATATAGGAAAGAAAACAATTATCAGCTCATCAATTATCATGCCGACAGTTTTCTTTCCTGGTGATTTCTCTTTTACAGTACCACAAACACATAAACTTTCTCCTTAACTTCATAATAGCTTAATGATTTGTCATTAATCATCTTTTAGCTTCTATAGCATAATTACTTGAATCTTATCTGCCTTTACATAATTGTTTATTTCCTATTCCATTGTAAAATCAATTTTGTGCAAACGATATTCGCCATCCAACAAAACATTTATGAATTCGAGATAAGGACCTATGTGTCGGACAAATATGACATATAGCCAATTTAACTTAAAATGTTATAGCTGCGCTGCTTGTAAAGGTAAACGTCAACTGTTATTAAAATTCATACTATATAATATAATAATTATAATATTATAAATGCGAAAGTAACTATGTCTGGGTGTCTAAACTTTTTACGCCTTAACCGCGAAACTGATTCAGATGAAATTTGGCATGGTGATAGTTTGAGACCCTAGGAAGGACATAGAATAATTTGTATCCCGGTAGCGTGTACCTTAAGGGGATAAAACACTTTCTACGCGGGCGATGCCGCACGGGTCTAAGGTAGTTTTATATATTCAAATATAGTTCCATTTTTCGCCATGGGTCGAGTTATACTGGGATGTCTAACAAAGGCATTGTTGACTTTGTTTTTCGTCTGAATCCGTGTTTTTCTTTCATCTGTGTAAAAGTTGAAAGGGTGTAACAATGAAGCCGCGAGCGCACATGGGTCCCTTTTTTAGTTCACGAGTTCTTGACTTGGAAATTGTAAGATTGTTTTTTCTTCGTCTTCTATTCTAAAATGTCCTTGTCAGGGGTTATTTTTTGTCTATTCTAAGAGTTACTAGATTAAGTTAATACGTACCCACATAATATAAGGTACGGTAAATACGGATGAATAATAATTTTCAATATATCCGAACCTCAATCAAACATACAAAGCTGAAATATTGCGGTATATTTATTCAAGAACGCTACGTTTATTTCCGATATAAATATAATTTCTGTGAAAAGAGAAATTAGAGCTCAAAATATCGTACAAACCGTATAATCCCCTACAAGGACTGTTCACAAATGGGTATATGTTTTGAATGGGGTGAAAAGTGCTCCGTCAGTGGCCTGAGGTATGTCCATTGTGGAAGATAGGAATACCGTATTTAGGTTGATTTAACATCCCTGATATAACGTTATGTCAAGTCGTCGTCTTTTATTGTCAGATATATTGTGTCGTATGTATTAAGGGTTGTCTCGGGCTTTTTCTTTGATATGGAAGTCTCCTGGATGAAAAAGAATTTGACTAAGTGGTTTCTGCGTATAATATCAGGGAATCACAAAGCAGCTATCTACTTATTAACATGTATGAAAGTCTAAAATAAAGTTTAAAGTAATTTGATGATCAATGAATCTCAGGTCAGTTATAGGATTTCTATATAAATACATTATTAATTAAAAATAATACTTAAATATTTCCACTCCAACTAATGAACACTGCAACTCCTTCAGACTGTTAATTAAATTTGTAATTTCAACACAATTATTTTCTTATTTTCACGCTTTTTTCACAAACACGAAGACTAGCTGTTTTGTTAATGAAAAATACAAGCAAATATTTAGAGAGCACAGCATTGTTTGTGACCAAAGAATGTAAACAATGTTCATTACCAGCTATTTACTGAAACCAAATATTATGTTTACTTTGAGTACCTACATACTGCGATATGTTAATTGAAAACACTACGTCGGAATTCGGTTTCAAATTCGGGATGGAATCGTATTGAAATGGTAATTTAGAATATCGTTATCAAGTATTCCAGTAACAATTTATGATACTTTGTTAGTAAAATTAATTTAATATCATCACAGTGGGTTAACATCGCTAGTAAAACAGTTGATCTTGACTTAAAGAAACCTTCACTTGAATATTGAATATATCCGGAATAGTCATGCAGCCAGTGAGTCTTACCATAGTCTGCCATTAATAATTTAATATTACAATTATAGTCACTAAATAGAAAAGTGAAAAGCAGAACAAAACTATAGAAGAGTATTAGAAAAGAGAGATGAAAAGTAAAAGATCGTATACCTAAAGCAAAGAAAATTAGGAGTCGGTAAAAATATACCTGACAGAAGATATTAAAATCATTGATAAAAAATTTCAATACCAACTATAAGATATCAAGTTAAACAGTCATTGTACAACATAAGTCTTTAAAAATATCCAAAATATTCATTGACAGAGACACGGACAAAGCTACACTAATTCGAAACAAAAGCGACTGCACCTACTTATCTCCGTACGTGGTTACTTATTAAACCGATGTTAAAACAGCCGATCAGCATAACAATGATGAGTCCATTGTAGTCCCAGTTTGGTCGCGTGGGATGGCAGCCATTTTGAGGCTCTGCCAGATCTACACGATCATTGTTTTAGTAAGTGATTGATACGGCGATACGTGTGTAAAGGATAATATATTTGAATGAGTGACTTGATAAACTTCAGAAGACAATTATTATTTATGTTTACTCAGTAGTTTGAATTAAGAACTTGAAATTTAATATATTAAGCAGTCTCTTTCATCTTCTTAATAAATTGGCTTTTTTCGTTTTAATTTGAATTTAGATTTGCATGAATTCCTTCGACGAATATTTAAAATGATCAAATATTTTGTACTTACCTTCTTCCTCCGTTGTCCGCTCGTTTATAATTTATTTATTTTTTCGTTTTTTTTTCTTTTCGTTTCCATTTTCTCGAAGCGCTTTTAGCAGAATCAATCTCGATATTATAACATTTCTCCACTTTAACCGAGAGCCTTGGCCCGATTTAGAACTACTTATAGTGCGGGACACGTAAGTTGAACCAAAATGTATTATCGTTCTCTTGAAATTAAACAATTTAAACTGAAATAAATCCCTTTTCTACGACCTAATCGTTTACAATATACAAATAGCCAACTGTTAGGTCACATAGAAATGATTCATTTCGGTTTAATTCGTCTAATTTCAAGAGAACGATAATACATTTTGGTTCAACTTACGTGTCCCGCACTATACTCACTTTGTATGTTTCTTCTGACTGCTACATCTAGAAACTTATTTATATATAAATAATATTTTTCCAAGACTTGGTACAGATTGAAAAACAATATATCACGGGAATTTAACGCGATGATTTCGATTGTTTAGTTACCTATTTAGCCCGATGTTTCGGCCGTGTTAAATGCCCGTGATACATTGTTTTTGAATTATGATACGCGAAAGTTTTATAGTTGGTACAGATTCTACGTAGAACCCCTTCCTACACTGGAAGCATCTCTTGTGTCACAAAGGCTCGACTGTGTCTGCCGAGTGACAGAGGGACACACAAGATGCTTTCCTGGATGTGTGAGCCTTTGCAGTTGACATAGGTACTCTGTCACACACTTTAACACTGGTAGGCAAGGTACAATTTTTCAAATGTAGAATCTTTTTTAAAGGAGTTTTTGTGTTAGTTTTTATGGAACATATTTTTAATGTGCTTTTTTTATTCCACCCTGGCAACTGATTACAAAATCATAAAGTCTTGACATTGTGCTCTAAACATTCTAGCTGTCATTTTCAAAGGTTGTAAAACAAATTAAAGTTATAAGGGGTCTCTTAGATGTTTATGAGAAAGGGTTTTAATAACTGTCTCGTAAAATTATTTGGTAATAACAGTTTTTATTACTTTCCACTTTTAACTTGACTGAAAGGACCTTTGAGTAATAAAAATAATAAATAGTTCATTCTCAAAGGACTGTGACCGGCTATTGATAAATAAATAAGATTCGTATTGGCCAAAACAAAATAAAAATAATTTGAAAAGGACGGAAAGTTCGCAAACATTAATTAAATATTTGGTTAACAATGTTTTTGGAAACTTTCTGTTACACAAATATTTGTAGACTGACAGAAAAATACATATATACAATAGTATCGACAATATATTGGTGAATATATATTTTTTTAAGGTGGAAAAGGGGTATCGTGTCGTTTTATGTAAAATACTGGTACAGTTGTTCTATCTCACGACGGCGGGTTGATCTTAGTCGCGTGTGTAGATGCACATGCACATTGTTTCTGTGTGCTCATGTGCATCACATACACAACTAAGACCAACCTGCCGTCGAGAGATTGAACAACTGTACTCAGCTGCATTCGTATACACTAGAAGCCTACCGCAACATTGTTTGTTCAAAGGCTAGGCAAATTATTATTATTTTTAATGTGAGTTCGATAACATTTACATTTGTTATAACAAGCTTTTATTTAATTGCTACTGTCCGGTGTCTGTGTGTATGTAATGGCCCACTTTTCGTGTTCGATTGATCTGAAAGTTTTCACACAAGTTTTTTTCTCGTGACGATGCATAAAAAAGGTAGTTATAAAAAAATAACATATAAAGTCTTGTTTAAAAATTAATCTGGGCATGTTCTGTTTTAGAATTTGAACTGTAGAAACAAATTATATTTTCAAATATCACTAAAACAAAGACTACATTCGTATAGATTGTGAGGCGAAAGTCTCCTAAATAATTAGTACTAAAGCCTCGATACTGGGCCTCGATTGCAATAGTATGTGGAGAAAGCTTTGCATTATGTAGAACTGCAGTATTTGAGTACGTGCCAATTATTATCGTGTGTAGTATGACGTCAGAATATAACGCCTGCAATACAGGGAGTCTTAAAAAAGATCGAAATTCTTGCACTGGAGATAGAGCATGTTCACGCAAACAAGCGAGGTTATATACAAGGATGTGGTTAATAATGGCAAAGCATGTACTGTAAACAATGGCAAAGCATGTACTGTAAACAATGGCAAATCACTTCTCTCTATAACTGTAACTGAGGATCTTTAGAAAGATATTTGAGAAAACTCTAATAACAGGTGATCTGGAAAGATAATATAGCTAGAAAGACTATTGAATTGATAGATTATAGAGATGTAATGGATGAAGATCTGCTGATACTGACCCCAATATATCAATAAATTGGGATAAGATCAAGAGGATGATAATGAAAAAGGCATTCATCTAACATAGGCGTCTACGCTCAGGGCCTAAACAAAATGTTTCCCTAGACAAATAAGGCTGTTATATAATAGAAATTTCAATCAAATACATCTCAGTAGCATCGATCGAAAGTCCCAGCCGTCCTTGGCAAGATTTCAACTCGATTGACTATCTTGAATCTTTTAATTTAATATTCCCACTGTTCCAGCTTAATTGATAGTCTATAAATCGATTCCTACCATTAGAGACACCTATATTTTATATTAAATGGTTGTTACTTAATCATTTAATGGTCCATTCGTAATTAATGTTACTGTAAAATTAATTACTCAAATACAGCTGTTAATTCTCTACTGCTGTTGATAGAACGTCGATAACCACAAGCCGCAAACGTGATTTAGATCCCAATTTTGTTAGCAAATAATCATCATTAGAATAGAATTTATACTTAATTGTACACCAAAATAGTCGGAATACCATAATGTTCCAAATTATATTTACAACTAGCTTTTGCTAGCGGCTCCGCCCTTTTGTAGGTATATACTATTCCAAGGGAACACAAAGCCGGTACAGTGTACCAGGTGGCAAATCCGTCCAGACGTTGTGGCATGATTGATAAACAAACATTCAAACAAACCTACGGACTTTCAAATTTATAGTTTTAATAGGATAGCTTCCTAAATAATCTACCTAATATAGGATCACTTACCACCGTATCGTCATGTTTCAGGCTAATTTTGAATGCCAGTCGGCTGTCACAGTTGGGTCACTCACATCACATCACATCACATCATCAGCCTATTAATGTTCCCACTGCTGGGACACAGGCCTCCTCTCTGTGAGAGGGAACTCACTCACCTTCAATAATTGATTCATTAGTGTCGCTGCGACAGTCTTCGTTACATGTCACACTCTCCATGGTAACTGCCTCAATACCTGAGCACTATGTTATGTTAACTTGTAGGTAATCTGTGTGTCTTGTTTCTCTTGTGTCTTGTTTGTAATCTGTAAGTACTAGAATTTTATGAAACATTTTTTCAACTTGCATTCTTTAAGTTGACGGTTCAGCCCCTTGTCTAAAGATACGATCCAGTTGAATAAAGTTCTTGAAAGTTTGTTCCTCAGTTATTTCCTTTCGGTTTGTTCTCGTCGGCTTTTAAAACGCTTTTTGAACAAATGAAATAATGCTTAGCTTGTTCTGTGTCAAATAAATCATGTTCTTCTGTAACAAACAAAAACGTTTATCATACGTCCTTGGTGAAGTATATTCGGCCTAATAAATTATGAACCACTTTATAAAGTTTTGACTCTGTACTAAAAGCGTGGGTATACTTAACTCATCATCATCATCATCCTGTCCTTATCCTATGTTACTTAGGTTTGGCATAAAACGTTGTTCTTCCATACCGTCACGCTATAACTGAGTACGTTTTCTTTCGTATCCTCCTCACACAGTCCATCCAAATTTTCTTTGGCCTCCTTCTTCCTCTCCATTCATCCACATTTTATATTCATAACTCTTTCAGTAACATGCGTTTCATCCCTTCTATCACATACCCATACCAGGACAAACGATTCCCTTTCAACTTCTCTGCCACTGGCCTGTCTTTCAAGCTTCCTTTAAACACTCAATTTACACAGCCATACTAATCCATACTTATAATTATATTATAAATCAGAAAGTAATTCTGTGTCTATTTGTTACCTTGTCACGCTTAAACCGCTGACCCGATTTAGATTAAATTTGGTATGGAGATAGTTTAAGACCCTAGGAAGGTCATAAAGTAGTTTTTATCCTGGCAAACATCCTTATGGGGGTGGAAAAAGGGGTGGCAATTTGTATGGTAATAATTTATCAAGTAAGTAAGTAAGTAAGTTTAAGTAAGTTTTTTTTTTTTTTTCACCTACAATTTTATTGCGCGATACTTCGATCATGAATACACCTATATATTGATCGATCGGTGTATTCTTGATCGAAGGCGCGATATAAAAAATAAGCAATTTTAAGTACTTATGCTTCGCAGACTAAGTTGCGAGCAACAGCTAGTGACACATAATTTTGTTTTATAATGCCCGAGTTAACCACCCGTAGGTTGACAATTACGAGAGGTTTTACGGGTAACGACTCCTCTCGGGACAACGGATCGTAAGCTTTTAAGGAATTCGCTGAGTAAAGCTCGGTCGGTCACAAGGGCACAATCTAAGGGCCGCAATGTGCTGTGTAAAGGACATTGTCTTGGGCTAATCTCTTTCTCTTATTTGTCGACAAGGGCCTTAAGATTGAGCTTTGATAATCTGGTAAAACCTGCTGTTTGTAGTGTATACTGGTACAAGCTTGTGTTTAGCTAAATTAAAATCACTAAATATTAAATTAATCGTCCCAAAGACCACTTCCTGGTTTATTTATAAGATAAGAATATATTTTATTATAAGCCACAACCATTGAATCCATTTCGAAAAGGTGAAATATACTTTCTATAAAGTTCCATGAATAGGTTCCCTTGGGATACTAGTATCCAGATACCGAGTGTTTCATAAAATGGCAGCCATGATTGGAAATTCCCGCTTATCTTTTAAGCTTGATGTTTTAATCTTTATTGCCAACACGTCAGAGTTTACTTCTGAATGTTAACGTAGGGAGGTACTTAATTATAATTGAATTGAAAACAAATTGTTTGAGTTTAGTATTTACCCATAACTGGAAGTTTCTTGTTAGAAGTCGAAGTTAAACAATTGTGCTTCGACGCAGCTTTGGGAAAGCTAATTGTTAAATTATAAACACCTAAAGTGGTTATATATTGTTTAGCGAATTTATAAAAACAATGCCTCACCTCCTATCGTGCAATCTGTGCAACAACACCTGCACCATGAAAGACCTTTATGAGGCAAATGAAAACGCTATTGCCGTGGCTGAATTCTGGTCAAAACATATATAATTGAGGAATCATCGATACGACGAAGAAGAAGAAGCGAATTTATGTTTAGAATATCGATAAGCTTAATTAAAGCTGGTTGTGTTGTTTTATCGTTTTCATCAATGTCTGCATCATCGCTTTGTAATATAATGTTTATTTAAATTCTTATTTATTTTACATATCATTTTGTATCTTCTCCGTTTATCGATGGTTAACTTTTTGGATAGATTGGTGGACTAAGTGGTTACGTTAATTTCAGTTCAGTTCATTAGCGTAAAAAGCGTACTATTCCATTGGTGAATTCTTAAAAGACAGATCAAATAAATAATAGTTGGGTATGTCGTTGTATGAGTCAAGTGTCCGATTGATTTATGCTCAATTCGATTTAATGATTATTGGTATCTAATTTAATGTTAATAATAATTTAAATAATACAATGCATAAAAATGTATATTTTAAAATTAGATTTATGTTTCCAAAATTTGTATGCCTATTAGGTTAAACATAGCGATCCTGACATTAGAATAAGATCTTATTATACCTATGTTTTTACAAATTAATAATTTGAATTTGAATTAGATCCTCAAACTTGGGGTGCTTTGTTCTGGACAGGGACACAGCACTCACATTGGTCTCCAAAACCTCATTCTGTGAATTTATGTTGTGTATGTTGTGAGACAGTTTTTACATATAAGTATGTATGTATAGGCAGGCACAATTCATTACATATGACGTTACATATACATACAACGCCAAGCCACGCCATTTAATTCCGTTCTTTATTACAATCGGAAATGGAAATATCAGATACGAGTATATTTCATACAATTCAATATCGGAATAACATTCCTGACATGTTCTATATACTCTGGAATGTGTTAGCTTATTGAGAAAAATATATAATACAATCTTGTGTAAGTACAATACATATGAATCAATATTATAAAAAGTACGAGTCTTAATATTAGAAGAGACATTCAGTGTTATTGACTTCAGCGTGTGATATATAAATAAATTTATCATATATCTATATATTGTGTCAATATATTAATTATAGTACGAGGGCGATTCCTAGCTCTGCTCGGGTGAAAATAGAGAAAACGACTTTTTCTAAAAATTAAACCTAGCTAGATCGATTTATCGTCCCCGAAACCCCCTGCATACTAAATTTCATGAAAATCGTTGGAGCCGTTTCCGAGATTCAAATTATATATATACTACATATATCTATGCAAGAATTGCTTAAAGGTATTAGATATTGACACAATGTTGAAACAAAGAGAGACTATCAGTTATCAAAGATGCTATTGATTCACTTACCATGGAGATAATTGGACTAATATTAGACACCTCAACTATAAACGACATGCTTCCTAATGAAAAGGGTTTTGAAATTTAAAAACTAACACAGAGTATAAATAATAACTTAGCTTGCTGAACCATAACCGTGGCTAACAAATCACGGCATTTCAAGGTCAATATCCAATCTAAATGCATAACAGTTCATAACACCAACAACAAAGTAACACGATTTTTTTACATCAACACTGTAAACTGTATAAAACTCAAAATTACTTAACACTTGACCGTTAGAGAACTTATTAAAGACGATCGATATAAGAGTAGAATGTCGCGTGTTAGAGGACCATCAAGCAGCTTTGACGCTGCAACGGATTGTTGTCATGATTTACAGAACATAAACGGCGAAGATTTACGAAGATTTTCAGGCTGTACATACATAGCGATAGACTTGAAGAATGGACTGAGCAATAAATCCAAAAATTTCAACTCTGCAGACAGATACAAAGTCATTATGCAGCAAAACAACTGTCAGTTTTCACAATTTCAATTTCTATGTGCAGAACTCATTCGCTCCTGCAAGCCTGTGACGTGGCTTAATCAGAATTCTAGATAAGAAAACTAGGTGCTAGCTGCATGATTGATTTTATTTGCACGGTAGAATCAATATTTTTTTTTTTTTTTATCTTGTTTTTATCTTGTTTTTTTTTTTATTACTTTTAATTTTTTTTTATTACTTTTAATTTTTAATTTTAATTTATGTGACGTTCAAAAGTGCCGTTTATTGGCCTAATTGAATAAATATATTTGACTTTGACTTTGATTTATCTTTCTCACACTTTTCTGTCCGTATTTCACTTCATACCTTGATAGGGGAGATTGTACACTCAGTCTAGATTCCATTTCTAATTTTGATATGGTTACAACCGGCAGCACAAAAAAAGGCAGAGTAGAAGCGTAAAATTCCAACAAAATGATGTAAAAATAAATTGGTTAAATACGTTGAATGTGGAGTTGACTAACCGAGTGAATGAGCGAGCGGAATGAAATGTTCTTTTCTCCGCATACTGAAAGTTACATTGCAACAGTCTAGGAATTGAAATAATATTTGTAACGGCTCCCACAGACAGATTCAAAGCAACGCGCTTCGGTATAAAATTGTCTTAAATTGTACTATACGTATAGATGGTACAAAACTGAAATTGTACTACAGAAAGAACAAAACTCAAATCGTTGTACAGATTGAACAATTTTAATGAAAACGCATTGTCGTAGTTTCCCATTAGATCTCTCAAATATAGTCTTTATAGTAACCGTTTGTACTCCATGGAAACGTATATATTGGTTACTTATAGGCACGATTCTCTATATAACAGTGTTCATAGGCTACAGCTAACTTCTAAATGTGTGTTCGTGCAAGGGAATGGTGTTAAACAAAGTTCAAAGTTAATGTTCACCCATTGTTATGGAAATGTGCGTAACCTGAAAATGCCAAGTTCGAAATCGCTGAAGCAGATACATTAGTTTTCACGGCCACACGAAATAATTTCGACAAAAATCGTATCTTTCGAAGAATAAAGCAATGGTACTATTGCTTTTTTAAGTTTTCTATTAGGGGCCCAGAGGAACTTGTGTCTAAATAATAACAGCCGCACGGCTCAATCTTCGAGGTTAAGCAACGCTTGTCGAAGTTGGTTCGTGGATGGGTTACCATCTATTACATACCAAGATGCCAGTTATTTGTATATCTTTGACATTGGTTACAGGAATAGTCTCGCCAATTTTCTTGGCCGCCCTGAAGTTGGCATGCCGATGTGCAAGGCACGGACCACAGAATATATTGGTATTTGTTAGTAAAATATACGTAATAATAAACATTGTCACCAAATTTATTTATTTATTTAAACTTCATGTACAATAGTGGTACATAAGCGGACTTAATGCCACAAGGCATTCTCTACCAGCCGACCTTTGGGTTAAAAAGAAAAAAAAAATCAAGTTCATAGGTCAATGGAAGTTAAAAAATACTTCGGAAAAATAAATTGTGACAGTCGGCGGACAGACAGATGGACACATGTGTGACAGCAAAAGGGCTCCGTTTGGACTCTTTGGATACGGAACCCTAGCAAGGCTTTGGTATAGGAAATGAGTGGTAATGGTGCGCAGGTGACCTGGCAGAATGTTGTTTGCTGTGCCTCTGTTGCCACAGTAAATTGGTAGAGTTCCTGTCTGATTGTATGTATGTCCCTGACCTTAACGTCGAAACTGTAACTTTGGCACGTGTCTCATTTTATTGCTTCTTGGTCGCTAACTTTATGGTTTAATGGTTACTTTGTTGAGTTTTATAACCGTGAATGATTAAGGCTTTATGTCATTCTCGGTACGAGTTCTACATATTAAAAAGAATCCCTACCAAATACTCACAATTATTATATATCCTGTTGCCCTTATGGCCACAACAACTTTACTCTGCGGTTTTGCTCTTATTTGAATAGTGTATTTTTACTGGATAACAAGTAAAATTTCACAATTTAAAAAACCCCCGACGCATTTATCTTGCGAAAACACCCCGATTCAAACAGTAAAATGCCCATAACTTTTGAACGGCTGAACCGATTTTATTCAAACATAGCTAAGAACACTCTCGACAAAATTACCTTTCAAACAAAAGAAACTAAATCGAAATCGGTTTATCCGTTTAGGCGCTATGATGCCACAGACAGACACACAGATACACAGATACACAGCAACACACGTGAAACTTATAACATCCCTTCTTTTTCCGGCGGGGGTTAAAAAGTATCCACTTACTCAACGATAGTGTAGCTTCCTTTCAGTGAAAGAATTTTCGCAAACGTATTTGTAGATACTTCTAGAAATTTCCATTTTTTCGTTGAACAAACATACAATCGATTTACCTCTACATAGATTAGTTTAGATGGAATATGATAGAAGGAATATATGGATAGAAGGAATGAAACATACTATGCCAAACGCAAATACATACTATTACATTTTGTTTCATTCCTTTTCTTATAGTTGTCCTATATGTTTTAGAGACACTCATATGCCTTTATATTTAGGAGTATACTGTCACACATTTTCTACAGAACTCTGGCCTCCAACTATGTCACCGCAAAGCTTTAATCTCAGCAATTATCACCCGTGTTGGGACGCCACCTTTGACTAGAGAGTTTTCCCTTTTTACGCTGCATTTTCCCCCTCACTTAATACAACGTTGTACTTCGAAGTCTCCATATCGCGTGACTGCTCAGTTTAAGTCTCCCCTTCGGGTACCGTCGCTGGTGGCAACTTCTCGACTCAATCCTACTTTGTTGTATAACTTTTACGTTGAACATCCGTCTATGTTTTTATTAATGCTTGTTATTAATTTATTTTGTAATGGAGTTTGTTAAATAAATTAACATTGAAAAAGTCAATAACTTATGGGATTGACATGTGATACCGAAATGCCACGTAGTCAATACCAAACATTATGACATTTTGGCAATTTAAAAAAAAAATGCACAAGTATAAATATCATGTACAAAGGCGGACGTAAAACCAACAACAACTACAACCAGCATCATCAACTTTGAAATGAATATTGTCGAACTGTATGAAGAGAAAACGGACGAAGTTTACAAATAGGTAGAAATGTTAGAACATATTCTTGCCTTTTGCAATAACTTTGAAATGAAGACAGGCGAACTGTATGAAAGGAAAGGGGTCGATGTTTCCAAAAAGATGGAAATGAAAAGAATCAATGAAGCTTAAACTCAAACCCCAGATGTGATCTATTTCCAGCAAATGCTCAAATAGACATGAATATTCACTCATCTGGAAATGAATATTCCTGCTTACATATTTGAATGTGATATTCATTTTGCTAAAATCCATACTTCTATACCAATATTATAAAGAGGAAAGATATTTTTGTTTGTTTGTTTGTGTGTTTGTTTGTACCGAATAGGCTCCGAAACTACTGGACCGATTTTGAAAATTCTTTCACCAATAGAAAGCTGCATTATTCCTGAGTGACATAGGCTATCCTTTTAATCCCGAAAACGGGTCCTTTGGGGTGGCCCACGGGAGCAAAGCCGCGGGGAACAGCTAGTATATTATAAATGCGAATGTAATTCTGTCTGTCTGTTTGTTATATTTTCACGTCTTAACGACTGAAGAGATTTGGATGAAACTTGGCACACGGGTGGACCATTACCTGGATTGGGACATAGGATTCTTTCTATCCCGAGAGTTTGCTCCCTTGGGATAGTTTACAAGCGACCGAAACCACTGGTAGAAGCTAGTAGTTTTTATAAGATTGCAAGTTCCAGTTAAATGAAACAGCCTTTTCAATGGAATGTCTTCAGAGAATTTCAAAATGAAATTGCGAAAGCGTTTCCGAGCAATCATATTCATTTGCGCATAATAAGCATACCATTTAATATATTACAGTTTCAAAAGTACCATTCAGCTCTATTGGGTAGGGTTTTTGCTACCTACGTTAAGTTTTAAGTCCCTCTTCAACTACATATATTTCTATAGACACAAAAGTCCATAATAAAGCGTGGGGGAATAGACAATTGTTGCTAGAAGATTATTAATTGCCACAGAGTATTATATAGTTCGTGTGTTGGTGTACTTACAATAGGTAGTCTGTGTATCGCTTTACAGTACATTAGGCAGAGTGAAAACAGTTTGTTTTGTATCGCTAACGTGTATGGATTGGCTGCCTTTGTTCAGCAAATATGTAGTAGACGTAGAAATTTTAAGTGTATAGCTCGATTTTTCTATCACCGTCAATTTTTTGCCAGGTATTAAGTATCAGTAAAAAACGTAATTAGATGCAAAAAAAATAAGTATTCTCTGTAGGCACCAGCTGTTTTTTTTTTTGTTTAATGATTGATTTATATCTGGAAATAAAATGGTGATGAAAATGAATCAGGCTGTATATCTTGATATAAATAGGTCAATAATATGATTCAGATTTACCGGGAAAGACGAATCCAGACTGTGTGTAATCTCTTCATCTCCATGAAATTCTGGAAAACCATAGAAAGAACTTTCACATTCATAAGTAAGTTCTAAGTAAATTAATTTATCTACCTACTCGTAGACTTCCATGTATAAAAGTTTTATTTAAATCCGTTAATTAGTAACGAATGTTCTAAATGTAGAGAGACTATTTGCAGGCCTTCCGCATCAGGAGAATTACTAAACGAAATCGCTAGGTGAGCACTAAAACCACGTTTAGCAACATAGCAAATGGGTTTAAATATTCCTCTAACGATGGGTAGGCCATAAATTTTCTGATACAGGTGACTAAGGGATTTATAGAAGGACATAGGATAGTGAAATCAGCATCAGGTTGTGAATTAATTAGAATATAAATGCATCATCCTCCTGCCCTTATCTTGATTTATTAACCCCTGACAGGAAAACAGGGTTGTTATAAGTTTAATGTGTGTACCTGTGTGTTTGTGAATCTGCCTGTTGCATCAAAGTTCCTAAACGGATGAAACAATTTTTTTGTGTTTAAAACGTGACTTTATCGAGACTGGTCTTAGCTATGTTTGATTAAAATATGTTTAGCTGTTCAAAATTTATAGGCGTTTTACTGTTTGAATCGTTTTTTTTTTGCATGATATGGTGTCATAATTACGTGTTCAATAGATTGTCGAACAAAGCGAGTCTACTACTGGATAAATTATGTTGCATGTTTTTCTATTTTTTTTACATGTTACATGGAGCGTCTGTCATTGGCAAGACTGCGGGGCGAGCACGGCCTACTGTGACAGGCTTGAGTCACACATTTTTTGGGGAGCATAATTTGGGAGCATAAATCGTGATAAAATGCTGATTCAAGCCTATCACAAAGGCCGTGCTCGCCCGGTTGGTTAAAAATATTGTAAAGTATAAGAATATCACGTAGGAAATCAACATTTTCAAACGTATATTGACAAGGATGTTTCTTTGTTCTAATCCAAGCGTCCATGGTCCGACCTATTTTATTTTCTAATGTCTAGAAAACCTCAACTGTTGCTAAGTTTCATAAATACACAAAACGTATCAAAACATTGACAATCTTTGACATAACAAAATTCTTTTCCACGAAACGGTAGAGCAAACATTTTCGAAGGAATTTCCTCAAGTCGGGCACCCTGAGAAAATATTCTTCAGAACAAAATCCGTTTTGTCAGAACATTTTCTCTCAGAATGCCGCCTTTGTCTTAAATCATATTGTAAGATATCTAGCAATGTGTAGGTGTAATTCCGAGAGGAAATAACTATCTAACTACTTCCAAACTAATATTTATATCCTACAAATATTATAAAGGCTACAGTTTGTGACTATCTAAGTGTGCGTGTGTAGTGTGTGTGTGCGTGTATGTGTGTGTGTGTGTGTGTGTGTGTGTGTGTGTTAATATGTTTGTTACTTCTTCACGCTCAAACGGATCTGGATAAAATTTGGCACCGAGATACATTATAGTCAGGAATAGCACATCGCACTTCGAATTTCACGCGGGCAGAGCCGCTGGCAGAAGCTAGTTTATCTATAAATGCGAAAGTAACTCTGTCTGTTCTTTACCTTTTTACATTTTAAACGGCTAAACAGATTGGATAAAACTCGGAAAACTGGTTGACCACACCAACGATTTTCAAAAAAAAACATCCCGGTTGAATTTACACTTGGGATAATAGACCATTTTTCATGCGGGCGGAGCCATTAGCAAAAGCTAGTATTATACTCGTAAATGCTAAAGTAAAATAATTCTGTCTGTCTGTTCGCCACATTTTCACACCTAAACTGCTAAACCTGTTCTGATATTTTTTTGTAAAGATATAGACTTGACCTTGAGTAAGGATCGTATATCCTGGAAAGTCGTTCCTTTGATATAGGTAATTGCCGAATTTTATGCGAGCGACGCCGATGCTGAAACTGGTTCCGGAATAAAATAATTAACTTTCCTCAGAGTCTTCCCTAAGAATCTTTTATAGCTTAAGATGTTAAAAAGACATTCGCAAGGTATTCGGAGTTCCGTTGCGGAAAAGAGTAATTAAGTTGGAAAAAAATGTTAGCATATCCATCTTTTAAGAATATTTGGTGGCAAGGCGAAGCCTCAAAGTTCAAGTAGTAGTACTAACGAGTTTCTTGTTTGTGAATGCTTAGGAATATATGTTTGACAGCGAAAAAAACTATAAAAAGGCTCTTCGTTTTGTCATAAGTAGGCACACTTGACTTAAGATTGTGCTTACCTAATAATATGATAGACATTGAATTAAAAATTATTATATGTGGGGATCCGCTGGATGTGGTACGCACGGGGCCGTTCAATATGGTGAAGCTTGGGGGAGGCCTATAACAGTAAGGACAAGGTGGATCGTGCTTTTATCTGACGCCACAATTTGGAAATTTCATCATATTAAACCGCAATGAGCTCGCCAAGCGGTCGGCTATCTTCGGGAGTAATCAAGTGCACTAGACATTAAAGATTCGTGTTTCTTTTATAGGAGCGTCCTCACTGGGAGCATTCGTGAGCATTTGTAAACAAGCAATTGTAGGCGAGCAACAAATGCTTCCCAGCGAGCCCAGCATTCGCGTCCGAGCAAAACTATGAACGTTCGAGTCGAACATTCTCTTGCGAGCTTGGGGCATCTATGTTCTATGTTAGGGGGGTTTGGTTTCCGCACTTAGTCCCTCAAATGGACCTTTGTACGTGGGCCATGGCGGCCGTTGGGTGGTCATTCCAACCAGCCCACCTCCCTCCAGAAGTCGACTAGAGCTCCTGGTTTCCTCAAAACATCAGTGTACGATCTGGGTGACCCAAGGGTTCGTGTTCTTATCTGGGTAACAACTGTGCATTCGAAGAGAACGTGCGTAACGGTTTCTTCAGCCTCCATGCATGCCCTGCACAGAGGACTGTCCGTTATGCCTATTGTGTGGAAGTGTTTGTTAAGTGAGCAGTGTCCCGTGATGGTCCCCGTCACCAGGCGCAGGCCATTCCTATCCAGGCGTAAAAGACGCCTGGTAAGCCTACTGTCCAAGGATGGCATAGCTTCTTTGGATTGTCTGCAGCCCGGTGTCGAGGCCCACCAGTTCTCTGCCTGTGTCTGGGTGAATTCCTGTAGCCACCTGCGTATTTGGTTGAAGGGGATGGGCACAACAGGTTCAGGCCCATAGACCGCTGAGCTGGATCCGCGCCTCGCAAGCTCATCAGCCGCGTCGTTGCCCAGCGATCCGCTGTGACCCTTTATCCATTGTAGTGTCACCGTGTTACGACTAGATACAGTTATTTGTTCCAGTGCGTTGTGACATTCTAGTATTAAACTTGATGTAATGTATTTTTTTTTCGTAAGGATTGGAGTACTGATGCACTGTCGGAGAGTATCCGTATGTGAGTGTCCGTAACCCTCCTATCTTCTAGGGCATGGACCGCTTGTATAATGCCCACACATTCCGCCTGATAGACGGTGTTGAACTCTCCTAGCGGTCTGGATATATGTATATTGAAGTCGTGTGAGAAGACTCCGACTCTGGTACCGGAGTCCGTTTTCGATCCGTCGGTGTAAACTCTCATCTATTTCGGGCCTGAGTAGTCACATCGTTCTTCTGTGAGTACTATGTTATAGTGCCTATGAAAGTGATGTGTTTTGGGGGCTCTGTCGCATGGTGATGCTAACATTGGTTTACGCTTGATCGCATCTTCCTTTATGCGTGTGTGCTTAATTCTGGAGTCTTTGTTTAGGGTACCTGATAGATGGAGTCTGAAAGTGGCCAGGGCTGCCTCCTCCCGCACAATAAGGTGTAGTGGTGGCAGTCCCAACATTGCCTGTAAGGCGGCAGTGGGTGTGGAGCTTGGGGCATTCGAATACGATCTCGTTAAATGTCATTCATGTCAAAATTTCGGATAGAGCGGTTGTGCACCACTATAATATTCGACGACAAATGCTCATTTCAAGTGAATGCTCTCAGTGAGGACGCACCTGGGTGAATGTAAGCGTTCATACAGGCGTATACATATTTACCTACAATTTAAACAACTCTAAACCTCTAAAATCTACTCAATTCCCGCTTCCTTGCAAGGTATGCTCGTGTAGGATATAAATTAAGTATAGATTAAATTTTATTGCCACCGAAACGCATTGTCACCGACGAATTCGAACGAAGGTGAAAAAAAAAATTACGACATTTTCACCAGTTTATAAAGACAAACTTTTGCGATAAATTATGTTTATAATTAAAAGGTTGAACAGAGCTTTAACAAAAACCTGGACTGCCCACACACATTTCTGTTGTAATTATTATTGAAACAAACTTTTACAATAAATTCTATTTAGAATAAAAGGGACAGAGATTTTGAGCCCGGCTTTTTCCCCACACATTTTTCTCTAAGTACTAATTATTCAGTGTTTTCAAAAAATCTGATAAAATTATTAATTAACTGAACCAAAAACTCGCTCAACCACTGGGATTCCCAGGCCTAATTTTTCAAAAAATGCTAACTTTTACGACAGTTTGTTGAAAACTGTTCTCAGGTGCCTACACGTGCCTGAAACTGTCGTAACTCTGTAACTCGTACGGTTCAGTAATCAGGAACGCGTGTCCGCGAATCATGGTACGCGTTTATGGGTCCCGGATGAATTTGGAACGATGTGCGCTTGTTTCGGGATTAGTTGGAAATATTCGGAACTTGTTGGATCATTTAACATGGCTATTTCGGTTGATACCTGTAGATGTGAATTAATTATTATGGGAGGCAAATGAATAACGATGTTTGCGTTTATCTTTGTTAAGAAAGTAAGAATGAACGAATAATATCATTAAGGACCTATGAATATCTCGTAAATATGTAGCGCCGAGATATCTAACATAGGACGAGGGCAAGAAGGTGATGATGATGATTTGAAACAACATTATGCGATGTACGGCTGGACAGAGTATTACCACTGTATTACTTTTGGTGCCTAAACACTCCGCCAGATTAAAAAAAAAAAAGTTCATTGATCCGACTTGTACCAAAAAGTATATTTACGTAACTTGAAAACATGATTTTATGTTTATGGAGATATGTTGATAATTTTAGTCTCAAATGAAAGGTATAGGCATAGAACCATTTTATCCATTTCAATAATTTAAATCAGTTCACGCGTTTATAAAATTTTAACTCATTACTGAATGCCATGTGAAAGGGTCAAGGACGCGATACGTTTGTTTTGATCGTTTTAGAGCCTTACTTTTTTATCGTTTCGCTTTGGTAGACAGGTGTTGATGACTTTTTTTTTGTTATCTGGCGCTGACTTTACCTCATGTAGGTACCTACATAGGGAAAGACCCGTAAATTGTGTTATAAACATCGTTTCGTTCATAAACTTGTTTGCAAAACAAAATGAAGTTTAGAAAATCACGTATAAATAGATGGGAGGGAAAAAACAATCGAAACGTCGAAATTAGAAAAGTTTTAACCTACGAACAAGCAATTACTGTGTTACATTTGTAACTTATTTAGTTAGCTACATATCGTAGTGAATGGTAGAAATAATTATGGCGTAGCGTAGGCAATAGATATTATTATATGCGTGTTGCGAACATTTATCTGTTGCCGCGAAGTTAGGTAAAAGTATACTAAAGCTAGTTAAATAATTACTTACCTAAGATAGCATGCGGAAATAGATGGTGTAATTTTTTTTTTCATTATGTCCGTGATTTAGCTGATATAATTATTACTAATCAAGTGACTAATTTCAGACTTTTATATCAAAGTGGTTATACAGGGTTATTGGTAAAACACTAACAACTTTGCAGAGCTGTATTACTAACATAATAAAAAATAACTTTTAATCTACTTTGTCTTTTAAAAATTCAGCAGAAAGAACAGCTGATCCATACATTCTGGCCTTTTTTTTTTTAATACAGCAATGCAAGATTATTAGTGTTTTAACAATAACCCAATATAGTTATGCAATACTAGTTTCTGTCAGCGGCTTAGTCCGCGTGAAAGTCAGAAGTTATCCCAAGAGAACAAATCCTGGCAGGAAAAGTTTTCCAAGACATCATCATCATCATATCAGCCAAAAGACGTCCACTGCTGGACATAGGCCTCCCTCAAGTGTCACCACATTGACCAGTCCCGTGCGTCTCGCATCCAGCGGACCCCCGCAACCTTCACCAAGTCATCGGTTCACTTGGTGGGAGGCCTTCCAACGCAACGTCTTCCGGTTCGCGGTCACCACTCCAGAACCTTTCTGCCCCATCGGCCATCCGTTCTGTGAGCAATATGCCCTGCCCACTGCCACTTAAGTTTGGCAATTATTCGGGCAAGACCTTCTTCCTTCCAAGACATAGGTTCACCTATATGCCAACTTTCATTCAAATGATTTTCACATGCATAATATTAGTATGGATTAAATTAACTAAATACTAGTTGTGGTAGGTACCCGTTTTATTATTAGGTAGGGATACCACTGAGGTACAGCTGTAAATATTCGAAAAGCTTTGCACTGAAAACGGACTATTCCCCTGAAATAATCCTTTATGCAACAACGAATCGTTGCATTAATTTATACAGTAGCATTCCGTGTTTCCCGACTACAGTCTGAAGCTTTCACGAACAGGTAGGTAGGTACATTACATAGGTACCCTAAACGGATTGCAACTGTTTCTATTATGCTGCCATAGGTCAGACAGCACATTGCTGCATTGCTTTTTCCCGCGGCTAAGCTCCCGTGCGTGGCCTTTTTCACAGGAACTGCATTGTTTCGAAACAAAAAGTTTGTTTGTTTGTTTTTGATTTATGTGGAGAACAATAACAGACAAATGGACAAAAAAATACAGATTGGTACCCAAGAAATGCAAAGAGACAAGTGGAGGGAATTAGAGGAGGCCTATGTCAAAAGACAACCTGACCTAGAAGCTGATAGTAAGTTAATATACGATTCAATTTATATAAGTAAGTAATGTATAGTTATCATAAGCTAGTTATAAGATTTAATATATATAAATAGGATAAAAAATTGGGAAATTTGTCAAGTTATGCGAAAATAATTGTACTGCTGAACTACTTTTTTCGCAATTTGTCGACTGTTCGTGGGTACTTTCACCCCTGAAAGGTTACCAATTAAATAAAAATAGGATGATTTTATGTTTTAAAAATGAGTAGGTAAACAATACAATACAAACAATACGCATACTAATTAAGATGCAGTGTCAGTCGGCTAATCAAACCAGTAGCGGTATTGCTACGTCGGCAGCACTGCCTTTTAGACCAAGCCTATGTGTAATCCAAACTTAACTTACACAATAAAGATTGAAAACTTAAAAACGGTATGTAAAACGTTATCTCTAAAAATACCGATCCCAAATCAAAAACTCTTTTAGGTACTGATAGCAAACTACACTAAAGTGAGAACCATATAGCAAAAAAATAAAATTCGTTCACACCTGTCTACCAATGTATTCCAAATATTTCAAGAAGTCACGAAAAAATGTAAAGGCAGTGTCGCTAACACGATCAAAACAAACGTATCGCAGTAAGGGGCGTCCGTGACCCTTTCACTTGGCATTCAGTAATGAGTTATTATCTCATAAACGCGTGGACCGATTTACATGATTAAACGGATACAATGCTTCTACGCATATACCTTTCATTTGAAACCAAAATTATCAAAATATCTCCATAAACAAGAGGAAAAAGGCGTGAGTTTATGTATGTATGTACCTCCATAAACATAAAATCATGTTTTCAATTCAATGACTTTATTTTTATTATCTGGTTCTCACTTTAGCAACGAGTATCATTAGGCTACTTTATATCCACGAAAATATGCACGATTCCTATGGTATAAGCAACAAGAGCGAAGCCACGGGCAAAAGCTAGTGTATTCTTAATAAATCTAAACAATAAATAGGTGCCCATACCACACATGGCTAATCAAACCACTAGCGGTATTGTTACGTCGCCAGCAGAGTGTAAACGGGTCAGATTTGCGGCCCACTGCCTTCGCGTATTTAAGCTTGTTTAGTCTAATGTGGGGTAAGTTAGTACTAACATGTGTTATGATTATTGTACTGCGGTTTCTCATTCTTTTTCGTACGATTTTATTAAGTTTTTGCATTGTTACTTACCTTGTAACAAAGAGGGAAATGTATAGATGTATGTTGATAGGTTGATACTGATATGATAAGAGAAATGTTTCACCGATAGAAATCTGAACCCGAATAATAATAAAACACTTCTTTAAAAGAGTAAGGTTGGAGTTTCTTGTCCGTTTTTCTCTATAACAATCTCCCTTTGCGAATGGACAATAGAATCAATTATCATTCTTTAAATTTAAATTATCGACGTTGAAAAGTGCCGCTTAATGGCCTAATTGAAATAAACAAAATTTTGACTTTGTCTTTGAATATGTCGCTCGGGACTATTTTTGAGGCAATTTAACGATATATAAAACTGCACAATTTATCGGGCATCTAACTGTTAATAAAACAGTGGCACCTTCATTGCTATTTGTACGAAAACGTAATCGCTAAAAACGAAATCCTCCTTTTGAAAACTACTTATGATTAATTAAAAAAAATGTAAAGTAATTTACTTCCAGTAGGTATGCAGTAAATATATGTGTCTTTAGCTTCAATCCCTTGAAGTAGCAATTAATTAAATGACTCAAAGAAGCCGTGAAGTACGGATAAAAAAGAAAACAGAATTCTCTCTGCATAATTTCTTTTCAGAATCGCTGATGCGCTTACAAAATGGCTAATTAAATTACCTACGGACTAGGACGGTTTTCTTTTTAAATGCCGTGGGTTTTCACACAGAGGGTTTTTATGGGGTGAAGAAAAACCAAAAACAAATCGGTATGTAAAAACGTGAGAGGTTCTTTTTTATTTAAAAAAGGATTGTTTGTTTAGGAGGCTATGTACTGAAGCTCACCACAATTGAGATGATTCTGTTTGGTCTTTAACCTTTTTGAAGATAAACAGAGTTTTTGTTTTAATGTTTTCAGTGACTGAAATTTTATGCACGGTAGATAACAATAATATCACCTGTTAAACATGATTTTTTTGTATACGTACAGACTCGTTTATTTAAAAAAATGTCAGAACAGAATACTTTCAAAATTACAATGGCTTTAAATTTTTTAAACTTTAAGTGACGTTATCAATTTACTTGAAAACTTAACCAATTAACTTCTTAAAAATATTCCTCAATCTACACTTAAATAACGCAAGTTCAACACCTACGCTTGCTGTTTACACACAAACATATTTACGTATGTATGTCACATAATAGAAAGTAAATAAAGTCCTTGTACACTGAAACTCAGGAGGGTTTCAATAAAAATGTCACGCCCCCGCAGCAAACGATGAGTGAATGTGAATAGAACCTTTATAAAAGTGGATAAAACAATTGAGTAGGCTCAGATATTGTTTATGATGAGCTAGAGCTGTTATCGACTTAAGGACCACGACTTACATGTGGTTCCAAAGGGTTCCAACCCAGATAGAGATTTTACTTTGTGTAATTAATTTCATCCCCACTGCTCGCATATTGCGAGCAGCCCGACATGTCTAAGAACCAAAAATTCGAAGAAATGTGGAACCAACGTAGATTCATGGACTACTCCCTCTTTCAGAGAGGAGGCCTAGAGCTGTGTCATAGCTATGGAAAATTGAAAAAGTAGTAAGCTAAACATGTTAGTGGTACCTCGTGGACGAAACACATGGACAAACCGGCCGAGTGCGTGCCGGACTTGGCACATTTAGGATTTCGTAGATACCAAAGAAAAAATCAGATTGATCAATATATTGGTATTTTTTAGTAAAATATACATAAAAATAAACATTATCACCAAATTTCAAGTTCATGGGTCAATGGGAAGTTTAAAAATTCTTCGGAACAAAATTGTGTAACAGACGACGGACAGACGGACAAGTGAGTGACAGCAATCTGGCTCCGGCAACAGGACTCCTGGGCCTTTTGGCTACGGAACCCTAAAAACGGAAAAGTTTAGCGTATGAACCTTGTGGGTGGAAAATTCAGCAACAATTCGCACATAACACTCAGATTGGTTCTTAACAAGTAAAATTTCACAATTTAAAAAACCCCCGACACATTTATCTTGCGAAAACACCCCGATTCAAACAGTAAAATGCCCATAACTTTTGAACGGCTGAACCGATTTTATTCAAACATAGCTAAGAACACTCTCGACCAAATTACCTTTCAAACAAAAAAAAACTAAATTGAAATCGGTTCATCCGTTTAGGCGCTATGATGCCACAGACAGACACACAGATACACAGCAACACACGTGAAACTTATAACACCCCTTTTTTCCGGCGGGGGTTAAAAAAGGCCAATAAAAATAGTAGGTTTTTATTGTTATGTTAATCTCTATCGGCATAATCATACCTTAATTGCCATCTTAGTCAAATAAAAACAAAAAATATTTTAATGACGATGACTCACAGCACATTATCTCCAGCGAGACAGTTCATTGGTATTAAGTTCGCGTTCTCGCATATAAATATAAACGCACATTCACACAGATACCAGTCTTCGAGTGATATTCAGTAACCGGTCCTCGCTTCCGCCTGGCCTACTGACCGTGGTGGGTTATTAAATTATCTCCTACCTGTTTTAAACGCACTTAACTCACTGGATTAGCCTGCTCTGTGGCTGGTCGAGATTTTAGAAATGTGTTTACGATCTGTTGCAATTTTCCAGTTGGTAAATAATTTACCAACTGGAAAACTGCATTATGAATGTATAAATATTCAATTATGAATTAATTGAATTATGGATGATGATTTTGTGGTTAGAACTTGGAATTTAAGTTGGTTTATCTACCAAGCCACAATTTTGACGTCTTACAATAACAATCCCTGGAAGGATCTACTGATCCAATGACAATCATTGTCTACCATGATAGAAAGATACATTGAGACGCACACCGCACTGTGTTTTAATTGAAGTAGGTATGTTACTTGTGTCACTTTTATTTGTATTATGTTGTTTTTCTTCTTTTTTTTTTTTTGTATTTAGGCACCTTTTTTTTCCAAATACCCCCATGTAATTTTTTTTTTTAATTGTGATTTTGTGTGTTGTGCTGTGTCTTTTGTGTGCACTACTGAATAAATGGTTTATCTATCTATCTATCTACATAATCACTGAGTGTTATAGCGTCGCTTAAAGCGTATATATTCCTCAATGTTAACGCTGTACATACAGCGGCCATAGTGCGTTATGAATTCGGCAAGGCAAAGCGCATTGAGTATGAAAAATCGACCAATCACAACATGGCCAAATGAAAGACGCGATGTGGATTCCCGTCTAAGGCTGCTGGTCGTGCGTATAATTGATTTACTTTATGCTATTTCAGTTAAGAAGAAATTCTAGACATCATTTTTTTTCAAAATATTTTTAAATATCCAAGTCGTTTTGGAGGAGTATCCAAAAGTAGCAAAAAAATATCGTGTTGATGATATTTTTTTTAAACCGAAACTATTAGTTACACGAAAAAACCATGTTTCATAAATAATGTACCTACAAGTTTTTTTTTTTATCAAACTTTTTAACTTAGCCGTTACTAAGGAGTATGCTTTGGAAAGTAACCGTTTTACAACATTAAAACAGTGGAAGGCCCTGCGAAAGTTTGGATGGCGCAATCACGCCAGACAATCTGGGTGAAATTTGGCACAGAGATGGTTTACAGTCTGGAATAGCACATATGCTAATTTTCGTCCCGTATAATGTTGCCTTGGGATAAGAAAACACATTTTACGCGGGCAAAGCTGTTGGCAGAAGCTAGTAGTATTATAAATAAGAGAAATAAGAAGTTTTCCCGAAACACATGCCACGAGACGAACGCACTTATATGCTAATTTGTTGCCATCACAAAAAAAAAACCTAACAATCCAATTCTAGTATAAAAAGTATTATTCTCAATTGTGCAAAAGATTTCCCAGAAGATTTTCTTTCCGTCGGAAAAAGCAACGGCGAAAAAGATATCGTTGCTTGAATATTTCAATAGAAAGATGGAAAGTTTGGTTTGTATATCGATAATGTATTCATTGGCGGCCATCCAAAGCGTTCGCCCATTGTCCACTGCCTTCCATATGTGTACCTACATTTATTATGTTCTACGTTTAAGTAGGGCTTGCTTCCAAAATACGGTTTTATACGGCTTCTTTGTGGCGTGAGCCAAAGAGATGTTTTAGTTCAATGTTTATTTAAAGGCTTATAAATCATGCAATGGTTTTACACTTCGTCCTGAGAGACTTTTAACGTAGGTCGGCTTTCGTAAGACAACCTCTACGTGTGAATTAACTACTAGGTCTAGTATCTAGTATCACAGGTTGTTCTTAGTCTATGCTTTATTACTGAGTTCTCTTGGTTTATTGCTTCCTCAGTTAACTTTCTCGTTAATCACGTCAAATATTATAACCAAAACTGTAATTCATTTCTCTTTATTAAGCTACAAATAATTATTATGAGTCATAAAAAGTAAAACACCGCGTATGGTCGTAAAAGCTTCCAGTCTAAACCATAGATTATAAAATTTAATTTAAACGCGTTCGTTTAACTGGCCAGCCCTAACATGATTAGAGGAATGAAAATATTACTGCGAACCGGCTAACCTTGTTGCCAAACATTAGCAAGTAAATTGTGCAAAATAAACAAGAGTAAAATGTGTAGCGTCAGCAGAAACAATGAAATATTACGGTCATCCCTTATCCCAAGGTTGCCAGCCGAAAAATACTTTTAACAACAAGTTGTTACACGTGAACAATCCAGCTCGGGATTACTTAGCTTGCAAAAACGCGTAGGCGAAGTTCAGAAGAAATACTTACCGAAACATATCTTTGTTTTCAAAACAGCAAAAAACACTTAAAAATTCAAGGCTCTCGTCTGGTCCTTCCAACAAATAATTCATCCTTTTTTTCGCTGGTGTTTTTTAATCAAACTGAGTACAAATAACTTCCCTGGAACTGCAACCATTTGTCCATAAGCCCTGGTGAAAACCATATCACTTTTTGCCCGTAGGTTAAAAATGCAACGCAGTGCCCCGGGAGCGGAGCGTTGACATAGTAAAAATTTATTCGGCGACCCGATTGTTAAAATGCTCTGGAGCAGTCTTTTATCTGCTCACTCCGCGTGTACTGCATATTTTATATTTTTAGTGCTGTTTTCGTGTCGGACGCATGCATGTCACTTACATCTCATGAATATTACGCGACTAGCTATTGTCAGCGATTTCAACATCGCTGACATGGATGTTATAAACTATCTGTAACTAAGCTAAATGTCACCCAAATCTGTTCTGTATTTTTTGCGTGGAAGAGCTCACAAACATCCATCCATCGATCTATACTCACAAACTTTCACATTTATAATATAAGCAGGATATATGCAAAACATATATGCCTCTTAATAAGGTTTTGAACCTTCCCATACATCCTCATCTAGTATAGGGATGAAAGGAAATCGGCTTATGTTTATGCAGTGAGTAAATAGTTCATCCCGACTAAATACATTAAATGGGGTTGACCGCTAAAGTGGGTATGCTAAAAGCCTATTATCCGTTCTAACAGACGGTTGGCAACACTGAACATAGAGTGAGAAACTAAGTATTTATGCATAAACATTTGTGTCTCAAAGGATCACTAATAGCCGTTGCAGCAAAGACGTCCTTGAGAACAATGACCTTTAGAACAAGAAAGATGCGTGACTCAATCATGAATAGGAAGACAAACATACAAAAAAAAAACATATGGCCGCACCATATTTAAGTTTTTTGTTCAAAAGATTTCTGCTAAGAAACTGAGTGATGGAAAGGTGAACAAGTTTGAGCAAAAAGGAGCGTAAACAAGAAGACTAAAGGGCAAGACGACGGTTCGAAAATACAATTGACGACAATCTATCGAAATGACTAGGTCGAGATACTACAAACAAAGCAGGAAAGAATAGCGTAATACGGGAAGCTAAGGTCGCAAACTACTTTATTCAACCTCACAAAATAGAAACACCGACACCGCATAAAACTACACACACTGGCGTAAAGACTGAAGACATCTGAATATGCATACCGAAGACTTTTACAGCCCGCCTTCAGAGCACGTTCATCTACATTATTCCAGCGCTCTCAAGTGCTCTCGTCTTCCAACTCAATATGATCTCATGAAGGAGAACTTCAGACTATGTTGCCATTTTAAATTCTAGTCTTTATTTTAATAAAGCCGTTGCATTTGAGATGAGCGGAAAATTGAATGATAAAAGTAAAGATGAAGCTTTTCTTTCTGAGTTTTCTGTTGCAATATACTCTGTTATGTTACTCCTAATTGCATTTTAACATGATCGTTTTATGAAGCTAGCTGTGAGTCAATATTGCATAAGTTTCCTCCAGCCAATTCTTGCATATTGTTGGCGATAAGGATCTTAGACGCGATGTATATTCTCCATTTTGCGTTCCAGATGTTCATTGAAATATAATATTGTTAAAATATATTTTTCAAGATAGCCTCCAGTGTGGTCATCTACAAATGGTGTAGTACTTCTATTTTTATTTAGATGTATTCATTTCAATACCAAAGCGTCCAATTTGAATAGCTTTAATTAAAACCTCGTCTGGCCAATCAGAGTGTAGTGTAATAAAAGGCTCCATGGATGTCAGAAAAAGAACGAATTAATGAATCGAATGAGACCTGCAATGTGGGATTATCTCAGTCTTTGTACTTTGCTTTTTTTTACTTTTTGTTTTGCGAGAATAGTACGAAACGCGATTGAAATAGAAATATGATTGACCTTTTCCGAGGCGTCGTTTTTGACGTTTTGTCTGTCATTTAGTACTATAGTTTCGGTTGTTTGAAAAATACGCTGACTTAAATATCAAAGTATAGTTCATTCTATTACACGGCAAGTCCAAACTATTTTACTTATTTATTTTCAACAGACTTCAAACAGGAAATAAACAATCATCTAATTCAATTCATAATTGTTGGAGGAATTGTCTAACAAACTTACAAATACATACAGTCGAATTGAGAACCTCCTGCTTTTTTGAAGGCAGTTAAAAATAAATTAACAGATAAATTAAACCGGCTGCCAAAACAAAACACTACAAAGCGAAAATAACTTCTGATTTATTTACTACTACATAGATTAGATAGTGTATTGTTATTCATGGATATATCTCCTTAATAATACAGGTATCATGGTAAAAGTAAATGGATTTTCACCGGATGAAAACCCCCCGGATCGGGAGGTATTTGATTTTATTTTCACCCGTCGGATTGGCGTGAAATTTTAACAATGCTCGTAACAATCCTTACCTGCAGAAAGCAGAAAATAGTAAATCATTTAAATAACTGCAATGCAGTATTATTTCACACCCAGTTTATAAGGTGTCGTCCGCAAACTAGGGGCATTTTCGTTTTACAAACTTGTGCGGCCGGAGTTTAAGAAAATAACCATTTTATTTTAAGTTTTATTCAGCGCCACGCCAGCAATCATGTTTATTTGTTTATCTATTTTAAGTTTAAACGTGATACGAAATAACATTTTATGAAGAGAAAGAAGAAATAAGCTAAACTTGCGATGCAGCACTCTATATTTATTTATTTAGACTTCATGCACAAAGGTACAAAGGCGGGCTTAATGCCTTAGGCATTCTCTACCAGTCAACCAAGGCCACTCCACCCACCAACCACTCTTTGCTTCTTCTAACTTTTCTGTAAGTTTTTAAGGTCCAGTTTCTAAATGGAGTATTTGGAGTTAAAATCGTGTCAAACCCTGCTTTAACACGATACAACTTTTGAAGCTAAAGTTTCACAAATACGCAACATCAAACTCTTAATTCAAAAATCGGTGGACGGGTTGCAAAAACAAAACATAAACGCAAATATTAAGTACGGCTTAAGGTCTGAGTTGGTGCCTACCGTGATAGAAACATAAGCGGCTTTTCAATAATACCCACGGTGAGAGGTTGCTTTTAAAGCTATTTTTATTAATATTTCCAACAAAAGATTTTAAAGAAATCTCCGTAGAGTCCCCCTAGGGAGATGGGGAAACAGCGGGAACACGCAGTACCGAAGGCGAAAAGGTTAATAAAAACAAACTGATCTTATTCTATTGTTGTGCAAATAATTAAGTTGGTAAGTCTAAAGGCATTCAGAAAAATATACGCGAAGAATTTTTCTTACATTTTCGTCTTTGTTAAAATTGCCTGTTGTCCGTAGAAGCAGTAAATATTCTCATATCTGTAATGTATAGCAACATAGAAATTGAATTAGTCTATCTGAAGTAAATATTGACCCATAACATAAGGAAAAATAGAGATACAGTAGGTTTAGTAAGATAAAATATTCTGAGCCAATTTTCCTTGACATTTACAGTCAGACAATAAAATTATCTACATCGAGAAATAAACTTATTACGAAGACAATATTTTATCAAAAGCCATACCTGTAGGTACAGTCAGGGAAAATATATAATGTGTATTACCTCATGTTGTTACTTGCACGTCATCTTCGATGCACGTCATAGAGATACAAGGTTTATTAATTGTTGTCTATGTTGCAGGACGACAGTTTCCACCTGACTGTACTTCCAATTTACTGGGCATTTTTACCAAAAATAGTAATCAATTCATATTTATTACTATTCATTCATAAGAACAGAGAGAAATGGCACATCCCACTGTAATGGATTATGTTACAACACAATACACCCTGCCTTTGTGGACAGATAAATGCCGGAGGATGCCGAGAAAATTCCTTTGTGGTCACCCCGGGGAACCTAGAAAATACTTCACAGAATTTAAAATATTGTTATAAGATATTTTTTTTGTTTTCCGGCATTCTTTTGAAAAGATGCGGACTTTTGATAAAATAAATTCTAATTTTACAACAATTTTGTAGCTGAAAGAACGTATTCCTCCAATTCCTCCAAATTTTCTTCCGATCAACGCGATAAGCAGCCAAGAAATTGCCAATTTTACGTATTACGACCTACCATAAAATAAACAAACCATATCTAATGAAAATAAATTAGAGCATTATCTCGTCGGTGAATGGCACATCCGCGTGGCAAAACGGTATAACTCAAAAATTGCATATTTTCAAATTACTTTAGCGTATCGCGTGCAGTCAACGAGGCGTTAAGTTAACCCTGTTACCCACCAGTTCCGACTGTACCGAGCCACCGTGGTAACGGAGCGGTCCACTGTACCAGTCCTCACACAATGTGGTACAAAGAATTATGTGTATGAGCGTATTCTAATTCGCTGTTCATTTGTTTCAGGTATGACTTCGTTCCTGTCACTAAAACTTGTGGGACAGTGTGAAAAGTATCTTTTGAAGCTTGAATGATATTGTCAGGGTGGAGATGTTGGTAAAGAGTGATATTGTCTGTTGAAACAATATTGAAAAACGAAAACAAAATAATTACGGCTCAGAATTTATTATTTTCAAAACTATTTATAGAATTGCATAATATTAATATAATATTATGTAATAGGTAAATCCTCAATCATATCGATAACTTGAGGGAAAAAAGCATTGATATATTGCTACGTGGCAACTAATTGTGCTTATACGTCTGATAACCTTATTTTTACCCGTATCTAGTAGGTAACTACATAAATAAACAAGTCGTTATCCAAAGGAAGTACCGAAAATAATCCAGACAGTGTAAAAACAGATACCTAATATAAATTTATACCGCGATTTAATGCTGTTATTTTACACTGACGTTCCCTTCGATATATATAGATCGAATTGCTAGTTCAAGAAATAAAATTAGCCAATTACCTAATAAAATTATGCGTTCGTACCAACCGTTATTAAGGTTTCCTTTCGATGCAGATTCCACCAATGTTGTTACAGATTGATTATTCTACACTCCTTCTCTCAGAGATGAGGCCTGTCATATATCTTCGAATTTTTTGTTCTAAGTATCCTTACGAAGTTTTTTTTCACCATTTTGCGTGCATTGGTGTCGAAATAATTTAGACAGTGAAAATTGCTTGTTTTATGAATCTCCCATCTAATGACATATGTATAATTCTAGGCATTAAACTGGGCCACAACTGCTATTTGGCTATTTCAACAAATACCCAATAAACGCTAAAAGTTTTAAACTCATACCAGCTGTTAACGGGATGTTTCGATTCTCAATGCAGTTTGCAGTAACCACACGAAATAGTGCTAGCAATGTACGAACGATTCGCGATGCAAAGAGCATTCAATATATTACATAATAATAAAGCAGTTATTTGTCTGTTGGTTTTTTGAAGGATTTACAGACCAGAAATTTCCTGTTTCCGATAGTTAAGACTTACAGATTCATAAACGCTAAAGTCGTAAAATGTTTGTTGGCAGTTCCACACATTTCAATATTTACGATGATAGTAAAATTAAAGTCGGCTTTAAGCAATAGAAATACTTTGTTCAGAATAGAATATAAAAAAGGTTTATTCAACACAACACAACACAACAGCAAGAAACACAGAGTAAAAGAGAAGAAAAGAAAAGAAAAAAAGTACAATCACAAATTGCAATTGTTTACGGAAACACATTGTCAAAAGTCAAAACCAGTTTCCACAACATTAATTTGCCAAATCTGATGATTACAAATGCAATATAAATTCCATACAAACTCGACAAAGCACCACTTGACAACCATTTGACAACAAAGCCCGTGTCATACTCGTATCACAACTTCACAACACTACTCGCTCTCTAATTACTGTGAATGAGATTAAACCCACAGATAATAGAACAGCGGATGTTTCATTTTACAAAAGTTACAAAAATATTATTCTATTACTAAACAAAAACGGAAATACCGCGCTATTAGCTAAAAGCACAATGATTAATTACAGTAATCAGGCCTACAATTAAAACAGTACTTTTTTTAAAACAGTGACAGGCACCTATGTGAAACAATGGCTTGCAATTCTTTGAAACTAGGCTGCTAAATCCGCTATGTGTCCCGCAAGTTTACTAAAAACGTTTTATTTATCAAGCATGAAACGCGGTTTTCATTTCTTTTTGCCTTAATATAGTAGGTAATGATGTCATCAGATTTCACATTTTGTAGTCCTTTCTGTTTCTGGCGGTGAGTCTTTCGGTTTTATTGTAGACTTTTTTGGGATCAACGTTTCCAAAAACAAAAAGTGGGTGAGATTGTTTTGCGACAAAAGCTATACAAAAAGCTGTCAACGATATATTACTTGCACTGTGTAGCTATTCTCAATTAATTTTGTAGTATTTATTTAACCTAAATTATCCTACACCTAAAATTACTTAATCTAATAAGAAATTCTTAATTCAGATCTCATTACTTAGCACTTTAAAAATGAAAACAGTTACTTAAATCCTCTGAGTAGGAACGGAACGGAATTTCATCTACTTACATGCTCAGGTACTCATTCCCCGAATCGCAACACAATTCGTCAGCACGCACGACTGTTCGAGATCCATAGAAAACCTGAGCCCACGAGGTGAAATCAGTTTTTGCGATGCGATTAACTAGCGAATTTCCCATCCTTTCCCATCAAATAGATCCGCGTGTAGGTCAGTGAACGCACTGCTGTAACGGATCCAAGCTAACCGCACTTCGGTGCAATTGCACTGAGCCGCCTAAGGGCAAATGGCGAACGAACTTGCTCAATAAAACTTAATCTATATCACTATATTGGTCTCGTTTTCATGTAGTTTGTGGTTACATTGTATAAACAGGATTTTAGTGCTGTAGTTTAGTTTTGTAGGTCGTAGCGTGTACGAGGAATTCACTACCCAAATATTGAACCTATCTGCTACTGGATATTACCCTCAAAATTAGTGAGTTAACCTTTAAAATGTTGGTCTGAAAGTATTTACCTATGTGCTTTAAATATTTGTTAGCTAAATCTGAAAGAAAAGAGGAAATAAAGCAAGAAATAAAAAAACGGATTCTGGTTGATATAACGGATTTGACACAAAATATAACATACGTTTCAGTTATTCCAATTACCGCTTTATCCGTCATTCATATGTTATTTAAAACATAAAACTTTATATTGAAAAGTAATTAAAATTTCGAGTTATTTTTATCATAAATCAATTTATTGCTCTCGTTTCATAAACGTTTTCCGTATCGAATGTCAAAACGGGGTTTAATGACATCGATATTTTAACGTACCTGTCAAACTCAAAGTGAACCCCTAATCCGGTTCATCGAACATTCTTTATTCATAAAAAATGGCACGTAATTCCGTCATATAAAGTCAGGAGGAAGTTATGTGCGTTCATAAAATCCCTGGGGCAGGACCACCATGAATACCACCGAGTTATGTTTACGACAAAATACAGGCACACGTCAGACAATCGGGTTTATAGATATGGAGAATGGACTGAGCTTTCAAGATCCAGGTATGAAGTGAATTAGGACTGAAAAGGTTGAGAGAGATAAAGAGATCGTGCGGTTATTAGTTGTTGTCACAGGCTTGCATTGTCTCCTTCGTCCCTACAACCTACAAAAGTCAATCTGCCTAGTTTTCTCAACTATGTTGGGGTCGGCTTTCAGTCTAAGCAGATGCAGCTGAATACCACGTTTTTAAATGGAGCTACTGCCTATCTGACCTCTACAACCCAGTAACTGAGAAACGCGATACCCTCGGTAAGACTAGTGTCAGACTATCGATGTTCTGACTACCCATAACCTGCAACCGTACGTTTAATACAACCTATAGAAAAGAGAAAAATATTGATCACATAGCCCCTTTGTCTCTTTCTAAAGTGCTATTTATTGTCAGAATTTACTCAGTCGATTTTCTATTATCTTTAGTCGCGTCTCTTCGAATTCCTCTATTTTGACTTACACACTGCTCGAGGTCTTTGTAAGCAGAATTATTTAATGATAACTGTGACTAACAGAATCTAGGCCAAATCCTAGAGTGAATCAAACCTTTGCAGGATATTAGAAAAGTTTGACGTACTCGGAAGTTTTACTTAGCATGTTTATTTGTTTGAAGTTATTTATTTGAATATGAAATATTATTATGAATACACTAGTGAAATGAAAAAAAATCTTCTCCGCTGTGGCTTTGTCTCGCACACGATGACACGAGTCCTAGCGTTATGCTAAGATATGGTATTTTTGCGCGATTGTAACGTATGTATTTTTTAAATTTTTCTTTATTTTTCCGTTTTTAGGGTTCCGTACCCAAAGGGGAAAAACGGGACCCTATTACTAAGACTCCGCGGTCCGTCTGTCTGTCTGTCCGTCTGTCTGTCTGTCAACAGGCTGTATCTCATGAACCGTGATATCTAGACAGTTGAAATTTTCACAGATGATGTATTTCTGTTGCCGCTATAACAACAAATACTATAAGCAGAATAAAATAAATATTTAAGTGGGGCTCCTATACAACAAACGTGATTTTTTTGCCCGTTTTTGCGATAATGGTACGGAACCCCGCGTGTGCGATTCCGACTCGCACTTGGCCGGTTTTTTTTTAATGGTATGTGTCGTACTTGGTGCAAAATACCTCATGTTTTATTTTTTTGAGGCTTTCGTTCACTATCGCATGAAATAATTTTCACTCTCACGACTAACTTAAAATACAAAAACAACACACACTTGAATTAATTAACAGAAACAGTTTACAAAATTGTTTGTAGAACACGATAATCAGGCAACACTGTCTCTATGTATGCAGTAATGCGCTCTTTAAGCCCAACACGTTATAGCCGTACGTGACTGCTGGCAGCACCGGTGCTTTGTGTTTATTGGCCGGAGGTGTTCGATAGAACTAACGATATTGGAAACGTAATGATTAATACGGATCTACAATATTCTTGGTATAAAAATAAAAGAGCTCTTCAATTTTCTTTCTGATAAAATTGTTGCCCAGGGCTTTAAGACTGAGCTCGGTAAATGAAAAAAGGTCGCCGTATGTTACGTTTCTGTTGAGGTGTAAACCAACATTTACTTTTGAGTAAGTGTAGGTATTATAGACCTTACTCAATCCACCCTTTTGGGACTTTTATAGGTCTGTGAAAATATGTAGTATTTTATTATTGGAAACAAGAAAAGTGAGTGGTATCTATATATGTATCTCTTTATTATTAATAGAAAGAGATGGGTAGATTTATAATGATTTATATCCAAAAATACAAAATATTGCAACTATTACATTTGCTAACATCTAATCCATTTCATGCAGAAAGAAATCACATAAATTAACTTGATTTAATTATTAAATTTACTAGACTTTATGATACGATTATATCTACTTTACAATCAATCTAATCGATTCCATTGAAATGCCACAATCGATTTAAACAAGTTGGATAGATACGTATCTTAGTATTATCTTCCCTTTTCAATAAAAACACAATAGGTATCTAAACAAAAACAACATATTCAACGAAATATTATTGAAACAAAAAAATAATATAACTGACCAAAAAAAAAAGACTGAAATGTGAAATCACTCAATTTCTAAAAGTAATAAAAACACAAAATATTTTCACAGAATAAATATTGGAATGAAAATTTCTAGTTTCATACTTGTGCCACTTTCCGAGTTTGACGTCAGTCGGAAAACGGATATCCTACATGGTCAGTTGCCGATCCTTGCACAATGTTAGAGGTATGTATGTCTTATGGACTTACTTCATGCAATTACCTCATGCTATTCTGTCTGTACTGTATCGACAAGTTTCTTTCTTCAAGATATACCTAGGAGAAATTCGAACACATTTTTTTTAATAAAACCTTTAAGTTTTTTCCCTTTTAATCTTACTTCTATTAATCCTACAAGGCATACCTTGGTGTCTTCGGTGGTCGAGAAACCTGAATCAGGTGTGAAAAATAGAAACTATTTTTTTTACTAATTACGACCAGCTTACGATTAGCTTATTGAGCTGATATATAAATTCAAAGCAATATTTTTTTTTTCCAAATTGCGTATCGCAAATATTAATGCGATTGTCCGATATTTTTCAGTCTTGTTATAAAAATGTAAAGTCACATCGTGTGACCGAATTGTCACATTTTACCCACAACTCGATAGATGTTTATATCCTATCAATCAATCTACCTAGCCTTTTTCCCAACTATATTGGGGTCGGCTTCCAGTCTAACCGGATTCAGCTGAGTACCAGTGTGTTACATGGAGCGACTGCCTATCTGACCTCCTCAAGCCACAACCCAGTAACTGGGTAACACGGTACTCCTTGGCAAGACTGGTGTCAGATCTCAGGCTTCTGACTACTCGTAACGATTGTCAAAGATCTTCAAATGACAGCCAGGACCAACGGCTTAACGTGCTTTCCGAGGCACAGACGAAACTCGGTATGTTGAAATGGTCACCCATCCACGGACCGACCTCGTCAAGCGTTGCTTAACCTTGAAGATCGACCCGTGCGGCTGTTATTATTTAGCCACGAGCTCCTCTAGACGTTTATAACCTATGCATGTAGTAAATACTGAGGTTAAATCTCGATGATGGGGACTGAAGGTAAAATTAGTTTACCAAAAAAAAATATTGCATAATTAAATTAAAATTCATACTGATGAAGTCGGCTGATAAATATTATTGCAACAATCATCGTCTATCAAAAATACAGGCAATAGTGATTGTGTATATTACAGTTACAAAGAGTTGAGATTATTGAGTTAACTGGGATAAGGGCAGGAGAATCATTGTCCATTAAGCCAAAACTAGTTTTTTTTTTTTTTTTTTTGTACATAGATAAAGATACATACCTACATTTTGTAAGTAGAACTAACTTTACTTTAATTTACCAAGCCAGTGGTGTCACATCCCATACAAAGAAACCGTGCCGACGTAGGTACTGTACTGATTATTTTTTGTACATCGATCGCGTTAGGTTCCGTTCCACGGATATAGATGGTGATCTATCTATCGCCGTGGAACGGAACCGAACGCGATCGATTTACAAAAAATGATCGGTATAATCAGACGAAAAACGCTAGTTACGTCGGCACGGTTTCTTTGTATGGGATGAGGCATCTGTATGCTAGTATTATATTATCTGTGACCAAGCTAAGATACGAACAATACCAACGTGATGTCATTTGGCTGAACAAAATTAAATGTATTCAACCAAATGACATCACTTTCATACTGTGATTAATCCTTAATAGTCTGATGCCATCAAAGGAGGTTTATTTACTCAAATTCGATAAGCTACCATACAAAAAACGATGGCAAAAAATTATGTTTGAAATTAAAGCACAGGTACGTTTGTTTGCTAAATAAATATTTGCCTGAGATGATTAATTACGTGGTATTGTTAAATAAGGGGATTTAACCGTTGATAATCCTCTATGTAAATATGAATTTCATAATTGAATGACATTTTACAAATGGTTTAATTAATCTATGTTTGTTTTGTTGGCATAAAAACACTATCAACATAAATGGCGATAATTTTCTTTAGATATTAGTTTTTTTGCGGATAATATTTTTTCTTTGATGAGGGTTATAAAGTGACGACAATTATATTCTGTAGATAGGAATTTGTAAGGCCTCCTTCTATATGGAGTAATGACCTTGTCAGAGCTGCGGGAATTCACTGGATGCGAGACGCACAAGTCCGATCGAGATGGCGTCTAGCAGTGGACGTCCTCTGGCTGAAATGATGAGGAATTTGTGTACCTACGAAGTTATTTTACCAGTTCAATTACTTGCCCCTAACAATGAAGAATAATTTCGATACCTACGGTTTTATTTTGCCCGAAAGGGAAGACCACAGAAGGATGGTCTGTGTGAAGGATGATGTGTCTAGAAAGGGGTGTGACTAAGACTATTGTGATGACTACTTACTACTATAGCTTAGCAAATTCGTACATGACACACACATGGAGTCTACGCGAGAGAAGAGAAGAAGAAAAGAGCTGAGGTGGCCCAGTAGTAACGGCCGCGACTTACAAGTTGTAGCTCGCGGGTTCGTATCCAGGCAGGCGCTTTACGTTGAAGGCAAACATCTTCAACGTAATCGTCGTAACGTTGAGGAAATCGGCATGTCTTAGCACCAAAAGTGCTAAGACATGTGACAGCTCTTGGCTAAATAATAAAAGCCTCACGGGTCCTCTTCAAGGTTAAGCAACGCTTGCCGAGGTCGGTCCGTGGATGAGTTAACATCTTTACATAGCGAGTTTCTTGAGAAAGCACGTTCGTCCCGGCTGTCATTTGAAGATCTTTGACAGTGGTTTCGGGTTGTCAGAAGCCTAAGATCTGACACCAGTCTAGCCAAGAGGTATCGTGTTACCCAGTTACTGGATTGTGGAGGTCAGATAGGCAGTCGCTCCATGTAAAACACTAGTACTCAGCTAAATCCGATTAGACTGGACGCCGACCCCAATATAGTTGGGAAAAGGTGATGACTCCCATGGTCTGCGCGGGTGTCAGAGGACGTTACTGCCCAATGACATGACGGACGGCGCGATGACACGACGACCGACAGTCCTGTCAGGTGACCCCATCCCTCGCGCACGTTTTACCACCCCCGCTGCCTTACGATGCCCGCGGACCATGGAAATGTCATGTACGAATTGGCTAAGCTTCACAAAAATAGATATGGAAGAAGAAGAAGGCATTTTGGTCCGACCTTATATAAATCGAGGAAAAGTAAAGCAAGGGAATGATTTATTTAAGTAACCCAAAAAATATCGAACAGCAGCGAAATATTACTACAAAAGTATAAAAAACATAATGTGTATTACTTTAGTTTATATCTAACACTTAAACCACGCTGTTCTCAATAACATACAACCTTTGTAATTGCTCTGACATTGTACCACAAGTGCGAAGTAACACGAAGTTAATAAACATCAAGTTATTCAGGTCTTTAGAAAGGTGTGTTAGGTACCTGTTAACATTAATTACGATTAGCAATACCTACAGATATACAATATGAGGGTGAAAGTTACAGAAAATGTAGACTCAATACTCCTTAAGAGCGGTTTTGCACTGCGTCCGATCCCACAGATATATATCTAACTAGATGACGCGATTGTATATACTTTGAGTTTCAAAAAAAGGAGAAAAATTATGATCAATGATCGTAATTTGAACTTTTAATTTAACAATATCGGCACCGGAAATCCACCGAAATCTAGATTTTTTTATGGCATATTGAGCTGTAAAGACTGTATGTAAAAAGTTGGCCGAGCCATTGGAAATGTTTTCTTTCAATGGTAAGTAAATTTGTTTTAAATTGTGTGTGAAAAAGTGGCACGCTTGGTTTTCATACAGATGGAGGGACTTGCGTTATCTAGTTAGATTTATGTCTGTGTCCGATCCGAATCCGAGAGATTTCAGTCCGAAGTAGCCGTAGTACTTATTGTAGGGAGGATTACGCACTGGATCCGAACTCCATCCGTCCGAATTTATTACTTTTTCCAATTCGGATGGAACTCGTATTTCAAATTCGAATAAGGAGGATGCAGTGCGTAAACACTACAATGGTGCTTCCTATTTGTGAAAGCCCGGCTTATAAAGAAAGACGGTTTCATAAAAAGTGGACTTATATTGAGTAATTTTAATAAAACCCCATTTTTCAGCCCAGCAATGAATTTAATGATTCTTGTCTTCTTCTCGCCAAAACACAAACATACATAGCATTTTCATCATTATAAATGTCCAGATTGGCATTGAATGTCTGAAAAGCAATGAATGACAATTAATGAAACAAAATAATTCAAAAAGTCTATCGTAGTTCACTGCTGGACATAGACCTCGCATGCAGTCTGTCCCAGTCAAAGTCGAAACTAAATATTTTAGTGAAAAGTTATTCAAAATTACATCATGTCATCGTTACAATTTTGCTCCAAATTCTTCTCCGGTCAGTCATCGTACAGATTTCTTCTAAAAAACGTTAGATACCATTTACGACAAGGCTGGCCACTGCCGCTGCGCAGACGCAAGTAATTGCGAACTCTCTCTAGCCAAAACGCGGTTTCACTCGCGCATGTCGCATGCGGCGTGAGTCAAAGTGAAAGTGACTCGGACATGACGATTAGTATGTATTATATGTCGTTTATCATTGGTTCTTTAATAGCACTTGCTACTGATTGGTGGGTGATTAAGACTTCCCAGGTTTTGTTGTGGTAAACGGCTTTATTTTGTAAAGGGGATGGATGTAGATTGTGGTGGTCAAATAGGCAGAATTTCCATGTAAAATATATGTATTTAGCTGCATTCAGTTAGTCTGGATGGTAAGGCAGAATATGATGAGGGGATAAAATAGAGAGTCTTGGGATTGTTGCCGTTCAAATCGAATCGTAAAAGCCAATTGAGATTAGGTCGTAAGCGTATTTAAGGCGTATATATTCCCCAATGTTAAAGCGGTACTCGCCGTGCGCCCGCTCGGTGCCAGAAGTGTAAGTAATGGACCTCCTTTTGGGCAGTTTTAACCGACTTCAAAAAGGAGGAGGTTCTCAATTCGACTGTATTTTTTTAAATGCGTGTTATCTCAAAGCTTTTTACTAGGAGAACCGATTTTCATGTCTTTTTTCTATTTTAAAGCTGGTTGTTTCTCAAGTGATCCAATAAAAAAATAAAGAAATTTGATCAAGATCTGATGAGTAGTTTTTGAGTTATCCTTAATAATGCGTATTTTCATGGTAAGAAATAAGGTACCAAACCTACAAAGCGAAAAATTACTTTCTTTTCGGAAGTCGGTGTCAAAAACGAAAAAATAGGTACCAAAGACACCGACTTCCGAAAAGAAAGTTTATTTTTTGCTTTGTAATGTTTTGTTTTGGCATTCGGTTTAATTTTGTTTGCAAAATATTTTTTGATTCACATTTCCTATGTAGCTTAAGAAGAAATTCTAACCATCAATTTTTATTATAAAAATATTTTTAACATCCAAGTCGTTTTGGAGAATTAAGCATAAAAAGCGTAGAAATATTGTTATATTTTTTTAAAGAAAATATATTAGCCATACTAAAAAAACATGTTTCACAAATAATGTACATGAATTAATAACACATTTTTTTTTCAAACCTTTTAACCTAGCCGTTAGTTACTGAGGAGTATGCTTTAGAAAGTAACAATTGTCAGGTTTTTCTCATAAGTGTGTTCCTTTTTTACCGAAGGAAATAATGCGCGAATATGTATCCCCCGACTGATGACTGATTTTCTCCTTGATTACGTCTTTTTAGTTCGCTTTTGAAACAGTCGGGTATTTTTATTTAATTTTTTTTTTATATCATTGCAGTTACGCGTAGTTCTTTAGCAAAACGTGTTTTAGTAAATTGTACGTCTTGTATAATTTTAATTCCTTGAAGATTCTATATAAAAAAATGCAGTTCAATAAAATCGTACACTCATCTTTTTCTAAATTACTTATATAACTTTCATTACGTCATTCCATACTTACCCATTTAAAGTTGCCACAAAAAATATTATAAATAATGGTGCCATCAACATAATTTATGTTCAGTTTATTTCCGCGTGACACTTTCATTTCGAAGCAGTAGATATATAATGAACATATTATTTTAACTTCGGTATGAATAAGTAGTATGAGAACTTAATTAGGTATTATTTATTAGTTTACCCTTGCACTGTCTTACAGCAATTACACCAATGGAGCACAAACTTACAAATACTAACTATAAGTCCCAGGTTTCCTCACGATGTTTTCCTTCACCGTTGTCAGCGATGTCCAAGATAATCTTAGAAAGTACATATGAATTGGAAAAAGTCACATTGTTACTTGCCCGGATTTTAACCCACAACCTCAAGCACGAGAGGCGAGATCTTAGCCACTGGACTACCACGACTGGAAAATAACGTTCAATGTAGAATTTGTTTTCAGAAAAAAGAGAAGAGTTTTGAATATTATTGCCGATGTGGTAATAATATGTAAGAGCTAGAGGAAGATCGAGAAAATGTTAGTACTAGCATGATAGCTGGTCCACAGGACCTAGACATTCTTCTAGCTATAGCGATTGTTAAAATGCCAATATGTTGAAAAGTGGTGGCATAGTGGCATCGGCGTAGTTACAAGTTGTAGGTACTTCGTGTAAATTATTTCATCACTACTGCTCCCAAAATGGTGAAGGAAAACATCGTGAGGAAACCGGCACGTCCTAGAACCAACAATTCGAAGACATGTGATGTCCACCAACCCGCACAGGGCCTGTGTGGTGGATTACGGCCCATTCTCTCTCACAGAGAGGAGGCCTGTGTCCCAGCAGTGGAAACAATAAAAGGCTAATGATGATGATGCAAAAACTCTAAAGAATATGAGGGTGTTGATGACTCAAAGTGATTTCATATCTCATTGTTATAGCCCTGAAGAAGCAAGATACCAACACATACTTTATACAAGAAAATAGACAGATAGTATCCCTAATTCATACCAAATACACGTAGCGCTGTGTGCTCGTGGGGAGTTGCCACAAGCTCACTCTACACACACACTCACTTACACCACACTGCCACGCAAACATCATAAACAATACTCCCACATGCACAACGTCAAGCACTCATCTATTTTAATTGTTACTATTTAAAATTTATACTATTTCATTATTATTTTTTATTTTTTGCTATTTTAATTTTGGAATGTTTGTTACTGTACTTTTTAACCACTGTATTCTGGAACGCTGTTGTCTTGTCTCCCTCCTGGAGGAGGGTGATAATAGCTGCGACGCAGTTTTATAACTAATGTAGCTATTTACGTAAGAAAACAATTTTGTAAAATGTGTATTTGTTCCAATAAAGATAAAGATAATTTTCCAGCTATATAAGCCATAGCAACCAATGCCGTAGCAAGTTGATAAGTAGCTGGTGTTGCCATTATACCACGACCGTGAAAATAAGCCGCATTAAAGTAACTTTGCTGCAGTCTAGAACGATCCATTATACCTACTTCAGACCCCATGGTAGCGCAAGGTACGGTGCCATAGTATGAAAGGGGTGAAATATGAAACACTTTCGTTCGTGATCATTTTGGTAGGGCTGCCAGACTGGTTCTTTGGTAGATATGCAATATTACTATAATTATGTGGTGGTATTTTTTTAAAACGTGCACTTCGAGAACAAAATACTTACAAATAAAAACCGGCCAAATGCGAGTCGGACTCGCGCACGAAGGGTTCCGTACTCGGTAAATTGCGGTTTACGATTTATGACGTATTAAAAAAAAAACTACTAGCTAGATCTCATTCAAACCAATTTTCGCTGGTAGTTTACATAGTAATGTACATCATATATTTTTTTTAGTTTTATCATTCTCTTATTTTAGAAGTTACAGGGGGGGGACACACATTTTACCACTTTGGCAGAGTCTCTCGCGCAAACTATTCAGTTTAGAAAAAAATGATATGAGAAACCTCAATATCATTTTTGAAGAACTATCCATAGATACCCCACACGTATGGGTCTGATGAAAAAAAATATTTTTAGTTTTAGTTTCAAGTATGGGAACCCCCAAAATTTATTGTTTTATTTTTATTTTTGTGTGAAAATCTTAATGCGGTTCACAGAATACATATACTTACCAAGTTTCAACAGCATAGTTCTTATAGTTTCGGAATAAAGTGGCTGTGACATACGGACGGACAGACAGACAGACAGACAGACAGACATGACGAATCTATAAGGGTTCCGTTTTTTGCCATTTGGCTACGGAACCCTAAAAATGAGGTATTTCCTTAAGTTTGCCGTAAGACATTACTTCCCAGAATTTGATCCTTATTAGCGACACTAATAAGGATCAAACCCTGTATAGTGGACCGCATGTGGATGGTAAAACTTTGACCATATTGTGACGGCCTAGCATAGTACAGACAGAGTTTCAATAAAATAAGAAAGCCAGCGCACTGGTGTCTTTACCACTGATATTATGCAGCCTTTGGGTATAAGGCGATCAGTCTCTTACTATGGAGAAATCTTTAAATAGTAGTATCTGTACGTACTTATAGAAACACATTTCTAATCTACGTAATTTAATCCAGTTGCATTAGATTATATATGAATGTATATACGTCTGTAACAGTACTAATGAGGTTATTATGCACCTCTGTAGTTCTGAATACTAGTATACGACTAGCTTGGTACCTTTTTAGGGTTCCGTAGCCAAATGGAAAAATACGGAACCCTTATAGATTCGTCATGTCTGTCTGTCTGTCCGTCCGTATGTCACAGCCACTTTTTTCCGAAACTATAAGAACTATGCTGTTGAAACTTGGTGAGTAGATGTATTCTGTGAACCGCAATAAGATTTTCACACATAAATAGAAAAAAAACAATAAATTTTGGGGGTTCCCATACTTGAAACTGAAACTAAAAAAAAAATTGTCATCATACCCATACGTGTGGGGTATCTATGGATAGGTCTTCAAAAATGATATTGAGGTTTCTAAAACCTTTTTTTTTAGACTGAATAGTTTGCGCGAGAGACACTTCCAAAGTGGTAAAATGTGTGTCCCCCACCCTGTAACTTCTAAAATAAGAGAATGATAAAACTAAAAAAGATATATTATGTACATTACTATGTAAACTTCCAACGAAAATTGGTTTGAACGAGATCTAGTAAGTTGTTTTTTTTTAATACGTCATAAATCGTAAACCGCAATTTACCAAGAACCCTTCGAGCGCGAATCCGACTCGCACTTGGCCGGTTTTTACTTTTTCTTTCTCGTTGATTTAGTGATCTTGTATTTGTGTCTCTTATATTTTATTTATTTATTTAGGTACACACAAAACACTTAAGAGAGAACAGCAGCTTTGCTTATATTTATTTTCTTCTTATTTAAAAATCTCTGTTTGTTAGTATCGCTAAAACTCAAAAACGGCATGACCGATTTGAATATTTTCATTTTTATTTGTTCGCTCGAACAGTGGATTAGGGAAAAACAAAATATAAATATATTTGATTCGTCCACATCACTGTCAATATAAAAAGTGATCATAAGGCTGGCAGCATCTGTATCTCATCATTGTATCTCTTATTGAAAATACAGCGCTAGCTTGTAAAATCAAATACATTACAAGCAAACTCAACCACTAAACTTTGAAAGATAAGGCCTAATCGAAGACTGTATTCAATGCAACTCCACTCGCTTGATACACAAAATACTTCGCGCTTTCTCGAAACTTCGGAGCCGATCGTTTAGGGAAAGGATTCCTCGGTGCCGCTATTAATGTAAATAAGGCACTTCTTCATGCAATGGATGGTGAATCGCGACTGTTATCTTAAACGTATCGGTTGTTGCAGATCTCGGGATGTTGGGAGCGATCGTTTGGGTAGATTACTTATGAATTTATTAGAGTTTCATAGCTTTCGATTTTGCTATTAAAGGCGCGTTTGATAGGCACGTGCCGAGATTTGGTCACCATGTGCACAAAGCGATATGCTAAGAGCTTTTGTAAACGAATACTAGTCGAAATACGAGTGAGTGGGCAAACGCTCTGAGTGTATTTATTACATATATTATTATAATAATACTTACAACCTCTTTCAGTGACGGGCACTCCTTAATTAAATTCATCTTCGTAATTGTATAGTATCTTTGTGACGGAGTACCTATCTATACTAAAATATTAAAAAGAGGAAAGATTTGTATTTTTGTATGTAACGAATAAACTTAAAACTACTGGACCGTTGGGAAGCTACACTATCCCCGGGTGACATAGGCTACTTTTATCCCTGTATTCCCACGGGAACTGGAACCACGCGGGTGAAACCGCGAGGCGTCCTAGAGACGCCTCGCTCGTTCTTCATAAAAGAGTTTACGAAACTTCAGGTATGAATAAGTGAACTTTACACGAGTGGTTGTTAGTATTTCGGAAATATTGAAAGGCCAATATAAGCAGTAAATTAGGAGTTCGACAGGCATAATATTTTTCACTAACCATAACACCTTGACATGAAGAAGTATTTTGTCCATTGCATAAGTAAACCAGTACCGAACTAATTACAATACCACCATTTGTTCTACCTATATCTAAAATCTATCGTGCTCCGGAACCCTTAATTTCTACATTAGCATGTTAATGAACTTCCGCATTCAGCCATGTTCACGGCATCACTTCCTATTCCATAAATATTCAAAATAATCATCATGGAAACGAATTTCATCAAAGCCTTTATTAATTTGTGGATTTGCTTTTGGTTGTATGATTCGATTTGATAAATAATTACATATCTATTATATTTATAACTAACGACTCGCCCGCCGCCTTCGTAGGCCCTAAAGTACCAAAAAAAAATAGTTCCCCTTTTTTACTGCAAATATCTCGCTGTTTCGTTTGATTTGTATACAAAACCTTCCTCGTTTCTCACTCTTTGTATTGCTGAAAATCCGTTCAGTAGTTTTTGAGTTTAACGCAAACAGACGCGGCGGGGGACTTTGTTTTATAATGTGTAGTAATTATAGCCATAACCGCTAGGTTATAAGTAAATGGATAAGCTCATCCTCTGTTCTGTTCTTCTCGTGTCCACGACTCAAGGGTACAGATCATAATGATACAGTTTTACAGAAACCTTACAAGGAAATTCATTTTCTTGATCAAATTTTACTTTCATAGAATATCTCTTCATGTAAGTTTTAAGCCCGCAACGAGCGAAAAAGGGATTTGGTTTCAATGAGCCATAGACGTAAGACAAACGGGATGAGGAAATTATAGGTCTAGTTAAAAAAACTGTACTCTTTAACTATCTATGCTTTCTGTTAAAACAGTCGATACCCTGTAGGCATGTAAAACTATTCTTCTAACTACCGCGTATTCATTGATGTATTAAAAAGAGGAAGATACGGGACTGCTCACAGCGCTTGGTCCTACTAATCTAAGTGAATCCCCGTAGCAGGTACTTAGTCGCGCACGGCACATTGTTGATCACACAGCTCATTCATTTCAGTGTTTTTAAGTTTTTTTTGCAATAAATACGCATCAAAATGACTTCTTGTGTAGCTAAACAGTGTTTAAATAATACCAGGAAGAAAAATAAGTCACACGGGATCACTTACCACTCGTAAGTACAGTTAAAAAGGTTAATTTGTTGAAAATTACAATAATATTTAATGTTTGCTTCGCCATATTTGTGAGAGCGAGATAGATATTACAAACTTGCGTGACAGACACGATACGCACATATTGCAATGTCATTTCATAATAGTAAACATTCGGTGATTCGGCCAACGTTGGGTGGCTAACGCGATTTCGCTTGCACTACAGCGCCGTCTCATATCTCTGTCCTTGTCTATCGGTAACTGTAGGTTTGGGACTGGTGATAACACTGAACACAGATGTGTGAGTTTCGGTGCATGTAGTCGTGCGCCGAGCCCAGGTTTTCTGATCGCCATGTTAGCGCGTAACGTATCTTCCTCTTTTTAATACATCAATGCGCGTATTATACTCATAGTTTATCGTAGTAAGGCTGAGGGCTCATTAGAGACGAGAGACGACACGGTGCAACGACGGACAGTGTTTGCTTAGAATCCATTGTCGAATCTGAAATCCACACTGCGACGCTGCGCGGTGACGCATGTCGCGTCACCCTCTTGCGTTGCGCTTGCGACATCGTGCGTCGCGACGCAGATGTGGCATAAAATGCGTTGATCCGTTGCGACGACGCAAAGCAACGCACTAATGATGCCTCAAGCCTTACTTAACACATTAATCATAGACAGTAGAAGTACGGTAAGAAGCGAGTTGGAAACTACAAGAAACTTCCGTGACGTGAGACTTATTGGGATGTAACATGTCCCGCATTTCCTGCCGACATGTTTTTAATTTATTGTCGTTTTATTATACAACATCATAACTAGGAAGCGACGACTTTATTGCCATTGACTTTATTGGCTGGAGAAAGTTCCTTTTTGTCTTTGGATTATTGCTTGTCTATGATTGATTTGTTGTGTGCAAAAAGATTGATGATGGCAATACCTGCCATAGAGTCATCGTAGGCTAAGATTATTAAGACTTTATTCATGGAAAATTGTAATCAGTGAAGAGTTAAAGTGTGGATACTTAAATTAAAACATTTTAAAACGATTTTTCTTTTACACTGAATGATAAAAAATGCTACATTCTAAAACAAGAATTCTTGCCTCTTTAAACAAAAAGATGTAATAAGTTCTTAAATCTCAACGCTTTCAGTGAGCAAAGTCCTCCTGTAAAATAATTTCTCCTGAGATTCGCACGATATTTCAAAAGTACTTACTTACTTTGGGTCGACATTTCTAAGTTTTTTATAGTTCACCGCGTTTCCGAGGGTTTAGTGAGCGTATAAGTGATAGATCGCTGGAAACTCCTGTATCAATTGCCGTGGGAATCGCTAAAGTCGGCACATTTAATGGAGATATTACTTGGCGAAAGCTTAGCGACATTTAAGAGGGTATTCATTAAATTTTCAAGATTTTTGGGTGCTTTTATGAGCTGAAATGGCAGTTGTAACATCTTTTAATACTTATTATGATTTGGAAGATAGGTTGACGATGGCTACCAACATACCTATACACCTATTTCTGTAAAGAAGCTGAAGAGATTGTATGTTTTTTCTGAACGCACTAATTTCTGGACCTTCTAGACAGATTTGAAAAATTATTGTTGTGTTTGATAACCTAATGCTTGAGGGAGGTTTTAGGCTGTTAACCGTCACGTTTACTACCCTTAGGAACCGAGCAAAAACAAAAAAAAAGTCTGATATCGAACACAAAGTAGAATGACGCGGTCTTGTGAATATCTATAGAGATCAACCAAATCACTATTAATCGTTCAATAATGCTGTCATTGGTAGATCTAATAAATCCATCAACATAAACAACATACAGGTAATGATGATTTATCTTCTTGGTGCGATCATTTGTTCATTGTGCCATCAATAACAATGAAGCTAACAACTAATCAATACAAATATAGCCATTGTACTTCTATTAATTATGTCATTATTGACAGCTCCGCCATAATGGAGTCAGTGCTCAGTGAAATCGAGAAAGCGATGGCATCAATGACCTCAGGCTTGTTTGTCTGTCTGTCACGCGCTGCTTTCCCGTTCGTGCGGACGCAGCCCTTGATCGCTCTATGAAATATCAATGCTTTGGATTATTATGTAAAATAGTCGTGATAGAGCTTTTGAGGCATAAAGGTTTTGAATTTCAATCATGATAACACTATGACCATTATTACAATAATCGGTTGTGACAAAACCATGTCTAATTCTTATAAAAATCAGAATTCGGCAACATTTCAAATCTTTGTTTAAAAATAAACCAAAATAATTTGTGCGTAACATGAAAGCATTATAAAAGGGAAATTATATGTGCGGCAACAAAAGTTTTCTTTAGCACCTGCAACCTAGCGTCTTTTTTTATATGTGGGCGACGAGTTAATAGAACAGCTTCAATTATATTAATTCATCATCTTTACTACTCCAACAGAATATCAAAAAACCAGCGTCAATTTACGAGCGTAAATTAATATGACTCCGAGCTACCGATAAATATATTTACTTCTGATTTGATAACTCAGCGACTAATGTTGTAAGTGAGCTACTTTATATATTTTAGAGATTCAACATCTGTCTGCTAATAAAATCAAATTCCAGCCTCAAAATTAGCAATCAAAGTTTTTCATTCAACAACTAAATTAATAAATCATATTCTTTTTTCGTGAAAGTTTGCAACACACAAATTATTCAATTAAATATAAAATAAATGTGAATTAGTCCAAGAGCGAGCGAAGCGAGCTCGGGAGCTTAGGGCACCCCGACACGGATAGGTTAGGTTCGAAGGAGATGACGGGAGCTGAAGTGAGCGAGCAAAGCGAGCGAACTCAGCTCCCGTCATCTCCTTCATGTTAGGTTACTTTAGACCCTGCAGACAGAAATAGGAGCCCTGCGCAGCGGGGCTCCGTCGACTTTGTTTCGTTTCCCCCCCTCCCTTAAAACTTAAATATTTTGTTGCACTCGAAGAATTATTAGATTTACTTTTAGTTAACAGATAGTTATTCAGTAAAACAGTTAAGCTTTAAAGATCTAGCAGTATAGTATAATTCATTTATTTGATGAGCAAATTTAGTGTGCAATTCAGTATTTTTGGTAGTAATTTCGAATATTTTGATTGAAAAAAGGGGAATTACAGTTAAAGTATTAAATACCACCCTATTTTTTGTATGTTCATTTGGGTCGGTATAATAGTCAATTACTTATGGTAACATTATAAATAGATAGGCGAATACATGAAATTATAGCTTTTATTGACCATTATTTGATGACAATAATAAGGAAATTTTATGTTCAAATATAGTAGATTCACTCATCAATTACTTATGCTAAAGTATAAAAATAAAGGTGACTCTATGAAATTAGAGTACGTTGATATTATTTTATAGATGAAGTTGATACACTTATTAGAAGCTAGCAATGAGTAGACATATCACAAATTTAGTTGCTTAAGAATTATCACCATGTTGCGTCATATTAACAGTAGCTTGTTTTACAATATATGGTCGCTTATAAACCATTTATTAGACGCTAAAAGTTTGTCGCTGACCTATTAATTAATTAGACAACTAAATATATTTGCAGACGAGAATGACATTTTAAAGAAGCTGCCTTAATTAGCACCCATTATAAAACACCGTAGCCAATTTTCCTTCAAATGTAAACCTCAAAAGCCCCCGAGAGGAGAAAGAACTGTCACAAAACAAGACTGGTTGACAGGCAGATACCGAATTGATTTCATTCAGCCAAGTTTGAAACGACAGTGACATAATAAAATTACCATCAAAGAAAAATCCTGAGCGAAAAATGAAAAAAAAAACTGTCAATGTCATTTTGATGTGGCGATGCGATGGACAAAAAAGTTAAAACATGGCGCGGTCTATTTGAAAAAAGAACGCGAGAATCATAAAGTAAAAGTCTTCTAATCCATTTGTCTTTTGTTGTTAGATTTGCTTATTTGGATTAGCACAAGATTAGCATTACAAAAGTTGAATTAAATGGTTGATCTAAATCTCTTGGTGTTGTAAGAATTTAAATGAGGTGCTCATGAGAGAACATTGTTACGATAGACACAATGTGTGCCAAAATCGTGAGTGACATATTCAAATTTTACTTTCTACATAGTGATTACTTTATTTATTAAATTAACTTTTTCATTTAGTTGTCCACGTTTATTTTGTAACTCTCTATTTAAATAAAGGTTTTCGGAATATTTCGCTTAATTTAGGTAGAAGTTTTTCGCTGCGGCTCCGCTCTCCTGTACGAACCTCGATCAGGAACCGTGAGCATTACTGGGACGAAAAGTTGGTTATGCTACTCAGTGATGACGATTGCTTTCTATACAAGAACTTTCCTAACCGAATCAGTAGTTCTAGAAATTACCTAAAAGGCTAAAACAGGCCTAACCTTCATCTGTTGTAATTAGAAAAACAATATACCGGCGGCGTCAAAATCTAATACCATAGATGAGCGCTACGGATTGTTTGTCTGATCATAGTGAAAAGCTGCTGCTTTTTTGGTTCTTATCTTGTCACTGCTGATTAATTACTTGTCTCTCCCCCTCATTATTGTCCGCCATCCTCTGTTCTTGACATCTCATTAAATGAACTCAAGACTTGCCTACTTTTGCTCTCAATGCAAGACCGTACCTGATCATTACAACACTGACAAATCTTTTGGCATCTCATTTTTAGGGTTCCGTACCGGGACCCTATTACTCTAGAAGCCACTGTCCATCTGTAACCAAGCTGTATCTCATGGACTGTAATAGCTACACAGTTGAAATGTCCACAGATGATGTATTTCTGTTGCCGCTAAATACTAAAAAAAGAATAAAATAAATATATAAGTGGGAAATATTACGTTTACAACAAACGTAATTTCTTTGCCGTTTTTTTTTAGATAAGGGTGCAGAACCCTTCGTGCGCGAGTCTGACTGGCACTTGGGCGGTTTTTTTTTTGTCTATTTTTGAGGTTTTTATTTACTGAACCAATGTTCTCTCACTACTGGGCTATCCCAAGTCTCTATAGGAACTATTGTCTTTTCTAACATTGATGTTATTTCTTCAACAAAAAAACAAACGCAATCTTGCCATCCAAAAAAATAAGGAGGGCTTAATAAAAACATAGACCGAAACCATGCCTGAAACGTAACATTTTTATACGTTTCATCAAACATAAAACTGCCGCCGTCAATGTCTGTTTTCCAGCTTTTATGTTATTAGACGAATATAAAAAGTATTTTTCTTCAGCTCTGTATTAGCTGAGTTCATTTGCTGTACACGCTTTATCTTTTGTATTAGCATGTTTACCATAAGATGGTAAAACATTCACCTAAAAAACTAGGGTTGATTTTATAAATAGACGAAAAGACGACAAAGTTAGATAGTAGATATTTAAATTTTAACGGATGGTCGATGGGACCGAATAGTCCAGGAGTGGCGACCGTGAACTTGAAGACGCTGCTTGTGAAGGCCTCCCACTAGGTGGATTGATGACCCGGTGTGAGTAGCGGACCCTGAATGCAAGACGCACGGGAAAGATCAATGTCATGACGCATGGTGGAGGCCTATGTTCAGCAGTGGACGCCTTTCGGCTGATATGATGATGATGAGTATTGATATTCAAAACAATTCAATCAATCAACTAGCAAAAACATAATAAGTTATTAAAACAGGTTTATTTAAATATTATATCCACAAGGTGACATTTAAAGTCACTTAACTGTATCTAATTAATATTTTTTTTTAAATATTAATGACTTGTCAGATTATTCTTCTTCTTGGCTTGATGCCAGTTTACTTGGGGTACCAGTACTTCAGCGCCACACCGTAAGGTTGTGTTGTGGGTTATATTTTGTGTTAATTCAAGTAAATTCAGCTGAAGCTTTTCCCCTTGTATCAGTTACCTCAGCATTAAGCGGCTTAGACACAATATATTTACCTACCTTTCATTATACTTAATCCAAGATTACTAAAGACGTATGTAACTAATCTGCGCAAGCTTCCTCCTGCTTACGACATACCTGTATACGTTAATGTAGGAACCAATCCATATTAATCCTTTAACAAATGCGAAAGTAATTCTGTCTGTTATGCTTTCACGCCCAAACCGCTGAACCAATTTTGGTATAGGGCTGGATTAGACTGTGGAAAAGGACATAGGATACTTTTTATCACGGGAGTGCGTACCCTAACCCTCTTACTAATAAACGCGGAATAAAGTTATACCAAGTATAAACCTATGAAAATGTATGGTTATACCTTTGTTATACCTGGTATAACTTTATACCGTGTTTATTAGTAAGAGGGTAAGTATATAATATAGATCTATGTAGGAAACTTTGTTAGTCAACATGTACTAAAATTAGTAGCTATCAATTTAAATGTTCACGTGTTACAATCATGTGAATCTACAGATTGAGTGAAGTAAAGATTTATTATTCAACGCAAAATTTTTCAATCGGGCCTATCCGTAACGAACACCGCGCGAAAATGCAGGCACATATTTTTAATTTTTGAAACCAACAATTCCAGTAACATACTCTCATATTTGTAAACCCCAGAATTAATAACATAAATAGCTTTTTACTGCGGCTTGACTCCAACAGGCACCGAACATTTTTCCGCCACTAAAAGCTGCCTAAGGCACTCAACGCTGGTGTAGCTTTTACAGTAAACGAATTTTTGATATCGGATCGTACCTTCGGAGATTACACACATATAATAGTATATTATGCAACTAGTGAATAAAAGACGGATTTAAAGCGAGGGCCATAGATGAATCAAGAGCAAGTGAAGGATTCTAACGACTGAATCACGACCGCAGGGAGTGATTCATGATGATTGAATCACGAGCATAGCGAGTGATTCAAGTGTTAGAATCATGAGCGACGCGAGTGATTCATGGCCCTCGATATAAATCCGTTTTATTCAAGAGTTGCATACTATATTTTATACCATGACTTCGAGAAAAAGAAAGATTTAAGCTAAAAGCACAAGGAATATTACGAGTAATAAATAAATAAATAGTTTATTACCTTAAAAATTTACATAAAATGTGAAACCCTGACCCCTGAGCTAGGTAACAGCACCTGTGTTTCAGGGGCCAGTGACCACCTCCGTTACGTTACATAATTATAATTAATTAAATACCATTGCAATTAATATTAGAATTAAAATCCAAAAAAGTATTCAATAAATATCTTAGACTAAAATCAAAATCATTATTAAAATCCTAAATAACAAACTCAAAATTAAAATCGAAGAATGAGTTTGTGTATCGAGTATTTTTTGTGCAAGGAGGAGCAAGGAGGTTATATAGCATTGAGATGGATGTCTAATACATTGGTGTGTTCCAAATTCAAACACCAAAACAGTGATTAAAGTGCTTTTTATTCACTGTTTTCAGTGAATAAAATAAGCTTTTTAGAGGGGGAATGGTATAATAGTATATTATGCAACTAGTGAATAAAAGACGAATTTAAAGCGAGGGCCATAGATAAATCAAGAGCAAGTGAAGGATTCTAACGACTGAATCACGACCGTAGGGAGTGATTCATGATGATTGAATCACGAGCATAGCGAGTGATTCAAGTGTTAGAATCATGAGCGACGCGAGTGATTCATGGTCCTCGATATAAATCCGTTTTATTCAAGAGTTGCATACTATATTTTATACCATGACTTCGAGAAAAAGAAAGATTTAAGCGAAAAGCACAAGGAATATTACGAGTAATAAATAAATGAATGGTTTTTACCTTCAAAATTTACATAAAATGTGAAACCCTGACCCCTGAGCTAGGTAACAGCTCCTGTGTTTCAGGGGTCACTGACCACCTCCGTAACGTTACATACTTATACTTACCAGGCCCCTCAGAAAGTATTGCGAAAAAAAGTTTTTATATATGGGAGACTGGCCAGTTATAATGTTTTTCGAAAATATGATTATTTATAAGTAAAAATAAGTAAGTTCCAATTTCAAAATTTCCCTCCACATTTTTTGCGAGTTAATTCAAAGTATTGTGTCTCACTGAAATATGGATCTGCGCCGGGAACATTTTAGAGCTATGATTTTATACGATTTCAAGTGTCGCCTGAAACCGGATGAATCGTACGATAGACTTCAAATGGCATTCATGGATGAAGGCCCTTCCAAGGCAACCGTGTATCGTTGGTATAACGAATTCAAGCGCGGTCGACCAACTTTGGGGGATGACGAAAGAAGCGGTCGCCCTTTGACGGCTGTTACCGAAGAAAACGTGCTAGCAGTGAAAAATTTAATCCAAGACAATAGGCGAATTACATATCAGGAGATTCAACACATATTGAAGATTGGATCGGGAAGCGTTCACGAGATTCTACACAGCCATCTTCGCGTGAGGAGGATAGTATCACGCTGGGTGCCGCACAACCTCACCGATGCTCAGAAGCAGGCCCGGGTGGAATGGTGCCGTGATATGCTTAACAAATTTGAAGCAGGCTCGTCTCGGCGTGTTTACGACATCGTTACAGGTGATGAGTCCTGGATTTATCAATACGACCCAGAAACCAAGCGCCAGTCGACTGTTTGGGTGTTTCAAAATGAGCCAACGCCTACCAAAGTGAAGCGATCTAGAAGCGGGGGTAAGATTTTGATCGCTAGCTTTTTTAATTTGACTGGCCACTTGGTATCAATTCCCTTACGGGATCAAAGAAGCATTAATGCCGAATGGTATACTACCAAATGTTTGCCAGAAGTTTTCTCTGTTATAAGCAACAAGCGACCAAACACAGGGCTCCGCGGGCTACTGCTCCACCACGACAATGCACCTGCGCACACCGCACTCAAAACGAGGGACTTCCTGGACAGCACGCCAGTCAAACTCCTGGGTCACCCTCCTTACAGCCCTGATCTAGCACCGTGTGACTTCTTTTTATTCCCAAAAATAAAAAATCAGCTCAAAGGGATACAATTTTCGTCGCCGGAAGATGCGCTGGCTGCGTTCGAGCAGGCTGTAAACGAGGTGTCTGCGGCGGACTGGAAAAAGTGTTTTGAAAACTGGTTTAGGCGCATGAATCTTTGTATAGAGGCTGGTGGAAAGTACTTTGAAAAGATTTAATAAAAATATATGTACGTATAGAACAATTTTTTTTAGTTTCGCAAAACTTTCTGAGTGTCCCACGTAATTAAATACCTTTGCAATTAATATAAGAATTACAATCCAAACAAGTACTCAATAAATATCTTAGACTAAAATCAAAATTATTATTAAAATCCTAAATAACAAACTCAAAATTAAAATCGAAGAAGGAATTTGTGTATCGAGTATTTTTTGCGCAAGGAGGAGCAAGGAGGTTACATAGCATTGAGATGGACGTCTAATACATTGGTGTGTTCCAAATTCAAAAACCAAAACAGTGATTAAAATACTTTTTATTCACTGTTTTCAGTGAATAAAATAAGCTTTTTAGAGGGGGAATGGTATAAAAACAATTTTACCCTTATGAATCGTTTCGACCAGTAACATTTAGGGAAGTACTGGTACCGCTGTTCTGTACCATCTTATCGTGAAATCTTGGCGAAGTGAGGTTGAATTGAGGTGTCTTCAGAGGTGTAATGATAGTTCACTTTACGTTTATTTTACCCAGGTTTAAATAGTGAAATTTTAACAGAATAGACTGGCAGTACCAAACATTTCATACAGTGAGTGAATTTTAGTAACAAAATGCAAATAAATGTAAAAGAGAAGTGAAATTCATCACGCCAGTGCCGATCTGTCACCGTTTGAATAAGTAAATAAAATCACTTTCTATAGTACGTTGTTATTTTATAACGTTTTGTTTTCAATGTGAATTCGACACGTTTTTTGTATTAATTTCATTGGTCACTCTGTGCTTTATTGATATGAATTTCCTGCAGGTGCTTTTGATGTTTGGAATAAATAACGGGCTTTGAATTACTTAAATGGAATTTGTAGTCATCATCATCAGCCTTTTTAATTTCCCCACTGCTGGGACACAAGCCTCCTCACTGTGAAAGGGAATGTGCCGTAATTCACCACGCGGGCCCAGTGCGGGTTGGTAGTAAATGCTGTAGTAAACTCTCATATTTATTTATGTGCGTTAATGTTTGGGATGAAAGCTATCTAAACCAGAATTTTGGACAACCTAAACTAATATTTGAAGGACATAAAATTGTTTGTTTGTTGTAGGTAGGAATGTATTCAATTGCTGATTTTCAGGTATGGACACAGACCTCCACTTTTTGAGAAGGAATGGGCCCTAATCCACAGCAGTGTTAGTTGGTGGATGCCACTTGTCTTCTAATTTTTGGTACTTGGACATGCCGGTTTCCTCACGATGTTTTCCTTGACCGTCTTTAGAGCAGTGGTGTTGTAAATAATTAACACAAAGTGTGCCTGCTTGGGTTCGAACCAACGACCTACGACACTTATGTTGGACCGTTATCTACCGCTGGGAATAAGAAGAATATAGAAGATCCTTAACAAATATCTTCTAATACGAGTAGCACCAATTATAAATGAACAATGCCACGCTTTGTTTTCTTATAAGCTGCTTGTTATCAGTTAATTGTGCAAATTGTTTACACAACAACCATTCGGGTGGTAAATAAAAACAATGGATTAGTTACTCCATCTTGAATAGATTATGTCAAACATGATGGAATGGTTCATTATGTTAATTTAGCTGTCACAGAGTGAAGAAATTTCGGTGAAGATATAGTCTCGAGCAATTAGCAACTGCTTAGCAGATGTTCAAATCAAGACTTAAACCCTCGACAGAAAAATAAGGTTGTTATAATTTTGACGTGTGTATCGGTGTATCTGTCTGTGGTATCATAGCTCCTGAACGGCTGATCCGATTTTGATTTAGTTTCTTTTCTAAACAGAATTATGAATCTTTTAATCAGTTGCTAAACACCGTCGAGATTTTTATAAATAAGGCCCTGGTGGCCCAGTGATATCGGCCGCGACTTACAAGTTGTAGGTCGTGGGCTCGAACCCAGGCAGGCACTTTACTTTGCGTAAATTATTTCTTCACCACTGCTCCCAAAACGGTGAAGGAAAACATCGTGAAGAAACCGGCATGTCTTAAAACCAAAAATATGAAGACATGTGACATCCACCAACCCGCTCGGGGCCTGCGTGGTGGATTACGGCCCATTCCCTCTCACAGAGAAGAGGCCTGTGTCCCAGCAGTGGGAACATTAATAGGCTGATGATGTGATGATGATATGTGGTGTGTTTTGGTGTGGTTTTGCCTGGATATGGATCATTAATAAAATCGGGGATGAAATCAGTTTGGTTTGCTTGTCGAAGAAGGTAAAAATGTATTAAAATAATCGTTCATTAGGTTTGTTAAGGCTTTCGATGAGGCCTTTCACATTGCACCGACGACGCGCAAAATAAAAACAATATATTATTTACTTTACTCCATCTTGAATAGATTATGTCATATCGTGGTGGAATGGCAGACTGGTTCGTTATGTTAGTTCAGCTGTCATGTCTGACACTGATTGAGGTAGTTTTGGTGGAGATCGTTACATAAATAAGTGTTGTGTGGTTAGCTGTGGCTTGTCCTGGATATGAATTGTTTGTGAAACCGGGGATGAAGAATTTTTGGTAAGCTTGAAAGATGACAATGTTTCGAAATAATGGTTCGTTAGAATGTCAGACCAAATTTTTGCCGGACACAGACACTGTGGTTTCCGACTCATAAGTTACAAAATATAGCGAAATTTACACGCCTTAAAATACTTTTGGACATTTGCTAATAATAATTATCTTTATATATTGTAAACAGTCTCATTCATTAAACAACTAAACTTGAAGCTTAATTTCTTCAAATAAAATATAATAACAAGCTCGGTGTCTTTCTACCCATTTCCTTGCTTGACTACCTAAGAATATTTTTGCCGCTGTTTTTTTTTTGAATTTGTGAATTGTTGCAACTTGTAGGTTATGTCGTGAATAATTTTCATTCTATTGTGCGACTTGTTATCAAACATTCATATTCCAGTGTGACACATTGTGATTTCCGTTGTGCAACGTATTTACGTTAAAAATTTGGTCCTGACCCTGAAATCACAATGCTTTAACATTGTAACAAGTGGTCTATCGGTTACATTTTAAGAATAATGAGTTTTCAATGAGATTGGGAAGGAAGAGGTTATCTAGGGGACCACAATAGATCCCAATGGGTCGAAGTGTCCGAGTTATTTCTCGGCCCCTCCACAAGATAAGATAAGAGTTATTAATGATTTATGAGAAACCGTAAACTAACCACTTCCCACTTTTGAATTACTTATGTAAGTCGGCTCCTAACTACTCTACCACTTCACATCAACCAAATTTAATAACTTTGCCGTTTTCCTCCAGGAATATCCATCGGTACTATTCAGAGTTTTATAAAAACAAAGCGGTGGCTCGAATCAATGATCCACAGCGAGCTTTCAAATTTTGCTACAAACTCAACACTAACCCTTTTTCGAACTTACTTTCTTACTCGAGGACTTGCCGATATTTACGAGCGCATTGACTTTAAACTTTTACTATTTCTCTCTCCGTCTCTACAAAGGAATTTCATCTTTATTTGTCAAGTTTTATTCGAGTTTTCACATAGTTTTCCTTGAATTTGTCTCTGATGCGATTTCGTTCCGACCTCTGCTCTCCTCTCAATACCTTTTTTAGTGACACTCGCTATGATTCCATTGTCCTTTGTAATGCAGATAAGATAATAAACTTCAATGGCGAAGACATTTTCTTCTTTTATTAAAGAATTACAGTAAAGTGGATGTCAATACTTAATTACTTTGTTCTAGAAACCTTTAACTTTGTTTTCACTTTTTGTTAAATATGAGCAGGTACCGAATAAAAATGGCCTTTTCATCTCTCGTTGCCAAATTAACTTTTCTTAAAGCTGACACTGACAGGAACGCCTACACTGCTTACTTTTTTAAGAGGCTTTTATTTAGTGTCACCTGTCCCGGTGTATGTGTGTTTGATTATATAATTACTTATATAACCAAACACACAGACACCCTGCGAGTTTTTGACACACATCCCGTTCCCGGTATCCGATTGAGCTAAAATTTTTCACACACGTTGTTTATCGTGGCAATGAATTTTTGAGATATAGAATCTTTTGTTTTAAACATTTACCTAGTTGGTAAAGTACAACTGCATTATGCCCGAGCCAAACTTTGTCTACAGTATTTCCTAGGCTACCACGGCGTTCTAACTTCGCCACGAAATCTCACCAAAACGTCCAAAAAGAACGTAAAAAAGAGGCTAGATGCACCACAATGCATTAAAACTATCGTCTGGTCGCCTTTCACCGCGCGTTGCGTCACGCCATACACGTCATCAGCTGAGTTCACTCACTCCTAGCTTACGACATGGCTCGGCTTGAAGATGTGACACGTCCAAGAAAAATAGTGGAATATGGCGAAAGATTGAGAGACCCCAGCATACACGTTATGCGGGGGACACTTAAATTGCTGAAGAAATTGCAATTGTGCTAATTTAATGCGGTGGCCACATTAGTAGCTACGCCAGTCGTGTGATATCTAGAATGGAAAGCTATATAAACAGGGAACAGTTAAATTAGCTAGCGAAACTTCACAGATGTGATTTGTATTGATATGTTACGAATAATAAACATCATAAACTAATCATAATTTCAAGTAGTAGTAGAGTAGTACGGAGTTTACGCCTACGGCTGCTAAAAGTGTAGCAATGAAACTATGTATTTAGAAACGCTTGTAAAGTTTAACAAGATATTATTAGACCCTGTGTATTCCTCCGAAAGCCGATAGTGGTTGGTCAGATCTACTAGTAGTGAGTCATAGAGCAAATCTTTTTGACAATTCCAGGTATAGTGTGGCCTCAACATACTTAAGACGTAGAGAGATTTATATTTTGATAATTCGTTCCCCCGTCAAACCTCAGAGCGGTTAGAAACTTCGTGGATGGAGTGTTAAGTTGGTTTGTTGCTACAATGGAGTGGATAAGCTGTAAACTTATAGAACTATATCTTGGATAGCATATAGCATTTTATCTGTTATTTTAAATGGAGTATTTCAGAGAGGAACATTTGCTTTGACTGCAGTTGCCATTGTCGCAGAATACATAGTGGGGTGACTGAAAAGTTCCTTGTCCCTTGTTTAACACGGGAGGAAGTTGCCAATCCAGACGCATATTTTGCGTTAAATCCAGTTATTTCTTTATAGGCTTCTGAGGTATCTTATTATAGGTAGGTATTATAATTAATCCTAAATTAACTCGCTTATTGTAGTACGATTAATATTATTAAGTGAAATTTTCGTCAAAAGAAACTGAGTTTGGTTTCAGTAAGTTTGTGATCGGCGTCTTGTTAAAGTTTCAGAAGCGTAGCTAACGCTTTGACGAAGTTTGGATACTCGGTTTCGAAACTTCGATGAAACTAATCCTAGTATATTCTAGCCGAATTTACTATGGAAACTGGTTTGAAAAAGTTTGTGTTGTGTTTGTTTGGAAAAGGTTTGTGAAATAAACTGTCTCCGTGTCTTGCTCTGTGATGGATTTGTTTTCTTAAAACCTGCAATTGAACAGAACCGAATATTTTTCTGAATAATCAAACGGATGCTTCGCAATGAATTTAGCAATGAATACTAATGGACGGTTTCTGAATTGAGTATGTCTAAATTAGAGTTTGTCTAATAGATACTTACATTACAACAAATTCAGAAACCGGGTAATTATACCTATACTCACACACACGTGATAATTTCCAATACCATCGCATATATTCTCCAAAAATAACAAAACACCAACCTTTTACATTGTCTAATATCCAAATACAACATTTTCTTCTAGAATTCAACATTCCCTCCAAAAAAAAAAACATAACCATGACCATAAACCATCTAATATGTCGAGATGCAATGTCAAAGAACTTAGTTCAGTGACCGGCAAGCGTTAGACCCAACAAAAATCGGAGAAAGTAATATCGCTAATTAGCATGCAGTCGATGGGCTCGGCAGTTACGTCACTTCCTTATAACAAATAGAGAAACGACTACAATAGGAGCAACAAAATGGAGGCAGTCTTTAAAAACTTACGTTCTTTTTTCGTAATTAACGAACAATAAAATATTGTTTATTCTGTGTGCATCGGTCTGCGCGGGAAAGCCCGGTGTATGTAACCGCGAAGTAGCGCGAGGACGCATCGCTCGCGTTCAGAATTCAAACCGACTGCATGCGTACACGTCACGAAGACGTGATTGACTGGCTGGTTCATTATGTGTACAACCATAGACATTAGTACGAGCGCCCAGGTCAGACGTGACACGGAAAACTTAAGAAATCGGTTTTTTTGTTATCAGAATATCCAAATCTATCGATTGTATCCGGTTTTGGCCGTAAAACGACTACTATCAGTCTATGAGACGTCCTCAGTCCAATTCTTTACGATTACGCGTACAAACGCATACACTTACGAATTGTACGTAATTCGAAAAGCGAACTCGTCTTTTGGATGGTTGGATTGGACCTGACCAAGTAAAAGTTTTTTCCTCAAGTCATTTCCAAACTTGAATCATTAATCTTGGCAAGTGATTACGCGAAAAACTATATTGGTTTGGTAAGGAAAGGCGAACAATGCAGACATTTTCATGCCTCGTTTCCTGGTTGGTTTACCTTTGTTGTACTAGAAAAAGTTAATGGTTAATTATCTGTTAAATGTCGAGTTGAAACAATAATGTTTCATTTACTTATAAACGCTGGGTTAGTAACAGTTTCACGATTAATTTACCTAGTGGTTGGTATTACGTTTTCAGAGATTTGTTATTAGTTAATTGCATTGTTTGTTTGGTTTTCCCAGTTTACCTCGCCATTCACATTTTCTTTTCAATTTATATTGTCCAACTGCTGAGCAAAGATCTCTCCGATAGTCTTTCCGGTATGTTGGCTTTCTGATCAAGCTCTCGAAAAAGGTTCTAAGTTGTCACGCCAGCGGGGACGTTACGGCGAAGCCCGTTTTCTGGCAGTCACTGCGTGACGACTCTGGTCCATCTGTCCTGAATAGTCCTGATAGTTTTTGTTCTTTTATATTTCCATGTCTGTATCATGTTACAGCTACATTTACCTTCTTTCGGGCGGGTTTTGCATATCCACAAATAATTCGGAGAAATATTCATAACACGTAACACGATTCCCTCAATTATTTTATCAATCTTCTAACATTCTACGCTCCTGAACACAAAGACGAAACTTCTGCAAATTCCCAACAAGCTACTTTAACAATTGTCATTCCATCTACAAGCGATGTCTAACAAACTTTAAAATATCGAATTAACATTTAACAATGGTGTCGAATAATATCAGACGCAAGGCCGAAACCCATATTTGTACTCATCGAACGATTTGTATGACTCAGTTGCAGGAGTAGCAAAATAAAAATGTTACGAAGACCTCTCTTGCATACAGATACGTGATCTGATAAAGAAATCTTCTTGACAATGATATATTGTATTCATTTGAGTACATGCTGATTGGTTGCCGTACCTTTGGGGGCTTTGACATGAGGAAATCAAACACAGAGACACAATAAACTATTAATTTTGATTAATTAAATTGCCCGAACAATTGCCAAGTGGCAGTGGGCAGGGCATGTTTCTCGCAAAACGGATGGCCGATGGGGCAGAAAAGTTCTGGAATGGCGACCGCGAACCGGAAGACTTTGCGTTGGAAGGCCTCCCACTAAGTGGACCGATGACCTGGTGAAGGCTGCGGGGATCCGCTGGATTCGAGATGCACGGGACCGGTCAATCTGGCGACGCTTGGGGGAAGCTTATGACCAGCAGTGGACGTCTTTCGGCTGATACGTTGATGATGAGGATGATATTGTATCTTGTTTTGATCATAATTACACTTTTTGTTATGATCATATTTTATTTTATAAATAGTTCCGATGGTCGCAGCAGCTCGTCAAGCCAATGGTCGTGAGTTCGTGACTCTCATTTGTAGATGTTTGAAACGTCCAAACTTGATGAGTTCCAATGTCAATCTGCCTAGCTATTTTCCAACTTTGTTGAGGTCGGTTTTCAGTACGTCCAATTGCAACTAAAAAGTAATTTGCATATAGCGACTGCCTATCTGATCTTCACAACCCAGTAACTAGGTAACAGATACCCTTTGACAGACAGATACTTTTTGCCTGGTGTAAAATATGGGACCAACGGATTTATGTACGCAAACAATGGTGCAAATGCAGTTTAATTTCAGTCGTACTAAGTGCATTCCAACTGCAAATTTGCAGTCAAAGTGCAGTTAAAATGTAGTTCGTCTGTTAACACGGACCGACCTCGGTAAGCGTTGCTAAACCTTGAAGATCGACCGGTGTGGCTGGCCCTAATTAGCCTCGAGCAACTTTGCAAAGAGTTCCAACGTACTAAAGAATATTTTCTCTTCCTTGCAGTGTTCGCGTGTGTGATGCAGCGATGTCGGTGGCGGTGAGGGCGGCGCTGCTCTGCGTCTGCGCACTGCTGCTGCAGCATGGTAATATACATACACTTCTTTATACCTTAACTTTTACTTCATAAGGCCATTTCAGAAATGTTCTGCTGATGAGAGCCCCATCAAAACCACCCGAAACTTTCGACTGAAATCATCGAGCAGTCTGATAAATTGATAGGTAATAAACAATTGAAATTTTTACTCCAAAGGGATAAGTCCCATGCACCCAGGCAAGTTCTGCTGTTAAGCGACTGATAAATAAAGAAACAGCTATCAATTGGCCACCTGAAAATGATGATTAAAATCCTCATCATCATCTGTCTACTGTTTTTCCAACTATAATGGGATCAGATTCCATTCCAATCGGGTGAAGCTAAATACTATTTTTCTTGGAATGAGCCCCTGTCTGGCCTACTCCTGCTACACAACTTAGTAAGAAGGTAACACGATAAAATCCTTTCGATTGAATTTTTTACTCCAAAAGGGTAATCCCAAACAGCCAGCCAAGATCTGCTGATAAGCGACTGATAAATAAAGAAACAGCTATCAACTGGCCACCTGAAAATGATGATTTAAATCCTCATCATCATCTGTTTACTGTTTTTCCAACTATAATGGGATCGGCTTCCATTCCAATCGGGTGCAGCTAAATACTATTTTACTCGGAATGAGCCCCTGTCTGGCCTACTCCTACTACACAAACTCAAAAGGTAATACGATGATATCCTTTCGATTGATTTTTTTACTCCAAAAGGGCAATCCCAAACACTCAGGAAATTTCTGCTGATAAGCGACAGATAAATAAAGAAAAAGGCCACCTGAAATGGTGAGACAGATGATGATGAGGCTTTTCCTCATCATCATCTGTCTAGTGTTTTTCCAACTATAATGGGTTCGGATTCCATTCCAATCGAGTGCAGCTAAATACTAATTTACTTAGAGTGAGTCCCTGTCTGGCCAACTCTTACTTCACAACACAGAAGGTACGTAAAATTGGCTACATCACAATAATATCCTTTCGTAAAATTGGCTGTCAGAATTTCGATCTTCTGACAATCCGTTTCGACAGTTAATTCTTCATGCATTTTCACGCACTATTATAAAATAATAATTGAAAAGCGGCGTATAGATAATCATCGTGAATACTGACGTCTTAAAAAGCCAGTAAGTGCACTAGTTAATTGGCTGCGTTAATTAAAGCTATCAGGTGCCTATCAGCCGTTTTCTTCACACTCACTTACCTATCCGCCGTAATAACGTCCGATCCTTATCGCTTTTGTTGCGCCAATATTTTTTGCCCTAGATTACTGAAATCGAATACGGGCTATACCTACACAATAAAAAACAGCGTGATTATTCCTATTATTTTTATACCTATGCATTACAAAAGGTAAATGGTAAAAGGTATCCTTTGGTTCTAGAGGGGTATTACACTGTCTTAAATCTAGGATCACAGATCTCGATCTTTGATTTTTATCAAAGAATCATTTCGTCTTTGATAAAAAATTTGATGATTATGATGATTCTTTCATGGCGATCCTATGTAAGATCATAGACATATGATAGTGTAATACCCCTCTAGAATTATTGGTTATTAGCGATGGTGGTTGGTGGATGGCGGGATTAACATCTGCTACCGAAATTTCACGTGATCAATCTCTTAAATTTTGGCGTTCCGCTCATCGCCATCGTTGACTTCAAATGACTTTGTCTAGACTTCTATAGAGCCTGTGGTACAACCGTATTCGCTGATATAATGTTACTTTGTCTAGTGCCCTTTTCTGAATTTAACTTGAGTCTTAAACTTAATTGGTGAGACGTGGGTGTCAGACAGGCTCAGCTTACTCATTCAGTGTGATCTTTTATTTCGTTTCAGATTTTGTTTAAAAATGGTGTTTGAACTTTTTTTTGTTTGTTTGAACTTTCATTGCTTTCAATTTCAATTAATACACTGTTAGATGCCCTCAGGGATTTTATAAACCATACCTTCTAGCTGACACCTACCGTTCCGCCCGAGTGGAATTACCTATTACTTTCCCCACATCACCCTCCTTTAGGCCAAATTGCATATTTTTACAAATAATTAAGCCTGTAAAGTTTCATCAAAATTTGTTCGATAGTTTTTGCGTGAAAGAGTTACAAACGTCCCTCCATCTACCCTCACAAACTTTCGCATTTACAATACTTAGTAGCAAGATAAGATCAGTGAAAAGAAGAGTAAAAAAGTATTTATTCAGATATTTAATGTCACCCCTTACATCTGCAGCAAACGCGGAGCTCCAAGGAAGGTGTCCAGCACAAGAGAGTGCATGCCCTGCGCGTGCGACGCCGTGCACGACGGACGACGAGTGCGGGGAGAAGATCTGTTGCTCCACAACCTGTGGCAGAGCCTGTGTCGACCCGCTTTTCACTGGTAAGTCTTCAAACACTAGCCTTTACCAAACGCGGAACTCTGAGTTATGTGTCCAGCATAAGAGAGCGCGTGCCCTGCGTGTGTGATGCAGTGAATGATGAACGACGAGTGTGGAAGAACTCTTTTGCACCACCACCTGTGAACGAGCCTCAAATACTTTTCCACGAATAATTGGTACTTATTAGGTAATTTAGCAGGTGCTATCACACATAAAAGTCATGGTGCTGGTACTTCTCAACCAGACTGCGTTACTGAGTGGTAGCTGTCCAGAGTGCACCGGGGGCTTGGAATCGCAGTACGATATTTTGACGCTGCACGGGGATACTCCTTTCATGAACCTTGGAAAAATCTGAGCCAGACTGAAGAAAATCTGGTTTGCTTAAAGTCTCACAAGACGTTGCTGAATACGTGCAGGATGTATTTCTAGTAGACTTCCCTTTGTTAACTAATTCGGCATATTCAATAACAAAACTCCAGCGACATGAAACTTGCAAGCTAGGCAATTTTCAAAGTAGGGGTTATTATTTAGGGCACTTACCAATTAACACGAGCGCCTTGTTGGGTTCAAAGTTTCTCTGTTTACAAACGAACGAAGTTTGGTAAAGGGTCATAAGTTCATAAACTATCTTATCACACGTTACAACATCGTTATCTGAATTTATATAAGATATTTTATGTAGTTCTAACTCAATCTTGAATTCTTCCACCAGGTTGTGAGAATGTGAAGCTATCTTCAGAGAGGATATCTCGCGCCTTAGCTGCAGACAACAGCCGCGGTGGTCGAGGCAAGCTACCTGCGATGCGGACCCCTCGGTGCAGGTTCACAGATGGAGAGTTCGAGGAGATCCAGTGTGACAACGAGATCGTTAGCACTTGCTGGTGTGTTGATGCTGCTGGATTTGAGGTGAGAAACAGAAGATGACTTTATTTGATAATACATGTTTAGACTGTAAAACTCGTTCCTTACCCTTTCTTTCTCAAAGTTTTTTGGCAAAATTGTTCTTAAATCTAACTTAGGTGTTGTTATATCTAAGTTATTAGGGAATTAGAATCGTTTATCTGAAATCAGATAACAGACTTAACGAGCTTTCATTTTACTGAACTCTAGTCCATTTTGTTAGGAAACTTAGGTATCTGAGTTTTTCGCAATAACTTATTAGAAAATCTTAGCAACATTTGATGCTCCTGCAGCTTCCATATTTTATATCGTTTGCCCTTCATCGAGCACTAAATCTGCATAATCATGACAATAATACTTCCTTCAATCTCCAGTTACCCGGAACCAGAGCACCAGCGGCGGCTCTAGTCAACTGCTCTCGAGTGGATCCCTGCGCAGCCCACACATGCAGGATGTTGTGTCCGCTTGGCTTCGAGCTGGATCAGCGAGGGTGTCCTCTCTGCAAGTGTCGGGACCCTTGTTCATCTGTGACCTGCCCAGGACAGCTGTCGTGTCAACTGGAAGAGGCTCCGTGCTTGAAGCCACCTTGTCCACCTGTACCAACTTGTAAGTAACTAAAGAACCTTTGTAGGATGCTTTGTCTGCTGGGTGTCGAGCTGGATCAGCGAGAGTCTCCTCTCTGCAAGAGTAGACAACTTTTTCTTCTATCCCGTGTCCTGGACAGATCTCTTTTCAGTTGGAGGAGACGCCGTGCTTGAAGCCACCTTGTCTAACCGTGCCTACTTGTATTTATGTAGCACTAGGTTCCGTTTCATGATGCAGTTCCTCAGGATTCAAGAGGATGAATAGCACGATAAAATTGTCGGTCCTACTTTAGCCCATCCTTTAAGTTTTTATACAAACGAGAAGGAAATCGTTTTGTTTTTCGTTGCTGTAATACTCGTCATAACTATGCGAATCTCATCTTTTTTACTTGGAAGAATTGTTTTAACTAAATTACATTCGTGAGTTACTGACAACCTAAACCACAGCCGGATAAGTATGTAGAACCTAGATTACATATTCACAAATCAAGGATGCTTGGTAATGAAACGGTATGCAAATACCGTCGGCAAAACATAACTTATCATCATACATACCGCACGAATTACAGCAGATATGCAAATACAAGTTATCGTTACGCCTGAACAGTAACCTTGGGTACACACCTATACATAGGTAAACAAATTGTACCTAATTGAAATTACTGAAAACTTTAAAAGGTGTCATTGTTTCATTGTTTTGTAGGTACTCTCGTAAAACTTTTCGAGTTTTGCGTGATTTTGATATTTAAAAGAGAAAGTATGTATGTATGTTCCATACAGACTCCGAAACGGCTGGACCGATGTCCGATTTCAAAAATTCTTTCACCGTTGGGAAGGGGTGACATAGGATACTTTTTATCCCACGGGAACGGGCACTACACGGGTGAAACCGCGAGGCGTCCGCTAGTCTATATTTCTATACTATAATATTATAAAGAGGAAAGATTTGTATGTTTGTATGTAACGAATAAACTCAATTACTAAATACAACTAAGTTAAAAACTACTGGACCGATTTCAAATATTCATTCACCGTTGAGAAGCTATACTATCCCCGGGTGACATAGGCTACTTTTTAACCGACTTTCCAAAAAAGAGGAGGTTATCAATTCGACTGTATTTTTTTTTTTTTTTATGTTTGTTACCTCAGAACTTTTTACTGGGTGGACGGATTTCGATGATTCTTTTTTTATTTGAAAGCTGGTGCTTGTCATGTGGTCCCATTTAAATTTCAAGAACTTTGGAGATATACATCGGAACTCTTCAATAAATGACTGCAAATCACTCGGGATAGCTGCAATCGCATGTCTGTTTATTGTTTTTACTATTTCATAACATAACATCACACTAGTACGCTCTAAAGAGGGTACGCAGGTGTGAACAGTTAACCCTGGTATAATCTCATTCCACCGGTTTTGTGTAAGTTTCATGTTATTGGGATAATCAATTCTGGCTTCACTTTGGACATTATAGGTACCTAACCTATAGAACTGGTCCATTATGTACCACAACTAAAAAGTGAAAAATAAAAAAAACTTTTTACAAAAAATACAACCGACTTCCAAATAAAAACACTACAAAGTGAAAAATAAATTTAATTTCGGAAGTCGGTGTCAAAAAACGAAGTAACGAAAACAGGAACACCGACTTCCGAAATTAAATTTATTTTTCACTTTGTAGTGTTTTTATTTGGAAGTCGGTTGTATTTTTTGTAAAAAGTTTTTTTTTTAACCCTTTATTCCCACAGAACGGGAACTACGCGGGTGAAACCGCGAGGCGTACGCTAGTAATAGTAATAAAGTACGTTTCCTATGGCACAAACCATGAGATGGCTAAGCTCCATACATTTTTGTACTACTTACTTGTTCACTTTGTATAACATCACTACTGTAATACCCAAAGGGTGACGCCAGTTATGTTAAAGTGAAGCATAACCTTAACATTTTCAGGCAAACGTGGCCGCAGTCTGATGAACATCTGCCCTGTTGGAGAGCCACTGTTGATATCTGAGACCAGCAGGCCTTTCCTGTGTGGTACCGATCCAGGGAAGCCGAACTGCCCACCTCTGTATAGGTGCCTTGTTGATTCAGGTTTGTGTAACGTTATTTTAAATACTATTGACAACGAAGGTTATTCTACTTTTGGACAAACGGCAGACTTGCATCATACCCAATTTACTTGATAATTTTTATCCGTTGTGCTAGGCAACTGGGCTTATCCCAATTTGTAAACGACCCTTTGTGCCTATTGGCCTTGTTTGTTCTGTCTCCTGCTTGATAAGGAGGGAAGTGGAAATTATGTATTTGTCCTACTCCTCAGTTATTCTTTTCTGATTCATTTTGTTGCGGGATCCAAGATAGTTAAATTCATTCACCGGGACTTCGTCAAGCTTCATTGCCTCGGCGCTTTTCTGTTGGTCACCACTGTTGATTCTGGCTTTCAAGAGTTGCAGTGGTTTGGGAATAGTGCAGTGGAATTTTTCCAATTACCGAATTGACTTTGGGTTGGCGCAGCATGTCTTCTCCCATACCTAGTTATATCTTAATTTGACTTATCAACCTATTCAGGCCATGTACGGTACGGTTTGCAGTCGTACTAATTTGAGTGCAGTTGAAATGCAGCCCGTCTGTCTATAATCTTATACAGTTTCTAGCTATTTTATCTTTCACACAATTCAAACATCGTTTCTTTATTGTACCCCATATTTCCCTCTTTGTCAACTTCAACCAGCTATGGTATACAAATATTCACTTAAGAAGTTCTTAACTTACACTAGCAATTTCAGAGCCAGCATTGACGACGTAAGCAATCGTCGAGAACTCAATAATAACTTTATTTACACAGGAAATGACTACGGCGTATGTTGCCCAGCATCTCTAGAACTCCAAAAAGCTGGAACATGTCCAGCTCCCGCCATGACTGAGGAATGCGGAACCATCTGCGCCCACGACTTAGAATGTCCTTCAATGCAGAAGTGCTGCGATGGTGGGGAATGCGGCAAACATTGTATTCTTCCACACAATGTGACCATGTGTACTCAGCAGAAGATGTTGGCTGAACTACTGGTTGTGAGTGAAAAGGAGGGGAGGGGGTATGTGCCGCAGTGCGCTGAAGATGGTTCCTTTGTATCCAGACAGTGTTCGAGAAATGGATTAGTTTGCTGGTAAGTAAAACTTAGTTTCTATTTGTTTTGTAAAGATTGGGGCTACTGAATTGGATAAGCGGTAAACAGGTATCTTATCTACCACCTACTTTAGTGAATTTTTTTATTAACCCAAATAGGCGAAATACGTAGTTGATTAATGTGCAATCATATCTTCGGAAAACCCATAAGAATAAAAGTCTTCTGAAGAATTAAACTCAGCGTATCGTAGTCCACTTGTGGACAGAAGTCTCACCCAAGTTGTGCCATATTTTACAATTATAACTTTATCCCACCAGGTGCGTCGACTCCGATGGCAACAAGCTCCACGGATCCATGGGTCCCTCATCATCAGTCCATTGTTCTTCAACTCCACTACCAGCCCGCAGTGGAGCCAGAAGCCTAGGCTCCTGTGCCAGAGCCCTATGTGCAGCCGTCTGTGAATACGGATATAAGACTGGTGCTGATGGATGTCCTACCTGTGAATGTGATGACCCTTGCGCTGGGTTCCCTTGTCCTGATGGTGAAGAGTGCATCAGGGTTAGAGAAGCTCAGTGTTCCGGGGATCTGTGTACTGGATATCCTGTTTGTGAGTGAATCATATTTCTATTGAAGTGGTTTAATAGATCTTGTATATCATCAGATAGTGAAAAAAAAAGCAAATCTAATAGAATAAGATATACATAATTAATTAATATCACAACGATAAGGTGATATTGAAGGCAAGGGCAGGAATTGAAAAAATATGGTTGATTTCTTTGAATAAATTAATAATATTCAATCTCGACTCATCATAAATTACATATCCCACAAACACATTATATTTTTGGCAGCATACATATCAAAATCAGTTTCTTTACTTCAATATCCCATTGTTTTTTACCAGGTCGTCCAAAAGTATCGTACGAGAACCCCTGTGAAGCTGGAGTCCCGGCTTCAGACGCGGATGGAGCCCCTTTATCCTGTGGTGCTGACGCCTACTGTCCCGAAAACCACGTGTGTACCAGTTCCGGTCGAAGTGGCAACGCCGTCTGCTGCCCCGACCCGCACTATGTGGATAACACCACGGACACTGATGTTATGGAGGTAAGTCGATGCATGACATGTGTAAAAGTATAACCCCTTCGATAGGACTGTAATATGACCATAGCAAAATAGCTAGGAAAGATTGTTTTTTTTTTAATTATAGTCTCGCGCTTGACCACAATCTCACCTGACGGTAAGTGATGATGTGGTCGACGGTGAAGCACGCTTGCCTAGAAGTAACCTATTCACTCTTAACTTAAAGACAGGGGTCTTTAAATTAACAACAACAAGAACAGATTGTAGCTATCAGGAAACACAGACTCCGGCAGGTAATTCCACTACTTAGCTGTACGCATAATGAAAGTATTTCCAAAACGTTTAGTGCGTATGGGTGGGATGTCTACCATGTACCGATGGCGCATCGCCGTACAAGACTGTAGTCTGATGATGAAACGGGCTGGGCGGAATTAGATCATGCAATTTCATCGCACTCTCCCCGAAATACAACCGATAAAAAACCGACAAGCTGGCAACTCAGCGACGATATTCAAGGCTCTGGAGCTTTGACTTAATCAGTACCTCATTACCGATGAGCCTCTTGGCCCGCTTTTCGATTTTGTAAGGGATGGAGGGTAATACTTACTTGCGTACGGCGTCTGGGATAATGGATCGTGCCTGTTCCTGCCTCCAATGCAATTGACTCTTGAAACCTTGTGTAATGTTGTGGTTCTTGCAGATTTTAAGGTCCTGGGACGTCCCTTTATTGATTGATGATCACTTTCACTTGTAACATGGATTTTAAGATTTATTTCACAGAGCGAGCATGTATGCCTTGCATGTAGTTTCGGTTAGTAGTTCGAACGAGAGTTCATTCGTCAGCTGCCGCGCGTGTTGCCCGCGCCGGTAAAATAGTGATGAGATCAAGGAATGGAGGGAAATAGGGATGTGAAAACATACAAAAAAATAACCATTATCGGTTCTTAAGGAAACCTTAACAACATGAGATAAGTAACCGCTGTTAGTACCTAATTTCTTTATTGGTAGCTGGTGCGGTGGTGCGTTACCGCTCTACTGGCTGCACCAACTGTTAGAGATTTAGCGAAACTAGTAGGTATAGCTGATCGCTGCCAGTGCAATCCTTTTTCAGAAACTCACCATGTATCCTTACCGAAACAAGTGTTTTAACCGGTAATGATTCAAAAATCTGAAATCATATTGAAAATGTTAGTCATCTTCTTTGGCTGATTGTTCATCCTTACTTTTATATGATTAAGTCTTGTAACCTGTCTAAGTCGAGTCGAGTAACCTACCTTTTTGTCCTAGAATTCAAATTCCTGATAAATCTTCAGAAAATTGACATTTTCTAACGTTTCCACCACCGCCATCTTTCCAGATAAACTTCGTAGCTTGCGGCACCGAAGCTGACGCACTATGCGGCCTAAACTCCACTATGGCATGTCCTGAGGGCGACTGTGATAACGACCTGATGTGCTGTTCCACGAACAACTGTGGGCCCGTGTGTGTGGACCCGGACAAGATGAAGCTACAGGCTGATCGAGTTGATGATACACCTACAAGTTAGTAACTTTGGTTGACTAAGAATTTTTTGTTACAAAACAAGGAAGTGCCATCTCTGGACAGCTAGCAGCAACTTGCAATACTATCTCTTGACGATTGGAAGATCGCCATCTTTTGGAGAATAAAAAACAGTTTTTAGGGCAGTTCAAGACACTTTCTTAGCTTCAACGCTCTTAAGGAGAAAATAAACTTTTCATCTTGGACAAGATAAACACCAAACAGGCTTGTTCTCTCCACGAACCATGGAGCACCTTTTATCTTGCTCCGCCCTGTTGCCTGTTCTTGTGAGAACCTTATGACTGCGGCAGCAGACGGTGTTGCCGTGGCCGAATATTGGGCCAGGAAAGGGATTTAGCTAGGAAGTTTGTAATGGACACGCTAAGAAAAAGAAGCAGGGCCTTGAAAGAAGTTAGAATTTTGTTGGACATTAAAGTATATAACTTGTAATCTGCAGTAAGGCAAAAAGGGTTGATGCTCTGAGAAAGATCGAATTTTGTGGCTAAAAACCAAACAGATTCTGATCATCAACTAAGACAATAAGGCCTACTGACAATAAAATAAAATTAATTAAACCTTATTTTTAACTTACTTTCTACTAAAACTTTACTTGTAAAAAACAAAAACAAGTATAATTTACTAAAATCTCTCGGAGCATTTTACTTCTAGGCTTAGTTTCTTCTAACAAATAGTAGTAATTTCGAAGTGTCCTAAACATTCGTATTCTTCCTACCCCTAGTGTGCGAATACCTCCGCGATTTTGACGAGAAGATGGAAGGCACGGTGGACGGCATGAAGCTAGCCCTCCCGGCGCCCACCTGCACGTCTGACGGGTCCTTCACATCGCAGCAGTGCGCCCACGGACGCTGCTGGTGTGTGGACTCCTTTGGGACGGAGATACCGGAGACGAGCACCAAGAATGCTTCCGCTGTTGATTGTGATAAGTAAGACTTTGAGACTTTTGCCTGCTTATTTTTTTTCAGTTAATTGTGTTCTTATTACGTGAGTCACTTTAGTATTGGCCATAAACACTTTATTGGAAAGTATAGAAGATACATTGGCCTCTAGGACAAGGAAAAAATAATAAGGTTTGGCTTTAAATTGCTGATGACTTTTCCATCAAGCTCAGCTGCTTTAATCAGTCATAAACTCGCCGTTTTGAAGTCGATCGAAGAAGACACTTGTGCGATATCCCTAATCGCGGTGTTATTTGCTTAACTATCTAATTTATTAACTTCAGTTACCAGAAAAAGCCAGTTTACTTAACTGAAGGATAATTTCAAACAAATTTCACATTTTTTCATTTAACGTACAGTATTGCCCACAAAACAGTTATATTTCCCAAACAGTTATAGGTCGCAATCATGTCGCAACCAACTGGTGAATCGCGAGCAAATATTTTATGGGGCTTGAAATCCGATGTTAAAGCTGCAATAGCAAAAATAGGAAACAAATAGATACTTATGTACATCCTTCTCATTGAAACAGCACTCCTTTTACTTAATTCAATATCAATTACAAGGAGTGCTTGTAAGCGAAACGATTGTTACTTGTTCTTATTTGATATTCCTTTATTTTGTTTTCTTCAGGATAGACAAGAGGTGAGTTCCAAAATTAATAGTAGATTGTTGCATCGAGCGCAAAGTGAGTTATTAATGCATGAGTGTTATGTTGGTGCCCGAGCGCACGCGAGGGCACTAAATTAACACAAGTGCATTAATTACTCACTTTAGCGAGGTGCGTAATCTACTTTTCTTTCAACTACCAATCTACCTCTCATCAATTTCCATTTTTTTATACTTTTCTTGCTAAATATGAAGTACCTACCTATCAAAGTTTTACAATGGTACAAAATGCGGGGCATTTTTTTCACCTATTTGGTTTTATACGCCGATTTTTGTTCTCAGCCAGTACTCGTACCACGCCAGTACCTTTTTCGATCTACTGCATATATTTTATATTAAACCTTAATGGGAGACATTAAACCTCTGTGGTAAATTTATATCTAAACTAGCTAACCGCCGCGGCTTCGCTCCCGTCAACTGGCTACCAATCTACCTACCTCTACCTACCTACCCTGCCTTCCTTACCTACTCTGCCTACCCTGGCTACCCTGCCTAGCTTATCCTGCCTACCCTGCCTAGCCTAACCTGCCTAGTCTAACCTGCCTACCCTCCCTACTCTACTTACTCTACCTTCTCTACTTACTCTACCTAATCTACTTACTCTACCTTCTCTACCTACTCTACTTACTCTACCTACTTTACTTACTTTATCTTCTCTACTTACTTTACCTTCTCTACCTACTCTACCTTCTCTACCTACTCTATACTCTACCTTATCTACCTACTCTTCTAACTCTAGCTTCCTTCTCTACCTTTTCTACCTACTCTACTTACTCTACCGTCTCTACCTACTCTACCTACCCTAACTACAGTACCTACTCTTCGGCTTTGTAATATTAGTTTAGGCGGTAGAAGGCGGCGAAGCCGCGGGGGTTAGCTAGCTTAGATATAAATTTACCACAGAGGTTTAATGTCTCCCAAAATTTTTGTCGGATTCGGTCACGCAATCTAAATTAGATTGTTTTGGCGCGTACATTATTACCTCAATGTACATGAGTATAATAGTCTTCGTGGCATTACATGAAAAACGGACAAAAAAAATTTTGTACTCTAAATTAGAGTTGTCGACTGACCAGGGGAGTACCCTCGCATGCGCTCGGGCACCAAAATAACACTCATGCATTGATAAGTCACTTTGCGCTCGATGCAACAATCTACTATTGTTTGGTGGATCGCGGTAAAGTCGACTTTGGGAACCACTGATCTAGTAGATATTGCATATTCGGATCCTGTAAAACAAACCTTGATTCCTTTAATTTTATCGAGATTAATCTCATGCCTTACATTGATTTCCTCCATAGAGTGCGTTCCAACCTGACCTGCCTAGAACTGACCTGCCGCATGGGCTGCGACTACGGCTTCGAGCTCGGCGCCGGTAGATGCCCCACGTGCAAGTGCAGAGACCCTTGCGCCGGAGTCACTTGTCATGCAGGCCGGTCCTGTGCTACTGTCGATGTGGCTTGTGATGCTGATTATTGTCCACCAGTGCCTGCCTGTGAGTATTCTTAAAAAAATCAGCGAGGTAGCACGCTTACGGCTATGTAGAATGTCAATCTTCATAAGATAGCTGGTAGCAGCTGGATGAGACTAGTCGCATTTCAAGAGATCCATATCTAGCAGTGGATTGATATAGAGCAATAATGAGCTTGGGGAAGGACGCAGGAACATTAATCATTTATTTTTCCAGGTCTTCCAAAGAAACCAGGACAATGTCCTTATCTAGTGCCTTCAAACGGAGCTTGCGAGTGGTCCTGCAGAACGGACGCGGAGTGCGGCCCCACTGAGCGCTGCTGCGCTACTGGCTGCGGAACTGCTTGCACTAAGGCCGTGCATCAGACTGCTTGTCAGCAGAGAAGGTAAGATAAGCTTTATTATCTTTTGTGAACTGTCATGTATAGAGTCTCGAATTTTTACTGCAAATCACTCACGATCGTTTGAACCCAACTCTCGATTTAAAATCCTGAATCGTCTGGTCCAGAAATGTATCTCCCGTAGTCCCGAAATTTTATGGGTTCAAACGCTCTTCTGCGTATTAAAAGCCTTGTTGCGAAATGTCTAAAAGTTTAAAGAAGAAATCAAGATTTCTCCCTTTCTTCTAGCGAATGATTTCCACTAAATTTAATCTGCCGTTTTGTTCGACATATGAGTTACAATTAAATGCTGACGCAAAATCAGGCTCAATACATTTTCTACACTAATAAATACAACCAGTTAAATGAACTCTCTTTCAACCCTTAGGAAACATCGTTAATGAAAATTTTTCCTCCACAGGGCATTAGCTCTCCACACAGCAGCTGAAAGTGGCAGTCCCCCCGCGTGGACGTGGGTGCCCTCGTGTGAGGAGGATGGCGCCTACCACGCGGTGCAGTGCAGGGGCTCCGACCGGGCTTGCTGGTGTGTGGACACTGCTGGCCAGGAGGTCAGTATTACATTTAGTTATTCTCATTGGCAGAGTTGCCAGATAGGTGCTGGTTCGCAATAGCCCACTCTGCCCACTTATAGTGAGGTGTTTAAGAAGAGAGTCTGGTCTAACCAGAGCCAATTTAAGTGCGTAACACTCCATTCAGTGATTCAGACAACAAAACACAAAAGTGTGTGTAAGAAAGATTCCTTCTTAAATGTTTTTCGCAAGGTATGCTAAATTATCAAGAGTAGAAGAGGCCAAAGGGTAAACACTAAGGAGCTGTTGCTAATGGGTCATTCATCATTGTACTCATACGAGTGAAATCTGAATTCCACGCAACCCCTTCCAAATTTCAACAACTCTTGTACAAATCCGTTAATTTCACAAAATTCATCCTTCTAGATCCTCGGCACTCGAGTAACGAACTCGACACCGAACTGCGAAGCCCCCATAAGCTGCCCCACTCCCACCTGCGCAGAAAACGTGGTATGTTCCCACGGATGGGAGCTGGACAATAAGGGATGCCCTACCTGTACCTGCAAGGATCCCTGCACTGAGGCCAAGTGTAGACCTGATGAGACCTGCGAACTTGTGCCTTTGGAGTGTGAGGTAAGTTTTCAAGAGTTGTTTTTGTTCAGTTAAAAAAGATAGTGTCCAAATACCTGCTATTCGGTCCAAATAACTGTGCACCTCGCAGGAACGCTCGCCCACTCCCCCCCCCCCGGCCTCGTACACCAATAGCGAGAGTCGAACGTCAGAGTGACATCACAGTGCCTGTTATTTTGATCAAGTAGTACCATTCCGTGATACCAAGATTCACTGGTTTATTTGATTTTACACTACCAGTCAGTATTCACTATTCACTCCCCTAAATAAGTTTCAGATAACATAACCGGCCATTAGCTGTAATATGATATCATTCTGTTTGTTTTAAGAAGACTAGTGGACTGTGAGATCACGCTCGTAGTTTTAAAAGAAGGCTGCTATAAATTCTTAGGAAAAGAAAAAAAAAACTTAATAAACCAATGAATCTTTGCTGCAAATACTTCTGAAAATGTTTAAACTTTCTGTTGAAAGCTAATTTAGTAAAAATATGTAGATCATTATTGGTTCGAGACGGCGCAAGAAAATAATGTCTGGAAGGACTTGCGGGAGGCCCTTGCCCAGCTGTGGGCAAAAGTGGCAAAAGAGGCTAGACAAAATTAATGTAGATTAAAAATCATTCTTGGTTGTTTATTGTAGATACCTACTAATTTTGACGTTGCTCAATCCGAAAATAATCACGGTCTTCTTTTTTAAATCTGTAACCAGCTAACACCATCTTCTTCTTCCCAGGGTAACTCCTGCCCGCCGCTAGCTCGCTGCTCCCCGGCGCCCCAGTGCCCCGCCGGCCTGGAGCCCCTGAGTGCCCCGGACAACTCGGGTCCCCTGGTGTGCGGCCCCAGCGCGGCGGCCTGCCCTTCCACTCACGCCTGTCGATTTGCTCCTCATGACTCAACACCGTCGGTCTGCTGTCCAAAGCCACGTGAGTATTATTTTTGCCTACTGTTTTCTGATTATGATCCCCTTTTTAATCATATCGACACGAACCTCGAACTATAATGACTCATGCCATGTCAAAAACGCTAGCCAGTCAGCAAGACCCGCATGACTATCTGCCCAGTTCTCAACAGAATACAAGCTGCTTTATTTTTTGAGGGTATTTTAATGTACTTCAATTTGTTAACTATTGATCAATCTTCTTTCTCTCCATTCGTAGGTACCTACTTGAACTGCTCAATGACTTCGTAACAAAGAAAACAGAATAAATTTTATCATTTGGTAGTTGCTAAAGTTAAGTTTCTGCCAAAAATCATGATCAAGCCTTAGTTATTCTAAATGCCAGTTTATCTACGCATGTATAATAATTATGTTATTTTCTCCTCCATCCAGGCACGGTATGTTTCGAGAACAAGGACGAAGGTAATTGCTCAGAAGGCGATGTCCTGAACACGACGAGATGGCACTTCAACCACGCGCGCAACCGATGCGAGAGGTTCAAGTACCACGGCTGCTCCGGCAACCATAACAACTTCAGGACTAAGGAGGAGTGCAATAACGTGTGCCCTGGTGAGTTTACCATCTGCTTTTGTGGTGTTTGGCTTCTGAATTGTAATATTTGCTTTAGATTTTACAACCCTTTCATGTTTATCTGATTTGTAAATATCTGTAACTACCCTCAGTTCATGTAAGTTTAATCTGTTTTCAAATCTCAATTGCAGTGATTTGATTGGCTATCTGAGGCTTTTCAAACTTAGGTTGTTCTTAATTGTAACTAGAATTCTGTACATTAATATCGTCCTCGGTACAGTTATCAAAAAACTTATTTTTTCCTTCCACTAAGATATTTTTATTTTCGAAACAGTGGCAGGGCCAGCTGCGCTATTGAAAACTAAAAAAAGGAAGACAAGCCACGTAGTGAAAGAGGAAGGCATGTCGTTTTCTTTTGTATATAAAAGTTTATATTATGTGTACCTGTTAATTTCACTAAATTGTCTTGCACTATTATTCTAATTGCATGTTAGCGTCATTGGCAACTTGGGATGAAAATTGGGCAGTTACGCTTATGCATATTTAGGGTGCCTTCGCACTTGGCCTTAGGGATTAGACAAAGTGACTTATTCTTTCAGCGGTAACGATTGTCAAATGTCCAATTTTTATTCCCATACAATATACATAATCGATATCGCTGATATACAGACGATTTGTCTAGCCTCTTAAATTGACGCTACGCTAGCGTCACGTCGACAGCAAATCGTTACGCTGACGCAGCGTCAGCGATACTTAGCCAGCATTATACCTACCTACTTATGTATCATTCAACGAAAATGCCAACGCTTTATGTGGTTTGGTCGCTCTAGCTAGAAGTTAAATCAAAATCATTCAGTAGAATAGAAACCGTACAAGTCTCAGTAGTGACATCTCGAGACTAAATACCTATATCGAATAGCATGCCGTAGGTAACTATCTCCACCTCAGCGAGAAATTTACCGAAAATGTTACTTTGAAATTTTATTCCTTTATCTAGGTAGACACCTAGCTAGCTAAAGGAATAAAATTTAGGGTAGTTACCTAGCTAAAGACTTATAGTAGGTACCTATTTCGTATCTTATGCTTTGGGGTCAATAACAGTTATTTATCCAACATTAACATTATTTTTCTATGATATTCAGTATTGAGCCCATGCGAGAGGCTAAAAGAGAAGAACGAGGCTGCAGCACAGAAGTACGGAAAAGGAACATTTATACCAAAGTGCGATACCAGCGGAGCTTGGGAACCGGTGCAGTGCATGTCACATATTGGTAAGTGAACATTACTCCATTATGAACTAAGGCAAAACTATCCGTAAATTGTTTTGTCCCGTCCAGTAAATATTGTTTTCGGACATGTCTAACTTCTATGAAATGTTATTAAGACTTTCTCTTCTTGAAAAAACTGTGTTTGATGCTCTACTCGTAGTAGTCGTAGTAGTCTAGTATAACGTTACATTAGCAAAATTGTGTCTCTTCCAACGAAGCCAGTAGGTACGGAGTTGGAATTATTAATTCTTCTTTAATTATCGCACTTCTTTAAGACGACAATTTGAATTTATCTTTCACACATCTTCCTGTAAAGAAGTCGGTGACTTGGTTTGGTTTGACAGTTTTATCAACAAACTATTTATCTATTTATAGATGTGTGCTGGTGTGTTAGCGCCCGCGGAGAACCTCTCAAGGGTTCGTTGGTGCGCGGCGCCAAACCTTCCTGTAACTTCAGACAAGCGCGCAAGTGGCTGCGTCGAGACCCGAGCGATGAACGAGCTAGAGCCGACGAAGGTAAGACATTGCCTGTTGACCAAGAACCTGTCCCCCGACTATGACGTGCTAATGCTATCACGATTCCGTTGTGAGAGGTTGTTAAAGAGAGACGGAGCAGGATGAATATCGCTATTCTTTTTCCACAACCGACCCATGATAACAGTGTCTCCACTCCATGAAAGAGTATGACAAATTCCCTTTATAAAATTAGTTATTGCCAAAATTTATTGGACTCTTTCGAAAAGAGTATCTTCACCAATTCACCAAGGCTGATACGTGTTCGCACTACTTCTAAAAAGTCCAGAAACGATGATGATATACCTACAGCTCTTTAAATTATTACAATCTTGGCATCAAGGTATTTTTTTTATATCTAAAAATCTGCTAGAGAAACGGTTTCCATTCCTTTTGCAGTACTGGAAGAACTAATCAGACAAATGACTGCGTACAGAGTAGACGAATTTGATGACGAAGACGATGAAGATGATTTCGAGCTTGAAACCGAAGTTCGGGAAGACGAATCTTTAGACAAGTTACTACAAGAGACGAGAGAGTTAGAAGAACCCGCCATGGTTTCGGAGGTCGTGGAGCCTAAAGCTGCAGACACTACAAGAAGATTGGAGAAGAATCTAGAAATTAATGTGGACAAGATTGTGTTTAGAACCAAGTGTCAGTTGATGCAGGAGGAAATTGAGAATGGTAAGTGATAAATGACTAACAAAACTTATGTGCTAGCTTTTGCAGATGGTGTTCGATATGGTGATGGCCGTTAAAAAGAGGATAGTGTATTTTAGACAAAAAATACTTCGAAATCACCTGTCTTGACGGAAGAAGTAGGGGATTCTTCCCGTGAAAATTTTATTAATCCCAGAGTGATCTTATCAGGCTTTGTTAAGGGTTTAATACTGTTTGAGAAAACTATGGCGAAACTTAAATTATCAGATGATACTTATGATGATTCCTAAGAAATTCTTCTAAGCATTCATTTCTCTTATCAGGTGGTGAAGGTCACCGACCCCGTTGTCTAGAAGATGGCGAGTTCTCCCCACGACAATGTTCCCGTGGACGATGCTGGTGTGTTGATGCCGCTGGTCAGAGGAGACACCATTCGGGAATCATCGCCGATGCTCCTGCTTCTGATCCTTGTGGTAAGTCTATATGAGAAGCTTTTCGTAGAAGTGTGTAGGAGTTAAGGTCCAGGACGTACTACTAATGACGAATGATTGCCCATTATTTACAGAACTAGTTTAGAAAGGTAGTGAATTGCCATGAATTATCGTAGCGGCAGCTTAAAGAAAGATATAGGGTAGTCAAGAGCGTTGTACTCATTGACATACTAAACCATTCCCATTTTTTACAGAACCAACACAAATAGAAACAGCAATCCTCGAGCTGGAACTCCTGAACGTGGAACAGTCACACGCGGAGCGAGCTCGCGCTGGCTTAGCGGCGAGACTTGCGGCGCTGGGAGCCAGGGTGCCTGTGGCCATGACCTGGGACAGGGACACGGTGAAGCTGCGGGCCGTGCTGACTGGCTCCAGGGCTGTTGACTATGTCTACCATATCGAGAACTTGGTAAGTCAATCAAAATAATGTGACGTCATAAACTTGAGCATCACCAAAAGGAATGAAAAACATTTTTTTTTTGGTTCTAAGAATATGGGATTGGTCTAAGAGTATCTAAGAGCCCAGTGGGACAAAATCTGCTAGCATATTTATCTCTTGTGAAAAAAACGCGCCAGTTAAACATCGCTCCCTATCTTATTAGTTACTAAGGCACTTTATAAATTTCAGAATCTGAGGATGTCTTTCGTACGCGTATTTATTTGCCAAATCGATAACTACTTTGTTGGACTCTAACCATGGTGGGCTAAGAATCCTGCATAGTCTTCTTTTGCCAAATGAAACCAAAGGACCTTTCTGAACTCTCTGTGTTGCTATTTACAGGTAAAACAAGAGAAACTAGCGGGTAACAAAGGGGTCGATGATGTCGTGTTAGGAGCTGACGTCATCCGCAGCGAGTACCGCCTGGCCACGCCCAGCCGGTCCGCCATGCAGCAGCGAGAGATCCTTAGCGAGTCTACTGTAAGTTTATCCATACTTCCATACTAATAGTCACACTATGTCATACTTATATCACACTAATATTATAAAGGCGAAAGTTTGTGAGTGTGTGTGTATGTGTTTTTATGTTTGTTACTTCTTCACGCTCAAACGGCTGGACGGATCTGGATGAAATTTGGCACAGAGATAGATTATAGTCTGGAAAAGCACATAGGATATTTTTATCCCGGGCATATGTTCCCTTGGATAATTTTTGACATTCACGCGTGCGAAGCCGCTGGCAGAAGCTAGTATTATAGAAAATACCAAACTAACACTTTCCGTTTTTTTTATCTTTTTACGTCTTAACGGATTTAGATAAATCTTGGCACACGGGTAGATCATGTCCCGTATCAGGACATAGGATTTTTATCCCGGGTGTGTCTTCCGTAATTTCCGAACTAAATTCAGGCGATGCCGACGGCAGAAGCTTGTACGATATATTTTGTTAATAATTCTAAAAGCTGGTTGCAAAGAAGTAGATTAAAAAAATATATAATGTATAAATTATGGTCTGAAGTACCTACTACTTCTGGAGCTACTTTCATGCTTAATGCTTATCTTAGACTACATAATTTCAAAACAAAACAAAACGATTCTAAACACTTTGAACAATAACACATGCATTTTTATTCTCTCACCAGGTTTCCGCTACGACTTCCTACCACACTGCACTTATAGTCCTAGCAGCTACTTCAGCGTTCATCATCAGCGTGTTATGTGTCCTCGTGATGCTGTACCGCGCGAGGTTGCAAAGAGAGCCGCAGAAAGCAGAACGGTTTCTACCAGCCGCTCCCCCAGTGTACGTGCTCTCCGCAGACGAGAAAGCAGAACTAGCGAGAGTACTACACGCCCCTCCTCCTCCAATCCCACCCCTACATGATGACCAAACAAGAGTATAACCTTAACAAAAGACAGAAAAAATGCTTTAAAACTTTACTGTAGAACATGGATATGACAACTCAAAATGCCCGCTAAAAATACTGTCACGGAATGTGTTGCCAAGTTTTAAAAATATAGACAATCATATTTTGTCTATGAAAATGCTTGGACTTGACGTGACAGTATAGTTATAATGCCGGGTTCAGACTTTCATAGCACGTACGAATTTATCTGCTAGTTATTGACTTAAAATATTATAATTCTATTTACATGACAACTTATCCAATTTACACAATTTCTAATGAATATCTAGGATTATTGACTAAAATAGTTTCTTTGACCTATATTTTATCAAATGCCTTAGGTATGAGCCTATGAACAGATCGGAGAATTGAAGATTTTTTTGTGTGTTTGTCATATCTATGTAGAAGTGGTAATTTACATATAGTATTACTTGAATACTGTAAAGCGAATGATTTATCTACGTTACTCGTTAAAAAAGCTATTATAATAATAGTACAGGTACTAAAGTAAATATAGGGTCCAAAATAATATTGGCTAGAATTTTGAGTAACGTAGTTATATTCAAATAATATCTTACCTCTGTATTTGCAATTTTTTATAAACTTAATAATACGAAACGAAATTGTGTTCGCAATAGGTCTGAGAGTTACGATGCGATAGAAAGTGAAGATCAAAACATGTCAGACGTGTGTCAAAGTGAAGATGGAATTGTAAGTACAGAGTTAAGTTTATTATGACATCGATCAGATGTCGACAGTGAATGTATAATGTATGATTAGAGACTGATAGGTGATGGTTGCATTCTCCTGAAAGAATCTCTCATAATTCCAGCGAACTATGCGGTAGTTCCAATAAAATTAGATTCATGCAGTCTGGTCCTACTGGTATGGTATCCTACTAAAGCATGAAAATAATTGTAACTATCGCAAAGTAGTAGGAATTATAATTTCCGAATCTATAAAACTATGAAAATATGACAATAGACATGCTTGAGAAGTGATTTAATAAAAAATATGTATTGTCATAATTTCTAAGATTCAAAAGACAAGTATCTTGTTATGTTTTATATTAGCAATAAGTAACTATTATTAAGTAAGCGCAGAGGTGCGCGTAAATTAATACAACGCGCGCCTTTACGCTCTCTTTAGTTCCTCTCGTTGAGTCTCGCTTTCCATCACTTTAATAGTAACCCTTTAATCAAACACACTACTGCTTTAAAAACTATAAAATCTTGGAACAATTAAATACACGAATCAAGGACGTGGCTCGACGTAGAACTAATCTAGTCTGTTTTTTATTCATGTCCCTTATTCATCCATCACAAATCATTTATCCCCTTTTTATATTTGTAAATAAGAAAAATATTTATTTAGGCCTCATTGTAACTCTTTCATCAACCTAAAAATAAGCATATTCGACAGGTATTTCCTATTTCATAGGTGTTATTTTTAAGTTAAATTAAAACTCATACCCCAGCACCCATTTGACAAAGTCACGAGATAAAGAATTTATTTATATTATTATGTATTACATTATTTCATTAAATAAATAATTTTATAAACTGTGTTTTCTTTAATTACCTGCTTTTTTTTCTTCAAAATAAGCAATAATCAAACAACGGTGAATTAAAGATTATAATATAACTTAAGCTGTCCTAATAATAATATTGTATACATACTTCTGAGCGTACAATATAGAATAAGAATGAATCTTAAGAGAAATTCTGCAACCCAAGTCTTGATACAACTGAAACCCGCCTGCAGCTCAATATGGATTGCAATGATTTTGAGGTCTCCACAGATGGCCCAAATCAAATTGCGAATGTACGTATTTTAGGTTCCTTTCTTCGACGCCGAACTTGATAAAAACATAGCACGCAATATTGTAATGTTGGGTGGTACAGACACAAGTAGACTATAAAAAAAAACTTTCTGATTATGCGGGTATTTACATAGATCTGTTATAATTATACAAAATGAACAGTGAGGGTAGTACATAGAGTTGCCAGATTCTTGCGGGTTGTCCCGGTTTTTAGGGGTTTGTTGACATATCCCGATTTTCGCTAACCACTTTGTTCATCCTTTTAAGCTTTACTCTGATCGATAATTTTGACATGACTAACAAATACATCTGTTAGCTGTTACTGGCTGTTACTATTTAAAATTATTGGTATTTTCATATTTTCTCACCAAAGTCGAACTAAACCGTACTTTTTTTATTTGTAGTTGAGAGACTGCCAATATTTCCAAGCTCGCATCGCTTGCTCTTGTAACCTACATAATTATTATTTCTATTTTTTACTTCTATCTATAGGAATGGTCAAAAGAACTATCTAAAATGGTGTGCTACTGTTTTGGAGCTTGCTTCGCTCGTTCTTCTACATTCCCGAACTTTTCTGTATGAGTGTAGAAACTCCTATAGCAATGAAATGTTCAAAAGTAACATAATAATATGAAATGCAAAACCTTTCCTAGGCTGGTGTTAACATTTTTAGCCAAGATGCTGTTCCTCTTCAATGCTCAGATGATTCTACCTAAAGAAGGCAAAGCATCTCTTTTTTCAAATTAGCAATTATGCTCTTGCATCCGTCGTTGCACCTGATACAGAACCTGACCTCTCACTTATATGAAATGGTGATTCGAAAAAAAAAATTTTTTGGCCATTCGAACTGTCCCAATTTTAAAACTAGATTGCCGATTTTACATTCTGTTTCGAAATTTGATCCAGTGGAACGGGCAACACTATTAGTAGGTACTTACCTACAAACAATTAGTGGTAACGTGGTGGTAATTGACCACGATCCCTTGAGATATTAGTAAACCGTGGCGGTGCAGAGACGTGTGACATTTTAAAATTAAAGGTACGTAATATTTTACCATGTTTGATTATATAGGAGCTACAAGTGAAGTAAGATGATGATCAGAACGAAACACTGGGGAACAGTTTTTTTTTTTGCTATTTGGGACTTTTGTAGTTGTTAAACCTTAAACCTCGAACCAACTAAAAGACTTTTTTTATCCTATTATGAAACGCATATTTTTTTATCAACCTACATTGTCCCACTGCTGAGCAAAGGTCTCCCGCATAGCTTTCCACTCTTCCCTATTATTTGCAATCTCCTGCCAATCTCCCGTAAACGCCTCTAAGTCGAAAGAAACCCATTAGTTGCCCATTTTCTTGTTGACTGTGCATCATTCTAAAAAGTCTGTACTTGCAGTTAGCAATCACTCAAATAGTTAAGGATAGTCAAAGTGCCCATTCTGTGCCGCCTCAAAAAACAGCCTACCCACTTCTAATCTGAATGTTTTCTGTTAGAAACAAATAAAATAAAATTTGAAAACTACTGGAAGCAGACAAGCATAAAAGCTAGCTTAATCCGGACGAATCACTCTGCGATGGTCACTATTTCATTATTTTTAACCGTTGAATTAAATTTACTCATAATGATGGGTAGTTCCGGTAGTTCCTACAAATGAGACAAGAGGCACAAATGGAGGTGAAAACACTTAGACAGGGAAGCCCTAGTTAGAAAAATATGGTATTTTACAGGAATTTTAATTAGAATAGACACGAACATGACGCACGAAAAAGTCTAATTAAATTAATAAATAATTAATTAATAGATTATTAATTATTATTATTAATTAATAATCTAATTTTGTCATGTTAATTAATGTTGTCTCATACTAAGGTTGACTGGTAGATATCGCTGTCAGCGATAAGACCGCCTTTGTACGCTTATAAATAAGTTTTTTTGTAAATGTGTATAATTTTATGGTGTACAATAGAATATATTCTATTCTATTCTATTCTAAACACAGATTTTCAATAGAAAAAGAAAAATTAAATAAAGGTTTTTTTTACTTTATCAAATTATTTAAATTTATAAAGCGTATTGTAGTTAGAGAGTGGGGGCTCCCTGCATCGTAATTTTATGAATACCTACATAAAAAGAGATATTGTATCCAATATTTTTTATTACATTAAATACATACATACATTGTAATGTACCTGACGGACAAAAAATCATTTTGTAGTCATCATGATTTTCTTCTCAAAATCATTCATAGTAGTCTTCAGACATTCGCAATAGATCAGTATTAGGCATTTTGCTTTCAAAGTTCTATCACTTATATCTATTTACATCATCAGACAGTGGCATTAAGTTTAGGTTTAGAGGTTTACTTAACCATTCCGCTGTCATCTTAATGACATGACGCCATTCAATATTGACGTTTTAATATTGGAAAATACGCTTCTGAAATCAAAATGATTAATTTATATGGTTTTAAATAAAAATATTATTATTTACTTATATACCTATAGGCAAACAATTCTGGACCACAGTTAATTCTCAATTCAAAACAGAATTTCAGGTACAAAAACAAAACAATAATTAATAATCTGCTGCAATGAACACAATGTTCAAAATTACAGCAATTTCAATATGATTTAGAACGTCTTATGTTAATTCATTGAAATTTCAATGAGCGGTACAATAAGAAATATTCAAAGTTTTCATACGAATAGTCGGCTGAATGGGTTACATTGCACATTTGGTTTGTTTATCTAGTAATTGTACTTTTATTGTACTTTTTAGATGGTTCATCCATACTTTATTTATATATATTAATTAATATTATAAATGCGGAAGTAACTCTGTCTGTCTGTTTGTTACCTTGTGACGCTTGAACCGCTGAACCAATATAAATGAAATTTGGTATGAAGATAGTTTGAGACTCTGGGAAGGACTTAAGGATAGTTTTTATCCCGGAAATCATCCTTTAGTAGGTGGACAGGGAGGTAAAAGTTTGGCTCAATTTAAGGAAAACACCTATAATATTATGGCGCGATAAAAAAATGGGCAATTCAAAGTATTAATGCTACGCAGACGAAGTCGCGGGAAACGGCAAGTAATATATATTATAGAACCCTCCCTCTTCCTTGTCATTGACAATTATTAGATATGGTAACACCGCAATTCCAAAGGAGTTTAGATTACTAAAAGACGCAAAGTTACTAATCCTAAAGTGTAATACCGACTTAATGGTTTACATGATGGTTTATTAGTCATCAGAGTGTTTAATTATAGTAAATATCAATGAATAAAATAAATGTGTTGCGTATTAATAGCCACACAGATTTTAATTGAATAGCTCTAAATTATCAGTGAAATTATTAGAATTATAATTAATGAAATTATTAATCTCTATTTTGATATCCGTCTAACTGTCACGTTGTCGATGACATTTATTTCAGTTGACAAGTCGTAGAGGCCGGCCCTTGGGAGAAATTATTTAGAATGAATCAAGAAGGCGGCCACGCTCGTTGCGCTATTTGCAACGAGAAAACTAATCGGAGGTGCGGTCGCTGTCTGAATATTTATTATTGTAAAACTGAACACCAACGACAAGACTGGAAAAGACACAAAAGTGAATGTTTACCGAAGTTAATAGAGCAGGATTCCAAAAGTGATAATTCAGGTGAACGTTCGATAGTTGGTGAAAAAGCGACGAAGAAAGTGAAAGACGGAAACACCGACGTCACAGAAGAACGACAGAAGGATGTCTCTAATGAGGCTATTGATTTAAGACGTTTAACTAAAGGTAAAACGAAAAAAAGTGGCGAGGAGGGTAGCACGGATAGTGTTAGTAAACATAAGTCACAAATATCAACTAAAGACGTTAAACAAAGTGATGAAGGTACATCGAAAGCATCGGGACACAATGACAACAGTGTGATATCTAGTGTAGTGTATACAAACCGCGATCTAACGACTAGTAGTAGTGCCATAACGTACGAGGGCTCCTCTGAGCAGGAGGTGTTGCGCGAGTCTGCGCAGCAGTTGAGCACGGTGGACTTCCCAACCCCTAGTACCTCTAATGTGTTACGGTCAGTAAGGACAGACACAGCCAAGATGCCTGTACTGCCTAACTTCGTGCCGGAACAGGGTAGAAGAGGGAAGGAGTACCCTGAGGCCTCGTTGAAAGGCAGCAGAGCACCGTTCAACCACATGCCTAATAGTTTCTACATGGATCCAAGCGACCCGTGCTATGAGATATGTAATAGGGTAATCAGAGACATGACTCAGTATGGTGTGTGTGTGCTGGACAATTTCCTCGGTAAGGAGCGAGGACTGATGGTGTTGAACGAAGTTTTAGACATGTATAGATCAGGAATATTTTCCGTAAGTTTGCATTCTTAACTATATGTCCTATTTTTTTTGTATTTGTGAGCCTAAAAATCATATTTCACAATCATTTCTCATATACAAATAAGAAAATGTATGCAACATGATGAGTAATATCAACAATGGTCAGTACACTAACATTACACAGAGTGTTTGTTATGTAAACAACATGTACAACTGTTGTAATGACAATGTTTATTAAAAATAGTAGGCACTAATAACCCATGTAATTAAAACATATCCTAAGGGTATATTAAGGATAGTTGTGTTAAATTAATAAAATAATTAAAATTTGGACAAAGTTAATGTCAAAATGGGAACCATAAGTCTTGTTGCTAATATAACTTTTGATCTGGTTTTGTCCTATAAATAATTGATAATAGGATTATAGATCTGATGCATAAACAAAAGCTTGCCCCGATTTATGAATTAAGAATTTGAAGTTGAGTCTTTGTCAAACTCTACAGAAACCTTGTCAAACTGGCATGTAAGTAGAATAGGGTAGTAAGTTTAATGCAATCTTAACTGTAAATACTCAATTCTGGAACTGGCCTCAGTTTTATAAACGGCAAAAAATACTTAACCCCTTGTATGCCGGAACGTAGATCTACATGAGACACAATGGCTTTTTCATTGTGTCTCAAATGCTGGCTCCATGTAGAATCATTACTTAAATTGCCAACTGTTGGTTTATATATTATGCTATAGATCAAAAATAAGCATTTAACAAGTCTCATATTAATCATATAAATTAAACCAAGTATTATCTACTTTTTATCTTGTTATTCCTAGCAGCTTTTATTAAAAAATAAATTATTAGTTTATTCCCTTCTTGAACTATTACAGATATAAATAGATTACAGCATTGAGTGCTTTTATTTTTATAACATGCCAACTTGAATATTTTCTTAGTTCTTGCATGTTTAAAACACAAGCAGATTCATTAAGAATATAAAGTAGGTTTTGTTTTCAACACTTAATATAGGAGAAACAACAAATAATAAATTCTTAATTTGAATTAAATATTTATCATTCTTAATTTTCATATTCCATAGTGTTTCAATTACTTAGAATATGTTTTAGCTAACATATAAGATTGTATAATTATAATATTTTAAAGTATTGCAACAGACAGTGGTGTAGTCCCTAATTATGTCCCATTAGATTTATTTGTGTTGAACAGTCAATGTTTAAATAGCTTGTAATGACAATGAATAATTATTTAACAATTGCTCGAAAATTAACTTTAGTTCAATAATTAATTTCAGTAATATGTTTTTACTACAACCGAAATAAAAATATATTAGAAACAATGGATGATTGCAATTGCTTGCAGTACTTACAGTTTCTACCAAAGCATATAACAAGCCAAAAGCCAACACTACACATATAACACTTATAAAGTAAAAAAACTTAATGCATACATTCAACAAAGTGTGGGGTTTATAGTTTTAACATAGTTTCATTCCATTCAGCCCGTTGTGCATGTACGTGATATTGTAACATTTACTACAGTTAATTTATTTAAATATAGGTAATAAAGTTTAGCAGAATTCTGAGTGATCCTCTTCTACACCAATCGGGCCAATCAATGTCATGAATATTTAATGTCCGTAAATATTTAATTTACTTGTACATGTACATGCTGTAGTCTAGATTTGTCTTGACTTAACAATGGACTAAACTTGTAGTATAGTCGTATTAGTTTAGTGGACTAGGAAATTGTATTTTTCAAATTATAGACCCACCGTTTGCAGAGAACTATTCTGATATATGAACTAAAATAAGATGGATCCATCTGCATGCTCATATCAAAAGTTTGCTATAGCCTCTGATTGTAGTATTAAATATTAAAGAATGTTGCTGCTCATTTTCTTAATAATAATCCCTATATTGCTGTTTACACACTGTCTGCACAAAGAGTAATCCCCAATCTTTTTGGTCGGTCTAAATTTGGCTACAAATGACTGCGCAGTAAAAAATCTCATACTAAAACAGCTAAAACAGCCATGATATGCATATTGGCAAGCCTATGTTCAACGTGGTCAAAATTATTGGGCTTACTGTACACCCTTATCTATAAAAATCTTGACACTGTTTAGCAATTAGTTCACATTCTGTATTTAAATCTCATATAGGGAATTCAAATTGAGTATCTGCTAATTAGTTGCTAAACATCTCAGAGATTGCTATAAATAAAGCTCATTGTAATTTAGCATGTCTATTCAATTATGAAATCAAAAGTGGACATGAAAATTCAATCAATTTAATATGTTTTCTGTGTAATTCAGGCTGGTCAGCTGGTATCAAATCCCTTGACTACAGAAGTGCAGACCATCAGGAGCGACCTAATACATTGGATAGATGGCAAAGAAACCACCTGCCTGAACATCAAAAGTTTAATTAGTCAAGTATGTATTCTTTACTATTTTTTAACCTGTGACGGAAAAAGAGGTGTTATATATTTGAAGTGTGTACCTGTGTGTTTGTTTATCTGCCTGTGGCATCATAGCTCCAAAATGGATGAACCGATTATTAATTGTTTTCTTTTTTGTTTCAAAGAAGACTTTGTCGAGTGTTCTTAGCTATTTTTGATGAAAATCGGTTGAGCCGTTCAAAAGTTATGCGCATTTTATTTACTCTTTGAATCAGGATCTTCGCAAGATATCGTGTTATAATTACGTGTTTCGATGGATTGTCGATAGAAGCGTGTCTACTACTAACCAAATGATACATACATCGAGCCTATTGTCATTACCCGTAAAAAATGTTGCATAAATCTTAATTCTAGTTTGGAACTGAAAACCAGATCCGGAAGTTTGAACTTCGATCCAATACAGTTCGCTAAACAATCACGACGATTAACCTTTCTACTAAACCATAAAACTTGCGCGAGCGAAGCGTCTCCGTTTCAGGGGGTCTACTCCCTAAGGACGAATTCCGTAGTTTCTTTTCTTCATTAGTTCGAGCGTTTCCTACTCCCTAACGCCTAAGGACGGATGATTCGTTCGGGTCCGGAACTAAGAATGAATGACAACACAATTTTACAGTTGCACCTACTCCCGATGTGTTTCTACCTGTCCGAAAAATTGAACTCAACACTTGTTTTTTTCACTCCGAAGTTTCGGAGAACTTTCAGACGGGGCCCGTAACTTTGTTGACGGAGATAGGGAGTAGACCCCCAGCTTCGGCAAAAATTCTTTCGTATGTCCGGCTGTTCTCTACAGCCGGGGGAGCATGGCCTCTGTGATAAGCTTGAGTCACGCATTTTATCACATTTTTTACTCCCAAACTGTGATAAAAATGGGTGACTCAAGCCTGTCACAGTAGGCCGTGCTCGCCCGGCTGGTCGCATTTCTCAACTGATTCTCGTGAAATGTTGTGAGCAGGTTCGATAGTGATATGGATGTCTTTTGACGGTTTAGTTTTTTGAAATTGACTCACGAGGTCTACAGCTCACAGGACCACTAGTAGTTATTAAGGAAAAACCAACTTATCCCTTACGTGCTACGTGATCTAAGTCATGAACAACATTGTTGACAAAACACAGGAAAATTGTTTAATAGGTCCCCAATCCCACATGTGCTAGTCACACTATATTTAAATAATAAAGGAGATTTAGATAATTAAGGAGCTCGTGGTAAGTAATAACAGCCGCACTGATCAATCTTCAAGGTTAAGCAAAAATTGCCGAGGTCGATCCGTGGATTGGTGACCATCCATTGCATACCGATACTCTTGTGGGTCGGAAATACATGGAAAATTATTGATAATGTTTTTGTTTAGCTTTGCTTGTGACTTCTGTACAGCCCGCCTTAGGGCAGCCATGTTGTGGAGTCGATATAAGATTTCGAAGTAATCTCTGATTATTTTTTTAGCTCTCTGAGCTACCTCCTCACATTTGGTGGAGGAGGGGGGGAGTCTAAGTTACTAGGCTGTGGAGGTCAGATAGGAAGTCACTCCTTATACAATCCTAGTATCCAGCTGAATCCGTTTAGTCTGGAAGCCGACCTCAATGAAGTTGGGAAAAACCAAGCAGATTGTTTGGTCAGATTTTAATATATTGGCTTGCTTTCGGTGTCAACAATAAAAACAATGCAATAAAAGTAAATGCTTGCATATGTTTTTATGGCCAGTATCATCAAAAGTACTAAGTGGTGCTATAATTGACTGATAAAACATTTCTTCGTGCAATGTTCAATAAATTACATAGGCATTATCTTAATGAATGAAAAAAAAACATTTGCTAAAGGCAAGAAATACGATGTTTCTAATTGATTGGCTGAAATTTAAAACCGCGCCATCTATTGGAATCAATTTTAAACGATCCGTTCAAATAATCTTACAAAAATGCGAACTAATTTTGTGCTTAGGATAGTTGATTAAACAAGAACATACAATTGATAAGATCAATTCTAGAAAATGTAAATTGTGTGCAAACACAATTCAATAACAAATCGATGAATATCGCGCCATCTAGTGATATTTATTTGAACCAAATTATCTTTGTAGGCTCTGGAACCCCGTGACGATAATAGTTTTCGATCTATGAAGAAATGTTCTTACTCTTAATCGGATATGGGTACTTCCACAGAAAAAAGAAAACAAAAAAAAATCTCTACAATGCAAATAATTAAGTTTATTTTAGATTGATAAAAAATTGGAAATACCACATGAAAGAGAAAAACACTTTGACCAGGAATCTGCACTTGGAATTCAATTGTCGTGGTATATAATGGCTAGCTAGTGCATCGGCGCTTTCCATCAGAGATCCCCGAACCGTCTCCTTTTATGTTAAGGACACCTAATGTTTAGTTTTAGGCATGAGAAGCCTGCATGTCATACACTTTTCCAGCTAGACAAATTCCTCAAGAAGAAAGTCGCATTTACCCATATATTATTTACGTCATAATCCATTCACAAAAACCCAAGCTTTCCAATGTCCACAAATCCACACAGGAAATAGTTATTATTATCTTCTCTCGTCTATTGTTTGCCAAACGGATTAGCAATGTTTGCGTAGAAAGAGCTCCGTTCGCCATCGTTACCACAGATCTTATGTTTGTTTGACAACAACAGACTCAAGTTAGCCATAGCTAGTGTTATATTTGATTCCTTGTTGACACAGACAGTTCAACAACTTGTCGCCATTTTTTATAAATATTATGTCTGAGATCATGGAAACCCCAAAAGTATCTACAAGCTTAATTTACAGTTCAGTGAGAGAGGTTACCCACCCTGAGAGCATTGTATTTGCAGCCTTGTTTCATCCAATGCTGATTGAAGAACTCCTCCCTTTTGTGCTATGCTTCCCTGGTCTGTGTGATTCTAATCCAGGTCTAGTGAGTTTGTACACCAATTATAAAGTTATTTCTATTTCATTGTCAACACGAACTTGCTTACAATTTACATTATTGTAGACGTCATGTCCAGAAACTGTTTCCAAACTATTGCTAATTTGCGTTTCTGCCCTTTCAAGTCTTTTAGTATATCTACTATGAGATCACCAGTCTACAATGTAGTAGTAAGTATAAATAAAAATAAAATGACGAGCATAAATCGTGCACACGTCATCTTTTACGATCATCATTATCGTGGTCTTTGGGATAAAAGTTTCAAAATTATCGAAATTGCGGCGGTAATAACTTGTATTACACGCTCTTTTTGATGACCTCTTCATCATAGCATTACGAATTACTGAGAACACACCAAAATCTTTAAATAGAATGAAAAAATAGTTTGTGTTTGTGCTCTTAAACTTAAACTACGTGGTAGATTTTCATGCGATTTTCTCTATTTTTTTGAGTCTGGGAAGCTTTTGCAAAAGTATAGTAGGGACAGGTCGCTAACTAAAATCAAGTAAAGCAATAAAGTGTAATGTCTATCAAATGCCTCTGAAGAGTCAACATTTTATGGTTGAGTGCCATGTCTGCGCATAAGGATGTCTGGAACTAATCTAAACATCGATACGCTTAGAAATACCAGCAGTCAAATACTCTTGAGGGTCTCATGTTGGCGATAAGGAGCGGAATGTCTAGAGTTTGTTGCACTCTTTCATGTATTGAGTGTGTCTCGAAATATTCCATATCTAAGTCTATTGTCTTAATTACCGCTTTGCTTCCTGTACTCTTTTTGAGACAACCCGCCACACTATTCCCAATTATGTTTTTATTCGACTCCTTTTCCTGATTAATTTCTTAATGCTAAAGTGGTAAGTCGAAATTAAATCATTCCTCCGGACTCGTCGTGTTTCATTGCCTCGGCGCTTTTCTGGTGGTCGCCACTGCTGATTCTGACTTCCTGTAGCTTTGTAAATTACCATATAGTTAGCTGCATTAATACATCACCAGGGGTCCCTCAGGGTTCCACATGAAACCCTGTACTAAGTAATACATTAAATAGAAATGTTTAACAGATCACCATGTTCAGGCGTCCCTCAGGGTACAAGTTCGGGCCATACTTTAAACTTATAAAAGTAATACCTACATACATCCAATAGCCACACTACAGATAAATAAGGTAAATAATAAATAGCAAGAACTCAAGTGCTTATAGTGTTATCGACTGATTACTGATATCCTTTTGAATTGATAGATACAGATGGCGGCGCCAATGATTGCGCTGCGCTGACATTCCATTGTTTGCCAAAAATGATTAGGACACTATCTACAACCGCTGGCCCAATTTTAAATAAGAATTCTTTAAGTTTATCTTTTAACATTGATTTGAGATGAATAAATATGAATAGCATTCTTGAGAATATTATCATTATCATCACAGATGCCACAGCGCACGTATGTATAATCAGATAAGAGAGAATTACACGCTTACCTGTCTCGTATTGATATAAGAAAAAACAAACGATTCGATTGTGTCTTATTTAGTCATATTTCTGTGTTACGATCTAGCAGGCTTTCTGTTAAATCAAGCTATTTTTTGTACAAAGAAAATGTTTTTTCGGCGACTGTGCCTCCGTAGCTTTTCCCACAAAACCCATTCCTTTTGCCGAAAAAGAAGGCTTTTGGAACTCAACTATGTTTACCTACTCGGCTGCTCGTGAAGCTGTCTACGAGTCTACATCAGTACTTGCATAGATTACCTCCTTCAAACTTTACCCTTTATTTTTTCTTTAAAAAGGAGGTTATCAAGTCGTTCGTACGTATGTATGTATGTAATATTGTTGGAATTGCACAATATTTACATAAATATGTTACTCTATGTGGGCTGCTACATATGTGTGACAAATTTCATAGGTGTATGTATGTTTGTCCACGCATTTCTACGAAACTTGTTATCGTATCGTGATCTATTTTTTATTGGATTAAGTATCATCAAAATCGGTTCAGTATTTTTCAAGATATGGAGCATGTATTTCTGTTGCCGCTATAACAACAAATACTAAAAACAGAATGAAATAAATATTTAAGTGGGGCTGCCATACAACAAACGTGATTTTGTCGCCGTTTTTTGCGATAATGATACGGAACCCTACGTGCGCGAGTCCGACTCGCACTTGGCCGGTTTTTTCTAGATTTGTTTGGAACCAACGCTGCATCCGTATCAAGTAATCTCAGAAGATTGCCCAACCTGCATCAATTTAATTCCACATGGGAGTTTTCCACTTATAACGACCGAACTCATTACGTTCCTTTGTGAAAATGCAATCAAAACGCAATTAATGCCACTTGTATTCCAGGTCGACAATATCATACTGCGAGCGAACAAGATGGCCAACAATGGAAAGATGGGGGACTACGTCATCAATGGAAGGACAAAGGTAAATAATATAACTATAGATATAAATGTTCATCTTGAAGACAGTAGTAGTAGAGCTCCTTGAGAATTAGATGAGCCGAAGCATATTTTACTCAATTCCGACTGCTAGTATTATTGCTGTGTTCCGGTTTGTAAGACATCGGTGCCAATAACGATGACGATAAAATTGTAGGCAAGTGAGATGTTTGAAATCTTTTACCTAAAGTTTCGAGACCCTTCGACAATCTTTATGGTGTTGCATTCGCATTTAACCGTAGTAGCGTATATATTTTCCATCAGGTGTCCCTTCGGTCTGTTTTAAAACCTATTACTTATCTTAACCTAAACGTTTACGAATATAAGTGTGGGCTTGTCTAGGTACCCCAACTGCTAAGCAAAAGCCAGTACCGCCTGTATGACTAATGATTCTTGCATTAAAATTCCACACAATGATTGCTTTCTCATCAACTGTTATATCAAGATTCCAGTTTAACTATTAACTATAAGTGGGTGGTTAATAGTAGCTCTAGTGTCTTTTATTCCTTATCACCGACATCAACGTTCGTCTGCTTTATGATTGAAGTATTGATTTGTCATAAGTAACTTTAAGGAAAGTCTTACTTTGATTGTATCATCAACTCTTACGAATTTACAAGGAAAATCTACCAATTTTATTACTTCGCCTCTAATTCAGCATGAAGACGTTTATGCGTCATCTACTAAAGTAGAAACTATTCACACGCAACGCTTTCACAGTCCCTTTTTGCATGAGAATAGAATGTGCCGAAAACATGCTATGCGGAAATCGAAAGCGTTACTGATGAACTTCATATTGGAGTCGTAGAGAAAAATGCGGCAGAGTTCATATTCATAGAATTGCCTATTCAGAAAACTAATTTGTACCTTGTAGCCGGTAAGTACAAGAAAGAAAACATTTATTACCACAAAAAACGACACGCTTTAATAAATTATCTAGTTGTAGAATTGATGATAGAGATGGAATCGGCTGGTAGTCAAAAACTTGAATGCTTTTGCTTATAAATATGCGGTTTGACGGAGGTCAGATTCTAATGGCAGCCTGTCCATGTAAAATTATCCCGCGTCGTCTAAAGAAAAATCGACCTGACAAAAACCTAGTAGAATACAGAAAATTAATTCCTATTTTTTTATGCTAATACTGTGGTCTCCGGGCACGTGTCTTGGTCCCCAGCTGTTCATATTATAACACCTGAATAACCGCAACGTAACCACAAAACGATGACTAATTCTAAGCGTTCCTCTCTTCGCTTGCATAATCATCTCTTACGAAACTGCACTGAAAAAAATAAGCGGTAAAAACAATCGAAAAAACATTGAACTGTACTGCTTTAAACAGTAAAATATGAGCCTAACGTTCAAAGCAGTAACTTTTAATGAGCCGAAAACAGTAAAAGCTTGACAATAAATTTTAATGTTTCAAACATTAAAAAAAAAATTAATGTTTAAGACAGTAATTTTTTTTAACGTTTTGAAACATTAAAAAAAACTAATGTTTTAAACATTAAAAAAAAATTAATGTTTAAGACAGTAATTTTTTTTAATGTTTGAAACATTTAAAAAAAAAAATGTTTTAAACATTAAAAAAACTTTAATGTTTTAATACTCTTTAAAACAGTAAAAAATAATGTGCGTACACAGTAGCGGGTACTGTAAGTGCACAGTTACAGGTAACGTTTAGGATAGTACTTTTTAATGTGCGTGCACAGTAGCGAGTAATGAATTTCACAGTTGCATTTAACAAGAAGGTTAGTACTTTCTAATGTGCATGCACAATAGCTGGTAATGAGCTTCACAGTTACATTTAACGAGAAGGGTAGTACCTTTTAATGTGCATGCACAGTAGCGGGTAATGCATTTCACAGTTGAAGGTAACGGAAAGGGTAGTACTTTTTAATGTGCATGCTCAGTAGCGGGTAATGAGTTTCACAGTTGCATTTAATAAGAAGGATAGTACTTTCTAATGTGCATGCACAGTAGCTGGTAATGAGCTTCACAGATACATTTAACGAGAAGGGTAGTACTTTTTAATGTGCGTGCACAGTAGCGGATAATGAGTTTCACAGTTTCATTTAACGAGAATGATAGTACTTTTTAATGTGCATGCACAATAGCTGGTAATGAGCTTCACAGATACATTTAACGAGAAGGGTAGTACTTTTTAATGTGCGTGCACAGTAGCGGATAATGAGTTTCACAGTTTCATTTAACGAGAATGATAGTACTTTTTAATGTGCATGCACAATAGCTGGTAATGAGCTTCACAGATACATTTAACGAGAAGGGTAGTACTTTTTAATGTGCGTGCACAGTAGCGGATAATGAGTTTCACAGTTTCATTTAACGAGAATGATAGTACTTTTTAATGTGCATGCACAATAGCTGGTAATGAGCTTCACAGATACATTTAACGAGAAGGGTAGTACTTTTTAATGTGCGTGCACAGTAGCGGATAATGAGTTTCACAGTTTCATTTAACGAGAATGATAGTACTTTTTAATGCGCATGCACAGTAGCTGGTAATGAGTTTCACAATTGCACCTAACGAGAAGGATAGTACTTTTTAATGTGCATTCACAGTAGCGGGTAATGAATTGCACAGTTGAAAGTAACGAGAAGGATAGTACTTTTTAATGTGCATGCACAGTAGCGGGTAATGAGTTATACAGTTACAGGTAACGTGAAGGATAGTACTTTTTAATATGCATGCACATTAAAAAGTACTATTATTCACGTTACTTGTAACTGGGCACTAACCGTACCCGCAACTGCATACACATAAAAATATTATCCTTCACATTACCTGTAACTGAGCAAGTACAGTAGCGAGTACTGCACGTGTACAGTAGCAGGTATCGTGAAATAAAAAAAAATGTTCTTTAGGACATTTATTTTAAAATAATCACACGTATTAAAGTAGTAAAATTCTTATATTTACTACAAAATAAATGGAAAACCAACCAACATATTTACACTTAGATAATTTAAAGATAATTATTATTAAAGGTCTATCTATTCATGATACACGAAATCTCTTAAGGGGTCATTGTACTCATCATTATGAACAGCTTTTATTACTATGGGACAAAACCCTGAATCGCGAAAAAAAAAACTGCTATTCCATACATTTTGACGAGTTATTGCGAACATATTGTAGAGAACAGCTGATTTTTAGGGTTCCGTACCCAAAGGGTAAAAACGGGACCCTATTACTGAGACTCCGCGGTCCGTCTGTCTGTCTGTCTGTCTGTCTGTCTGTCTGTCTGTCACCAGGCTGTATCTCATGAGCCGTGATAGCTAGACAGTTGAAATTTTCACAGATGATGTATTTCTGTTGCCGCTATAACAACAAATACTAAAAACAAAATAAAATTTTATTTTAAATAAAGTTTTTTACGATAATGGTACGGAACCCTTCGTGCGCGAGTCGGACTCGCACTTGGCCGGTTTTTTTTTCGTGATTCAGGGTTTGGTCTTGTAGTAAAAGTTGTTCGTAACGATGAGTACAATGACCTATTAAGAGATTTCGTGTATGAACAGATAGACCTTATATGCACATAGTCATTTCAGTCCAAAATGTAAGTACAATATTTATAATTAAGTAAAATACCAAAACAATATTATATCGAATATATTTAGAATTAAGTAAATTGAAACAAGGTTCTATAGTCTTAAGGGTAATTGCTACTGAACTTAGTCTGAAAATAATCATACATATTAAACTTGTAAAATTCTTATATTTACCACAAAATAAATGGAAAACAAACCCAAATATTTACACATAAATAACTTAAACATAATATGTTGTATACACATCGTCAATTGTCAACGAGTGTTGTTGTGTTTTTAATACGTTGATCTTTATACCTAAAATTTAATTTAAAACTTGTTGTAATCACAATAGTCCAAAATTTAAGTACAAATATTATAATTAAGTAAAATACCCAAACAATATAATATCCAAAATATTTAGAATTAAGTAAATTATAACAAGGTTTGAGTCAAGGGTAACTGCTACTAAACTTAGTCTGAAAAAAATCTTATATTTACCACAGAATAAATGGAAAACAAGCCAAAATATTTACACTTAGATAATTTAAAGATACATAAATTATATAAGGTCTATCTATTCATACACGAAATTTCTTAATGCTCATTGTACTTACTCATCATTAAGAACAACTTTTACTATTGGACCAAACCCAGAATCGCGATAAAAAAAAATAGGTGTTCCCTACAATATTATGTTCGCATTAACTCGTCAAAATGTATGGAACAGCTGATTTGATGATGATTTTTCGCCATTCAGGGTTTGGTCCCATAGTAAAAGTTGTTCGTAATGATGAGTACAATGATCCCTTAAGAAATTTCGTGTATGAACAGATAGACCTTATACAGGGTGGCCGGAACATTGACGTCCAAAAATTAAATTTCGGTCCCTCGTATTGTGGGGTATTGAATTAAAGAGGTGATACGACCGGAAACAATTGCCTTCTACGCAGTGATATTGTTCAAACCTGTGGTGCTGATGAAAAACTTGGAAATGCACTTTAAACGCTCGTACGTTTATGACAACAGTATTACAAATAAAACAGTTAACCATTTTTACTCAGCAGACATACTACAATCACTCAATAAACTTAGGACAGACGATGAAACTCTGTTTTTTTAAATAACATTTGCAGAAAACTTGTAAATGGCCCTTTCTAAGAATTGCCAGATCGGTAAACATTCACTAGGATACTCTAAATTAAGAGCCCATATAATTTTAAAACATGTATCCACTGTTTTGCAGATGTTTGGCAATTCGTAGAGAATATCATCAACAACAACGTAACGTGCTATTATATTTTTCAATGGACCTGCAACTATCATATAAGGTTGGATGGTCAATCCCAAAGACTTGTACCTGTCGTGTCGCTTCAATCGCTCTTCCAAGACTTGTCTTTGCTCTTCAACATGCAATATAAAGCTTTGACGCACTTCTGCAGCGGAGATTCTCTTCTTTTTTAAGTGAACAGGTCCAATTATGTGGGGAATAAGGAGTAATACAGCGAGAACGCTCGTTTCAGGATCTTGATCTGTCAAGCAACAAGAACAAAAATTTGTTACTGTTATTTTTAATAATCGTTTTTAGTAATCCATGAATTTCACTGATATTTTTAAGTGTCTGGAAATGAATGTTAAATCTACCTACATTACACTATAACATCTACTGTAAACCCATGAAAATCAATAAATATATTGAATTGAATTGATTATTTTGTCTTTGAAATTGGCAGGGCTCCGACCAACCAAAATTTTATCTAGACTAGAATGATTCATTTAATTGAAGCATGGTATTGAAAGAGGTGTATATAACTCTTTTGGGTGGCTAGGCAGTTAGTTATACGACGGTATTTATTAAGCGGCTAGAATTAGTCCAGCCAAATAAATGATTGACACGTTACTTTATTTGGTGGAACTATACTACGAGTATAGCAAACTCACCTTGCACTAGTTTCTTAAGTTCCTCTTCAAATGGTGATCGTCTTGATAAGGTTTTAGATATATTGAGTAATTTGCTCTTTAGTAACGGTAGTTTATCATCTAATGAATGTTCATTTTCAGGATACCAGTGATTGAAGTCAGCATTGAACTGAAATAAATTGATGTAGTTTGAGAAACCTTAAAAGTTTACGACTAAAGTAATACATTAAGAACTCATAGTAGGTAGTGAAAAAATTTACCAATTCATGTCCCCAAGAGCGCTTCAAACATGGGAATTCTTGGATATAAGACTCTTTTTCATTTGAGAGAACACGTTGCTTCCGATACAGGTTGGTGCTTTGCCACTTTTCTGCACACAAGGCATAATTATCAGAAGAGCAACGTAACCACTCCAGGCACTCCTCTTCCTCTTGCGTGATGGATATTTTATTACTATGTAAACTAACACTGTTACATGTAGATGTAGACGGTTCTGGAGTTAACGTCTTCTCTAGAGAGCGTCGTGCTCGCGGTTGATACACTTTTTGTCTTCGGTACTTGGCTTTTAAATTTACCACTGCGTCGTAGAGCCGGCCGTGAGCTCGTTGTATTCCAGCTTTTGGTTTGGTGTAATAACAATGTAGATTTTCTGAAGGAAATAACCATTCTGAAAAGAAAAACAACAACAAAATATAAAAACATAAGACACCAAAAGAAGTATAATCCATTAAAAGTGAAAGTGAAGCTTACTTACTTATCTCGCTAAGCCAACTTAAATATATATCAGCAGTTACATTTGACCTGGGGTCATGTCTAAGAATTTCCTTTGAAATTACTCGTACTAATATTTTTCTAAATTGTTCTCCCAATGACTTTTCTTGATCATGTTGAAGTAGCAGTTGACCATTTGGAGTAGTTGCCAAGAGCAAAGCAAGATCCTAAAAATAAAAACATGTCACCAATCGTCTTATATAGTTTTATACAGGATGTTTAGAAGCTAGGTATAACGCTCATAATGCTCCAAATGGTGTCAACTATCACACCTGGCTTTGCACCCAGCTTCCAAACATCCTGTATTATTGTATAAGCATAAATTAACTAAAAAGTTTAGTGTGTATCTTCAAATTCTACCTAACTTAGAAAAAAATTAGATACTGGAAAGATGTGTTACTCAAAAATGCACAGTGTGGTATTATAAATAAGTAATAGAAATCTATTTTCGTTTGTGTACATTATCCAGGATCTCAATGTATTACATACTTACAAGTCGAATAGCTAATCTCCTTTTTTGGAGTTGGTTAAAAATAGGGGATGGTGAGTTGATATTACCATGTGTACCGACCAGGCGACTGGTTGTGGTGATTTTGCAGTACAAATAAAACTACTTACAAAATTGGCATGTGAAGACACAGAAGATCGTGATGAGATGCTAGGTGACGCTGGCAGGGATTTGATTGGACTCGTGAAACTCTGCGTCAGTCCGTCTAAAGAGTCTCCATACTTTGAAATTATTTGGTCTAAATCGTCATCACTCTGTAATAAACACTTGTAAATAACTATGCAGGTATGTTTTCCTGACCTTTAACATAGAGCTTAGTAAAGGTAAAAACTCAGAAAATATTATCATTAGACTTATTGAGACTGTGTCTTAAATTACCTTTTCAAGCGACACCTTCCACTCTGACAGAACTTTTTTAAATTTTGCTTGCGGTCCTATTGCAGGAATTAATGCCCTCACTTGCGCATCATCTAATAATTTTAAAGCTAACGCGTCTACTTCGTTTTCTGAAAACAGTAAGATAAAAAACTTACAACAATACACATTCTTTATACTCCTTAACACATACACCCTTAAATCATTTAAGTGTGTCAATAGTAGCATGCTTTTGTACTGGAGGTTTAAATTGAATGTATTTTTTAATGATGTATTATTATGACTGAACGTTCTATGTGCATGCATAGCTTAACTCCGCCCCTAATGCCGGGAATATACGTCAGTTTTTTTCATCACAGTCTGATCTGGCCTCATCTGGCCATTCGGAAACAAAATCTGACGTGTATTTCCAGCCCATTTTGAACTGTCTGACCTTGATTTACAGTATTTTTAAGCACAAACAGAAACATTCGAAGCAAAGACACCATAACTACAACACAATGATCACTACTTATTAGAAAACTAAGTCCTCCGCCGCGTCTGTCTGTCTTTTCGCGATAAACCAAGAATAATAAACGATTTTCATGCTGTATTCACCAATGGATAGAGTGATTCTCGAGGAAGGTTTTAGTATATAATGTTAAGCGGGCGGGCGGGCCCCGGGCATCAGCTAGTATTGAATAAAGTACCTCCTGTTTTACACTCCGTCGATAAAACGCCACAGTTTTGCACTAATTGGTTTCGCATCAAGTCACACTAGTCATGAAAAAGAAATTCAATTCAAATTATTACATAATGAAGGGTGAACAGTTTTTTAACGATACCTACCTAGTACGCGGAAAGCGCCGTAACCTTCGGGTAACTTCGTATTCTCAATGGCGAGCGGTCGAGCGCGAGCGTTAGAGTCCGTCCAACGAAAGAAGTCGCATAAGCCGCATCGCGAAGGCGCTAGTTTCTATGCGACCTCTAACAAATCTTGTTAGTTCCATGTATTTCCGCGGGACTTTTTTCGTTGAACGCATTCTATGAACTACTGGGCCGCCGCACCCGCCGCACTGGGTATGACGTCATACCCGATGTAAATACGATTTAAGTTCGGCGCGTAGCTCGACATTATTATACCTATCGGGTACGGACCGGGTCTCAGCTGTACATACGCGGTCTGCGTACTGGTAAATTCATACTGGGTTTTTATACCTGTACCAGTAAATACGCATCATCCCTAGCCAAAACCTTGCCAAGTTACGTGCCGATAACTATAATGAATGTCACATTTATATTTAACGAGAAGGCTAGTACATTTTAATGTCCTTTTTTTCAAGATGGCTACGATTACACAATAATTATGTAGTACCTACAATCATGATTTATCTCAATATTAAACACATATTACATCTGTCATTAGCAATGCCACACAAACTAACAATATAGAGGTAAACTATTTAATTAACCAAAACCGTTTTTCCTTAAAATTTTCAAATGGAACTTCTTTGAATGTTCAAGTTTTTGTGTGGCTAGGTTTATTATAGAATATACCTAGCCACACAAAAACTTGAACAAATCATTCAAAATTACTTATATGAATAGTCATATATAAGTAATTTAGAATGAGCTGTCCTTTCGTAAGTATTTCCATTTCAGTAACATAACGGTCTTATTTATGAAATGATTTAAGTATTCCTAGATAAACCTATTTAAGTAGGTAACATAGTTCATAAAATGGCTTACCTCTAAATACATCAATGTATTTTTGAAATCCCCATTCCCTGAGGAGCTTCGCTGTGGTCTCAATCTCGTCACCCATGATAGATTCTTCAATTTAATCAAATAGACGAATACACTGCAGCCACAACCATTTTTTTTTCTGTGCACGTATGTACGCGTAGCTGGCACACGATTCAAATGAAAGAAATAAATATATTGGCGCCGGCGGCCGGCGGGGAACGTTAACGGTGTTGCCAACAGTTAGGGCGTTTGTGCACTACAAGGAATTTTACTGTCCGGCAGTCCGATTATTTACGATCGATCGATTTATTTTCTCATCATCCTTGTACTGTACTCAAAATTGGTATTTTATTTTAACTTCCTTTACTAACATAATTTAAGTACTTACTAATACTACCGATGGGTTTAAGGAAAAATCAAAAAATTGTATGTCGTTTTTGTGGCGAATAAACACTTTTTCTTTCTTTCTCTCTTCTTTCTTATTAAAGAATGCATTTTTTAAAGTACTGACATCCGTATACGGGGCAGTACCAATCGATAAACAGGTAAATCTGTTCATAGTGTCCATGATGTCTTCGAATTCGTCGGACGATGAGTTTTTTCTCCTCGAAAGGGTTCATTAAAAAAAAGGACAATAAACAAAGACATAAAAATAAAACATCTAAAGACACAGATTACACATACATACAAAGTTCAACACACACACAACACATACACACAAAGAAAACACAAACATAAAAAGTTCGATGAATCCATGATAATATAGTTATTATATAATATTAGTTACTAATCTCCTCCCAATATTTGTCAATCATATTTTTGTTGCTGTATAATTTGTGTCTTTTGTCCCACAATGATGGCTTAGCAAAAACCAATGCTATTAAAACTTCGCAATCCAAATCACCAAACACCACCAGAAAACCACTAACGAAAAACTGCCCTACTCTCATAGTTGCAAAATTTACCACTAAACAATTTTTAGTTATTATGAAAGAAAACAATAAGTAGAAATAATCATTGGTTTCTTTTATGATTACGTAATACTAACAATCAATAAATCAATATTATTATTTTAACTACTAAAACCCCGGATCGAAACCACCAGTTTTAGTGGAAAATCCACTAGGTTGGCAACACAAATTGCCGAAACAGACGTGATCACGTGACGTTTACCCAAGAAAGAAGCGAGTTTCGACTTGTTCTATTTTGGTCATTGAGATAGGAAATATATGGAGGCGCCGCGATGTTCTATACATACATTAGCTTATACAAATATGAGTGAAATACGATACAGAATGTGAAACATCGTTTTGTTTCATTCTTTCTAATGTAGTAAACGTATTTGATGAAAGAGACAACAATATTTCAGTTGTTGCTCATTATGGCAACATTTTGTTATGACTTAGTGACGGTTGTAGGTACGTGCCATATTCGCCATTTTATGAGACGAATTTTGTGGTTTTGTTCGTGGTAGTCCTGCTGTTAAATGGTTGTTTACATATTGTATTATTGAGATTTGTAAGTGTGTGTTGCTTGATTGACACAACCTTAGAATCGGCGGCTATTTTATGAGACATTTTGAGGTTTAGGTAGGCACGTTTTTTTCGTAGGTATTTCCAGTCCATATTATTTAGTATGTCTATGATTTTGGTTCAATCAAGCAGTTCTTTTTAATGTCAAGACAGTAATTTTAATCGTTTGAAATTCATCGTTAGGTATAAACAATCAGTTTTCAATTTACATAAATTTAACTCGTTGTAAACAAATCGAAGTTAGGTTCAAATTCAATCTATTTAACTCGTTGCCAACAAATCGAAGTTAGGTTCAAATTCAATCAGTTCAGTCGCATTATCATCTCAGCGACAATCAATGTCAAAAATGTATGACAATTGATTGTATTTAAGTACTTACCTACTTCGTCGGTAACGAAAGTGAAAGGAGTCTTTTTTTAGGGTTCCGTAGCCAAATGGTTACTATGGAATCTTTATAGATCCGTCCATGATCAGTTAGTTTTATTTTGTTATCTTTTATCTCTTATTACAGAGATAGATACGATTAATGCGTTATCCTTTGCAAAGTTTTGTTAAATGCCTACAGTTACTTTCACTACACTCCGATATATATTCGATCTGGTTTTAAATCCCTATGTACTTTATAATTGCTGTAAATCCTAAAATAATATTAATATGGACACTCTACAAGGAATTCATTCAGGCTTATTATTGCAAAGAAAGTGAAACTTATTACGAGATTTTAAAAATTAAGAAATAATGAAAACTGGGGATAATGCGATTTCTTTTGATGCACGATTCACCTTACTTCGATTCATGATATTCATAAATAACTTTGATAGCCAGAAGCAGATATAAATGACACACGAAAAAACTACCTAAGTAGGCATAGGTGTAAATTAATTAACCGTTAATAACTAACACCATTGGCCATAGGTTTAACAGTACGGAATAAAATACTTTCTCACATAACATTGATTACTGATAACCTTGACCTTACACTGCACACATTCTCCATACAAGCAAGAGGTTAACTCTAAGTGGTTGACACGTTAGGCGCAGGTCACACTGTGAGCTTAGCTAACTTTGCAAAGCCTAGCTTATTTTAGAGTCAGCCAGGAGCTAACATAACAACATGTGAAATGCCAACAGTGATGTTAACTTACGAGTTCCAATTAATTTTGTTTTGGTCTTGGTTATCAAAACAAAACTGTCTAGCCTCTTTACTTCAATGTTGTCTTTAGAATTCAATGTTGGAAACTAGAGTTTACTATGTTATACTACTTGTAGGTTGACCTGCGGGGCGAGCATGGCCTACTGTACCATGCTTGAGTCACACATTTTTATCACAGTTTGGGAGCAAAAACCGTGACAAAATGCGTGTCTCCAGCCTATCACAGAGGTCGTGCTCGACCGCGATGTGAAGGTTGCGGGGCTCCGCTGGATGCGGGACTGGTCAATGCTTGGTGGAGGTCCATGTCCAGCAGTGGACGTCTTTCGGCTAATATGATGATGACGATTAGTTTAACGATCAAACCATTACAATTGACTGCCACATCACGTTAACTTTTTGTCAAACCATGATCAGTTAGTTTTAATGTGCTATCTGTTAAATGAAATGTTTTATTCGATTAGTTTTAACGATCAAGCCATTACAATTTACTGCCACATCACGTTAACTTTTTGTCAAACCATGATCAGTTAGTTTTAATGTGCTATCTGTTAAATGAAATGTTTTATTCGATTAGTTTTAACGATCAAACCATTACAATTTACTGCCACATCACGTAAATTTTTGTCGAACCATGATCAGTTAGTTTTAATGTGCTATCTGTTAAATGAAATGTTTTATTCGATTAGTTTTAACGATCAAGCCATTACAATTTACTGCCACATCACGTTAACTTTTTGTCAAACCATGATCAGTTAGTTTTAATGTGCTATCTGTTAAATGAAATGTTTTATTCGATTAGTTTTAACGATCAAACCATTACAATTTACTGCCACATAACGTTAACTTTTGTCGAACCATGATCAGTTAGTTTTAATGTGCTATCTGTTAAATGAAATGTTTTATTCGATTAGTTTTAACGATCAAACCATTACAATTTACTGCCACATAACGTTAACTTTTGTCGAACCATGATCAGTTAGTTTTAATGTGCTATCTGTTAAATGAAATGTTTTATTCGATTAGTTTTAACGATCAAACCATTACAATTTTCTGCCACATCACGTTAACTTTTTGTCGAACCATGATCAGTTAGTTTTAATGTGCTATCTGTTAAATGAAATGTTTTATTCGATTAGTTTTAACGATCAAACTATTACAATTTACTGCCATATAACGTTAACTTTTGTCGAACCATGATCAGTTAGTTTTAATACGCTATCTGTTAAATTAAATATTTTATTCGATTAGTTTCAACGATCAAACCATTAAAGTTTACTGCCACATAACGTTAACTGTTTCTCGAATCATGATCAGTCAGTTTTAACGTTCAATCATTAAACGTTACTGTTTTGCTTTTTAATGTTTTACAAACATTCATTTTTACTGTAAAAAGTCAGTAAATCTTAATGTTATAGCTTTAATGTGCGGTAGTAACATTTTATTTTTTTCAGTGTGCACGCTCTTTTATATGACGCCTGACGTAAGTTGACCTCCTCGGCTATACGGCTATGTTTTGGCAATCTTTTCGTGGTAATCCTTGTTGATTTACTTAGAATTTGCTAAGAATGTAGAATTTGAATGAGTTTCTACGGCAATTGAGTTTTGATTCATATTTTCATTTGTAACCGTCAATATAAGAGGTGTTTTAAGTGTTGTGCCTCCGTTGGTCGGTCTGTTTGTCTGAGGCCTAGTAAGAGTAGCTCTCAAACGGATGCACTCGTTTCATTGCTGGTCGGTATGATTCTTAACTTAAATGAATGATTCACTATTTTAATTAAAGTTAAGAATCATTTCTTCTTATTACTTTCTTAGTTAGTCTTTATTCTTTAGTTATTTTTGGATGAGCCAGACTAGATTGCAGGTATAAAGAGAGCTTCGAATTTTTTTACATACTTTTCATAGCATACTAATACTTGTCTGTAAACTTAGTTTTTCACTCAAGAACCTACCTAATGCCTATAAAATCAATAAGTACTTCCATCAAATACCAGGCGGAACATAATCCAAACCGTATCGATTTTCTACGAATGAAATAGCGTTACTTATAAATATTTTACCAAATGAGGTCTATGCTAGACATTACATACCTTCGATAGTTTTCCTGTTAAGTTTTGCTCTGTTGCCGATATATAATATTTAAAGTTACAAGACCGTTTTATAACTTCATAAGTCTCTTGATTTAGAATGTCATCAAAACTAATACCAGGTAGCTCATCTTTATTTTAGTAGGATAGAACTTGATACATTCGACAATTTGTGAAGGTTTCGAGATATTTCATTTCATTCCAAATCGTAATATCAGCTCTTGTGCATAAAGTGATGCATGCTCTTTGGAACTTCAAACATTGCATATTATCTGCTTGACCACTCTTTCTTGGATCTTTATGTGTTAAAGAGCTTTGTTTTTTTTTTTTTTTTTTTGATGATATCCAATGACTTCTTCCGCTTCGGGTGAAGCGGGAGGACGTGTCAAACTTTTACTGACTAAAACTCACCCGTGTTCCTTCAGTTGCTTGAGCCAAGGCCGCGGTAAATATTTTTCAAATTTATCCGCGACCCAGCTTTGTAAACCTGCCATCCTACATGTAGGCCTATTGAATCATTGTATCTGGTACTATGATTCAATAGGCCTACATGTAGGATGGCAGGTTTTACCAAATGGTAGAAGGCTTTTGCAACTGATTGAAGGTATTCTATAGCTAATGATTTTTTTTTGCAAACATATGCACTATTATCTCCATGGCCATCGATTAATTTGATCAAATCATTTATTATGTCTTTTGTGCTCTTTAGAGAGCTTTGCAAACGTGTCATCCAGCTTGAAGGCCTATTGAGTCATAGTAACAGCTGGCTCTTTAACACAATGTTGGTCTGTTGCAACTTGCAACACTGATTTATAGCTATTCTTTACCATGTCTTGTGTGAATAGGGAAACCCCTTTTATTTGATGTTTGTGCAACATTGCCGTCATACAAAACGTCAAGCTGTAAATGCCAAAGTACTTAGTCTGTTGTGATAGTAAGATTACAAAATATCACCTGATGAATTATCAAACATTCTTTAGCTTGTTTTATCATCAATGGTGACTTTCCATTTAATAATCTGCTTATTTATAAAGATATAAATTAGTAATACAACATGTAAAATTAATAAACCCAGTGATAAAATAATTCATCCGTTTGTAAACAGATGTGTATGTTAAATATTTAAATAACTTTTTTATAATGGTCGCGTTTGGTCGACGAAAAGAAACCTTTTGATTCTTGAATTAAACACTCGCAGGTTAAAGTTATCAGGAAACACAAACTCTTGACAGGAATGCCCAAAATATTTTGTAAGGAGAAGAATAGAATACAGAGCTGGGTTGGTCGCATTTAGCGAATTGGACGACATTTTTAAGTCAGCCAAAATGCCTCAATGTCTGTAAACACGCCTCCATAACCAATATGTTTTGCCCACCATGACATACGGAGCTGAGACATGGACGCTCATGCAAGAGCCTGTTAGGCTGAGAGTTGCACAGAGAGCCAAGGAGCTTTCCATGCTTTGCCTATGACTATTAGAGTTCCAAATATCGAGATCCGAAGACGTACGAAGGTCTTCGATATCGAAAAACGTGTTATGGAACTCAAATGGAGTTGGGATGACGATGATGATGTCCAACATTTAACGTTGGCGTAACGTCAAATGTTTTGCGGCATTTATTACCCTATGATAATTTCTTTCTCACTCTTGGCCAAAGATTTCCTCCAAATGCTTCTAGATCGTATATGCATTTCCTGCACCATTCATCGAGAGCTTGATGAACCTGTATTCATCTCAAAAAAAAAACATAGCCGACCTAAAATAAGGTGGCTTATTTTAGGTCGGCTATGTATTTTTTAATAAAAATATCTGACGAAGGAACTAAGAAGTTTATTTAAAAATTGTCACCCACGTCATAATCAGGCCGGATTACAACGACAAATTCACTGTTATGATAATTGTAATCCTCACGACCGGCACGTGCTAGTTAAATATTAACATAGGTATACAATCTAAATATTATTGGAGATTGTAGTAATTTAAATATAAATGACTTGTTAATGTACACACAGCAAAACCGGTCTAAGGCTGAAAACCCAAAAACAAAATGCGTCAGTTAGAAATGGAAGCAAAAATAAACAACAAACTGAGAAAAATATCATAGAATGTAGTATAAGCAAGAACTCAATTCAATTCATTTATTTGTTTTCTCTTTACAATAATATATAAGTTACCTAAAAAAATAACAATATTAGAACTATGTGTGAATTCTGTGGTAAGAGTAGATACTGGCCAGTCAGCAAAGTGCTAAAGGGACTGATTGCTCAGGGTGCGTTGAAGGAACTTACGTATCAGATCAGCGCTTGAGTATCGTGCAGGCTACTTTAATGCACTCGCTTTAGCATTCATTAAAGATAAAAAAGCATCAAATAGCCATAAGACGTCAACTGCTGGAAATAGGCCTCCCCCAAGCGTCGCCACTTTGATCGGTCCTGTGCGTCTCGCAACCAGCGTATCCCCGCAACTTTCACCATGTCATCGGTCCAGCTGGTGGAAGGCCTTCCAATGCAACGTATTCCGGATCGCGGTCGCCACTCCAGAAGCTGTCTGTCTCATCGGACATCCGTTCTGCGAGCAATGTGCCCTGCCCACTGCTGGTTCTTTTGTGGATCTCTACATTTCTGATTCGATCACGCAAGGAAACTCCGAGCATAGCCCTCTCCATTGCCCTTTGAGTGACAGGACAGTACAAAAAAGACAATTTATACAACTGGCAATATGAATAAGTTCAAGATGATTAAAAAAAAAGAATCTAGTTTTCATTGACATTGAACCATCATTCATCTATTAATATCAGCTGTCCTTAACGTAACCTTGTCCCGCTACCTTCACCCAATGTCACACTATACAATCTCTAACTACCGCCAAATCTTCTGTTAAAGAAATAACCATTACAAAAAAAACAATTGGAAAAAGATCATTCTACCGTACAGCTGTTTCTTTTTATAATACTCAACAAAAGCCTTCATATTCAACCTTGGCCTAGGCTGGGCCCGGTCAAGTTGACTAAATATTAATGGAATGTGTGGGTTTCTACTGTGCTAGAAACCCAAATATCCCACTAGGCATTTACCCTCTAACAAATAAACGCAGAATAAAGTTATACCAGGTATAAACCTATAAAAAGTGAAAAATAACTTAACTCTTGGAAGTCGGTGTCTTACGTAGGTACCATTTTTTTATATGGACACCGACTTCCAAGAGTTAAGTTATTTTTCACTTTGTAGTTTTTCATTTGGAAGTCGGTAGTATTTTTTTGTAAAAAAGTTTTTATTTTTCCCTTTTTAGTTTTGCCTACCTAATAAATACGCAAGTTGTTTCCTAAGGTATAACGCCGAATAGATTACCCGAATAACATGAAACTTGAACATAACCGGTGAAATGAGAGATCTGCGTACCCCTTTAGAGCGTACTAGCGTGATGTTATGTTATGAAATGGTATAAACAATAAACAGACATGCGATTGCAGCAATCCCGAGAGTGTTGCCGTTATTTATTGAAGAGTTCTGTTGTATATCTCCGAAGTTCTTCATCAGACCTTCACCAAATTAAAATGGGACCAATTTCAAAACATACTCATCTAAACAAAAAAAGAATTTTCAAAATCGGTCCACAATTGACGGAGATATCGGTGAACATAAACAAAAAAAAAAAAAAAAACCAACAAAGTCGAACATAGAACCTCCTCCTTTTTGGAAAGTCGGTTAATGAAAATGGATGGGTATACCTTTGTTATACCTGGTATAACTTTATTCCGTGTTTATTAGTAAGAGGGTTAGTATTCTAGTCAATTGTTTTAAACACCTTCCCTGTTGTTATCAACATCATTTGGTTAAATATTTTGATGGTTCACAAATCTATTTTGGTATTTGATCCTCTTTGGGTATCTTTAGTACCTAGTCCTACTATAATCAACAGAGCCTTTTGTCTCATACTTAATCTAATCCGCACATTTAGAGCCAAGTCTACATCTTCTTTATCGTTTTCTACCTTCATCACCGTCTTTGGCATCTCGTTTCCGATTCCAGTCTCTTCACCATCATCATTTCTCTTTGTTCTTATGCCAACCTGTGGGCTGTGTGGTTTCTCTCCAGTCTCTTACAAGACATATTAATCATCCCAACAAGTTTATCTCGCAAAAATTAAATTATTCATGTCGCCGAACAGTCTGTCTTCATCAAGTTCACAATGAACCGACCTCAGTGGCGCAGTGAGATCACTTAAACACAATAATATAATTGATTTATTATTCACTTTATCTACTGCGGATAGCTTGACGTTATCCGTTATCTCAATGATTTTCACTCCATTCATATAGCGTTATAATTCCCCGAAGGATTACGCAGAGTTACTGTAGTACACTGGCATTTCGCCAATTATTTTTAGATCCTATGTAATGAAGGGTAAGCATATTGGTTCCTAGAGGGTTTCGAGCCCATATGGTGTTTTGTTTACATAGTCATAGTTGGGGCGCCCGCGCCGTGAATTTTATCTGTAACGCCGGTTACTCTTATCTTGATATTATTGTGGCAATGTTTGAGCTTATCTGCAGTACGGTTTCCTGTTTCGTGCTAATTTAAGTGCTATTTTTCGAAATAGTTTCTTTATTATGTGCTATTTTTATGCAGATTTGCTGTTTATCCCTTCCTACAGTAGATGCAACTCTTTGGTGTGGTGTAGTGTTACATAATTTCTTAATGGACTTATTGGTCCGTTTTGCTAACAGTTCTTTTTCATTTAACCTTTAACATTCTTCTACTTGCGTACATTTAATACTCTTATAATCTTAAAATAGCCCTTTAATAAATAGATTTCCGCAGGAAACGTGTATGGTATTAGGGTCAGTGTCTGCGATAGATAGCTGTCCCAGTGTTCCCGTGCTCCCATTCTTGGGAGCTCATTATGTGGGTCAGTTTTTAAATGTTAGTTGCGTGTAATATGGTTAGGTGTCTGGCGCCAGTGTAATAATTGCTTACCTGTTGGGATTATTTTTTATTTGCAACCCTGCATAAAGCTTGAAAATTGATAATTATTGAAAAGTTTTTTTTATCTAAATATGTGGTTAGATTACGCTTGTGTTATTTAAAGAAAATTATTTCTTTTTTTTTTTATTTACTTTGTTATTTTGTCTCTTGGTCACAAAATGGTAGGTAGATGAGTAACTATATAAAATCCAACAAAAAAAATAGTATGTAGGTACCTCAGCAAATTACAAACAACACCACCTAGAAATCTAGTCCGCGCCAACGTTATCGTTATCATTTCGCAAAAGTAATATCGCCAAAGGGATCGCTAGTTTGCGCGATAAAAACCAAAATAACGCGCGTTGGCGCATGCGCGGTGGGGGCGTTGCGTACGTGACTTAGAGCATGGCGGCGGAGACGCGGCGCGCGGGGCGCGGGGCGCGGCCCTACTGTAAACATTAGTAAGAATCGTAAGCGAATCCCACGCCGACATCCCTCTGTTTACAAAGAATTGTTCGATTAACATGACCAATCTAATTTGGCACATCTCTTATTCCGCTCCAACTAAAAACACAGCTCTTCGTCCACTGGCCAGCATTGTTGACGCTAAAGCGTTAAATTTGCACAGAAACTATGGGGTTTGCTATTTGCGTTTTTTTTTAATATTCTTTTGGTGTTCGGAATGTTGATGATATGACAACAGAAAGCTTTTAGAAAACTAGAATAAGTATTTATAAATTAAATATTTTGTTTTATATTTAACATCCGTCTCATTTCTGTTTGAAACGCCGGGAGGGGACGCCCTAGAAAGACATACATAGACCTTATAGGTGATGTTCTTCAGAAAGGCCAAGTGCGCAGTACCCATAACCGGCGTGTGTGTATGACTAGATGTATGAATGTGTGTGAAGCAAAAGAAGTATGTAAGGATCGTAGCAGGTGGCGTTCTGTAGTTTCTGCCTACCCCCATGGGAAAAAGGCGTGAGTTTATGTATGTATGTATGTAAAAAAAAAAACTATTTCCTAGATCTCCTTCAAACCAATTTTCGGTGGAAGTTTACATGGTAATGTACATCAAATATATTTTTTTAGTTTTATCATTCTCTTATTATAGAAGTTACAGGGGAGGGGGACACATTTTACCATTTTGGAAGTTTCTCTTGGGCAAACTATTCAGCTTTAGAAAAAAAAATTAATAATTACCTCAATTTAATTTTTGAAGACCTACCCAGAGAATACCCCACACGAATGGGTTGGATGAAAAAAAAATTGAGGCAGTTCTAACTTCTAAGTATGGTTCCCCATACTAGAACTGAAACTCAAAACTTCTTTTATTACCCGCAACATTTATTGTATTTTTTCTATTTTTGTGTGAAAATCTTAATGCGGTTCACAGAATACATCTACTTGCCAAGTTTCAACAGTATATTTCGGACGGACAGACAGACAGACATGACGAATCCATAAGGCTTCCGTTTTTTGCCATTTGGCTACGGAACCCTAAAAACTCAATAATAAAAAATATCTCAGTAAAATTCCCAGAATATTACCTAACCAAGTTCCATTGACATACCTACTCGTAAATGTGTGTCACAAGTATGTCGTACCTACTCATTAGAAGCAGGAATACCAAACCCTTGGACAGTTACCTTCACAGCTGATTCATTACTTACTCATTATCATCAAACACACATTCAGTCAGTCACGTAGTTTTCTGACAATTACATCATAATTTTTAACAATAATTAAACCACCATTGTTTTGAATACCTACGGTCAAATGGCGGGAAAAAGCGTGCAGTAAAATTTAAATTTTATGTAGCGTGAAAATTTGAATGGTTTGTTTTATAAATAGGTACAATCTTGTAAACAAATAAAAATTGTTTTAATATTTGTAAAAAAAACCGGCCATGTGCGGACTCAGACTCGCGCACGAAGTGTTCCGTACCATTATCGCAAAAAACGGAATAAATCACGTTTGTCGTAGTATGCGAGCCCCACTTAAATATTTATTTTATTCTGTTTAGTATTTGTTGTTATAGCGGCACCAGAAATACATCATCTGTGAAAATTTCAACTGCCTAGCTATCACGGTATCTCATGAGATACAGCCTGGTGACATACGGACAGACAGACGGACCGCGGAGTCTTAGTAATAGGGTCCCGTTTTTACCCTTTGGGTACGGAACCCTAAAAAACTAACTGTATAAGTTCAGTAATGTGGTTGCAGTAGTAAATTGATTACTGGGTTAAAACCCATCCCTAGCAGTAACTGAACAACCATCTGAAAAATAATATAATAAAGCTCTTGCTGATTCAGGTAGGCTCTGAGGTACAATTATTATGTTCAAAATACACACAACACAAGAAAAACATGTGGGTAGGACATGCCTATTGAAATACTTTTATTTTAGTACTTACCTACCGAAAGTCATAACAAAACTAGATGACTTGCTCTCGGGAAATACCAATCGTATGTTTACTGTAGGTACGTCTTGAAAGTAGACTGTTTGTTTATACCTAACGAACAGTACTTGTATTTTGCAAACTATTACCTATGAAGGGAAAACCCAGTTACATGACACTTGACCCAAGGGAATAACCGGAGGACAACAAAATATTTTCGTTTATTCATTGCCTTTTGTTTCACTACATTGCGTAATCTATATAAAAAAACCGCCCAAGTGCGAGTCCGACTCGCGCACGAAGGGTTCCGTACCATTATCGCAAAAAACGGCACTAAAATCACGTTTGTTATATGGGAGAGTATGGGAGTCCCACTTAAATATTTATTTTATTCTGTTTTTAGTATTTGTTGTTATAGCGGCAACAGAAATACATCATCTGTGAAAATTTCAACTGTCTAGCTATCACGGTTCATGAGATACAGCCTGGTGACAGGCAGACAGACAGACAGACAGACGGACCGCGGAGTCTCAGTAATAGGGTCCCGTTTTTACCCTTTGGGTACGGAACCCTAATAAAACAAAGACGGGTTTGTTACAACACTTATAACTCGAGATCTGCTGGACCAATTTTCATGGTTTTTGATTCGTTGGATTTGTCTCCGCCCCGAATAGCAGAATACATCTTAAAAACGTAGGGACCTACCCTACAGGGTAGGGTAGTTATGGCAGGTAGGTAGCCAGCTGACGGGAGCGAAGGAAGCCGCGGGGGTCAGCTAGTAATTCTAATAACCGAAGGTACAAACCATGTTAAAACAAATACCTACGTGTTAAAAAGCACATGCCAAGCACTTACTTTGGATGGACCAGGATTCCCAAGTTTCGGAAGACTTCCCAGAATTTTAATTTTTGTAGTCTGACATTCCACAGAGCATCTCAAGTCTGCACTCTTTTAGGGGTTCCTTAAGAGCGGACTCAAGTCAACAGGAATTTGGAAAATAGGTATTTGAAGAAACTATTGCCGTCGCGTCACCTCCAACCTCACCCCGTAAAGTGCGAAAGGGACAACTGCAGCTCAGGCTGATTTTACCTACAAAAACTTTGACTAAAAGACGTTTCGTATTCTGCTATTTTCTTCATGAAAACTGGTCTGATGTAAAAAATTCTTATATCAAAATTCAGAGGAAAAGTATATCTATGCTCCTATCATTTCTTTTTTTGTTAAAAACTTATAAATTTTGTCTGAGAGTCTTCTGAACATGGCGGTAAAAACGGGTTTTTTTTTCGGATTTTTGGATTGTCATATTTCTTTTTGTGATTATGTTTTGGAAAAAAGGAAATGATACAGGCACGTATTAATTAGATCTAGATTTTATGGAAAAAAATCATTGCTCTAGAGGCATTATCCACGAAGAAAACAGCAGAATGTGTTTGTATGGAGAAAATCTCACTAGAGTCCCCTCTTAAATCGAAAGCATTTGCGAAAGTCACAAATATTGAAACAAAACATACTATAAAACTCTTTACGTTCTCTTATCTGACCCACTTGATAGTCACAAATAAAAGTTGCACGTACTACGCGAGTACTACCGTCTGATATATTATCTGCAGGCTAGGTGCGTTGGCGCCGAACTGGAGAGTTCGCAATTCACTTATCAATCAGTTACTGCATCAAAGGTCTGGCAAAAAGGTGCATTTTTATTCCTTTTCTTTCTTGCCTTGAGGTTTTAGTCAATCACACAACTTATCGCAGTCTACTCTTGATCAAAGGCTCTTCCCAAGAGGTTCTTCTCAAGCCAATACTGCCGGATTTTCACCTTCCACATCAAACCTATCGCGCGTAGAAAACTTTTCAATCATCCATCTAAACTAGCATTTCTAGAACATAGTTCATCAAGCCTGTTATGAGCAACTCAAAGTGACTAACGTGTCCCAGGGTATTTAGTGATCGTAAGTAATAAACTCCAAACCATAATTTTCTTGGCGAAAAAAACATGAAAATTACGCCTACCCTCAGAGTTAGAGAATACCCGAACATGTTTTTCAATCCCGGGATTACGGGATTTTTGAAGCGTAAAACCGGGATCCCGGGATAAGACTATGTGCTTTCTAATTGGACTTAAAAGAAAAAAACGCTCACTCAGGTTCTACTCTGATTGGAGCACGGCGTATCAAAGGGTTGTTTTTTGTCGTTATGTAATAAATGCTATTAATATAGTCTAGGCAAAGTTATTGTCAAGGCACAACGGACTACGGAATACAAATTAGACATGTTTGTGGCAATCCCGAAAATCCCGAGACTAGCCAAGTACAATCCCGGGCTTTTCGGGGTCAGATAACAGTCGGGATCTCGTATCTCGGGATCTTGTATTCTCTACCTCAGACACACTTGTAAATAGCCCGAATAACCACAATGTAAGGCTAACAATAACAACATCTGCATAACGACAAACCCGACACCTACCACATAAATCATACAACAGTGGCGCACTCTGCCGAAGAATAATAAATAACAAACGCCTCCGTTATCTATTGTAACAGTGGTGATCTATTGTGAGAAACAGATGATTTCACTGTCTCTTCACTACCTACGACTAGTCGACTACGGGATGAATGGGCAATCATGTTTGTTTTGAACTTGAAGCTAGGTTGAGGAGAATGGATGTATAAAAGCTGCATTGCGTGTGATGTTGCCATTTGTACAAAATTTGAAAGGGTTTTTTTCAAATTTAAAAGAAAAGAAACTTGATTTCCACTAGAAAATTACCCAACTTTTTTATATTAAGCTTATTTTTATCACTGGCGCTAATAGCCTTAAGACTTATTGATTTTCACCTAATTATCTAGTTCTGCTCTCCTATTAATTTCCGCTTTTAGTTATTATAAAAAATTGAGACAAAAATATTGGATGTATTCTGTTCTAAAACCAAAAACTAATACCACTGGTATTTGTTTAATATCATATTTATTTTCTATTCCGAACGGATACCAAAACAAGTACAAAGATATAAGGTACAGTCCGTAAAAATGCTTTGTATGTAATTATAAGACCTTTAAAGAAAAAAATCTGGTAAAGCCAAAATAATAAAATTAAGTTAGCAAACGTCTAGTTCAATAATAAAATATGACTAATAATCAGCTTTATTATAAATTTTAGTTCCTCCTTGTACCTGAATAATGTTTTTGTGCAACTAAATCAAAACAAGAACAATTTACTTCATCATCATATCAGCCGAAAGACGTCCACTGCTGGACATAGGCCTCCCCCAAGCGTCGCCACATTGACCGGTCCCGTGCATCTCGTAACCAGCGGATCCCCGCAACCTTCACCAGGTCAGTCCACCTGGTGGGAGGCCTTCCAACGCAACGTCTTCCGGTTCGCGGTCACCATTCCAGAACCTTTCTGCCCCATCGGCCATCCGTTCTGCGAGCAATGTGCCCTGCCCACTGCCACTTAAGTTTGGCAATTCTTCGGGCTATGTCGGTAACCCTGGTTATCTTGCGGATCTCTACATTTCTGATTCGATCACGCAAGGAAACTCCAAGCATAGCCCTCTCTATTGCCCTTTTAGTGACTGTAAGCTTTCTGATAAGGCCTATTGTAAGCGACCACGTCTCAGAGTCATATGTCATCACTGGCAACACACACTGGTCATAGACTTTCGTCGTTGGACGAGAAGATACCGCGCAACTTCCCAACAATTCCTTGCAACAATTTACTTACAGTCAAAAAATACAAAATATCTCCGAAAATCAACTTTTAATTTTGAACCTGTCCAGTAGGTAAAACAATAGTACAACATTCATTTGATTAGGTTTGACTGTACCAAATTATTTGTATTCGTTCGAAATTTAATTATTTAAAGAGTGGTATCCGTTCAGTATAAAAAATAAATATGAGTTGAAACAAATACCAGTGGTTTTTGGTATTACAATGGAATAAATCAAATATTGGCCCGTTTTTATAAATTAAACTGTGTCTACCAAGAAGAATTTCACACAAACAGTTGTCAGTTGTCAGTTTAGGTAATTTCATTTCCTTCTGAACTTTCTAGATACAATGTATGTATCTCTACGACCGCGACCTACGTATACACTGGTTAAACAATATGTAATCTGTAAACATTGGTCTTGATAAATTTAGCACGCTTCGGTATTGCGTGCCAGTGTTTACGGAAATACCACTATTTATAAATATTCTAGTAGAAATCAAGGAGATTAAATTAATTCTCTTTGATGATTAACATGGGTTCTTTTTTTAAATCAGCTTATGACGTATCGTTTTTTGTAAATCTGTTTCACATTTTGCTGAATTCTTTAAATATACGAAAATAATTGCTTCTTTAGTAATTTGTTTGATTCTCATATATACTTACTAAAAAATTTACGCTGCATTATGCCTTTATTGCTGATCTTAAAAAAATAAACACCCTGTATATAAATACAGATTGTAGCTTTTTGTTACTTATTCCCATTGCAAAAACCGTGGTCTTAGGATTGCAATATCAAACGCCTCCTTCAATAGACTATAAAAGAACATTGCTCTATAAGTAGTCCATACTGAATAGGACCACCCATAATGCGATCTATTCAACTCTTTAATGTCTTCTAGCCGCGTAACAATGTTAATATTTCGCACGTGATTTCTTTACTAATCATGGTGGCTACCTGTAAAATTTCCCATAAAAAACCCACTATCAGTAACCCGAAATAGTTTTGGCTATTACATATCTATACTTGCGTATACGCGCTTTACTTTGTGTAAATTATTTCATCACCACTGCTCTCAAAACGGTGAAGGAAAACATCGTGAGGAAACCAGCATGTCCTAGAACCAAAAAATCGAAGACATGTGACATCCACCAACCCGCACTGGGCCCGCGTGGTGGATTACGGCTCGTTCCCTATCACAGAGAGGAGGCCTGTGTCCCAACACTCCCAACAGTGAGAAAATTAAAAGGCTGATAATGATGATGTTGACTTCCATACTAATATTATACGACTAAATGCGAAAATAACTCTGTCTTCACGCCTAAACGATTGAACGGATTTGGATAAAACTTGGCACACGGGTAGAACACGTTCGCGATATTAAAGGATTTGTTTTCCTATAGAATAATTTTCACGCGGATGAAGCTGCGCTGGCAGAAGCTAGTATTAAAATTAAAATGGCAGAAGTAACTATGTCTGTCTATTTGTTTTGCTTCCACGCCTAAACTGCTGAACCAATTTTGGTACAGAGATAAATTTCACGCGAGCGAAGCCATTGACTGAAGCTACTAAATATTTGGCTGTTTTGAACAAGCTCTGACAGTCCTAGATCCGGCTTGTTATGATTAAATATTTTTCCTCAATTTTATGACTCACTAATTGGGAGTAAATAATAATGCCGGCGCGGCCTTTTCATCGGCATGGATATTTCAATACACACATAATTTTTAATTGCTCAAGATAATGTTTACCCGCTTAGAATATTTACTTTTTGTTGAGTTTGCAAATCTGGTTATTAGATTAGGTACCTATTTATTTTTGCTGAATGTTAACAAACGACGAAACCATGTCAGTATTGTTCGTTGTTTGGATTGTTGTTTTTTTTATAAAAACGTAAACTAGGAATTTCTTCCAGTATCGTGGGTGCGTTTACAAACATAGATAAATAAAAAAAAAAAAAAAAAAAAAATATATAAACTCACATATACAACACCCAGAGCCGGAACAACTATCTGTAGGTCATACAAATACTTGTTCCGTGCGGTTTATATGTCTATATATGATGCTATGTATAAATAAAGCCACTTTTAAATCAATAAATTACTTTGCATCTATACATTCTATTTTACTTCTTAATATTTTAAAGTTATCATAATTTATTTAAGAATTCAAACTACATTTGGTTTTATTTAGGGTACCTCCGGTACACGTATAGTGGGCATTTTTTTTTCTCGTCTATTCAATTGTGTGAGGTATCGTTGGATAGGCCATTCAAAAATATTACGGGTCTGTGAAAACCATTTTTCGATTCAGGGATCCGTTTGCGTAAAATTAAGCTTTGAATTACAACTTTCTGTTAAATACTGCCGTGAAAAAATTCACGGCAGTTGTATATATAACGAAATTAAAAAGAAAACTATCATAGCTAAGTAGGCTTTACAAGTTTACGAGTAATAGTCGACCAACCTATAAAATGACTTTGGAAATGTAAATATTTCGTAAATTGATGTATGGGGACAACAGTTTTTGAACATTTAATTTTGTTCCTTCGTTAGAGCAATGCTCGGTGCTTTCATTGTTTATGAACGTTAGATGTTATATGCTGCTATATATTTTGGTGAATGTAGCTGTTTAGTCAGAGTCGCACTTGGCCGGTTTTTCTTCTTTCCATATCCAATATTCATTTATTCAATCTGCTGTACCGTCTTTAAATCTACCATAAATTGTTTTTCAATCTTCTATAGGTGCCTACATTCATTAGAATACATTATATCGAGGGTACATCCCAAAACTATCACCATGATATTCAATTCTATACAATAGAAGTAGCATTGAATTCAAGTTCAACAAGTACCGTAGAAAGTATATCATACACGCGTCAAGCATATGTTTACAATCAAATATGAGTCAATGTGTGGAATGCGTAGGTGTCAGTTTAGTTATATCTGCCAGTATTATATTATCTGTGGTTTATACGATATGATTAAGTTTACTACTCTCTGTGTTGTCTGTGACGGCATGAGTTGCCACTTTCCTCCTTTATTAAAGAGGCCCTATTCAATCAAGGGTGGTGGGATGAGGGAGGGATTGGTCATCAAATACAAGGAAAATAAAAGGCGAATGCCAGGCTTGTATGGGAATTTTGTAACGCTAATATAATTTCGTGTTTTGGGATTTTTTTGTTTTTTATTGGTAGTTTGTAAGATAGATAATCCTTTTTTGAATTCTTAGATTTTTAGAACTTGTGACGTAAAAGTTATAACCAGTTTTATTTTTTAAGGTTATGTACTAGTGTACCAATGTTACATATACGTAAATGTTACAAATTGTTACATAATGTGTAAAGTAAATGTTCTAAATTGTTTTTTGCTATCTTTGTAGTGTTTTACTTATCATTAAGTAGGTAGATTGAGATGAGGATTGTACCTACTCATGGCATTATAAGATACCTATGTCCAGCAGCGGATTGCAACAGTTTGATAATGATATGTTTGATTATATTTAGTGTTATTTGTATGTCTAAATAATTAATTATCATTTCAATATTTGTGTTATTTAACACAAGGTAACTTCTAAAACATAACTGCGTTTAATGTACGATTTTATTACGTTTATTTATTAAAATCTTTTGACTGATATTATTAATTAAGCCGAAGTTTTTAAAAATAGTTAACGTAATAAAAATAAATGGCTTAGTTGCCTTAATAAGTGGTACAAATTCTATAACCGTACAACAAAAAATGTATGCGGTACGAAATCTGCCGTTCACCTTTCTTCAGTTTGATCGCGTCATTTTTTATTTGGTTGGGATTAACAAGTCAAAGACTATGTTTTTAATAAATTAAAAATGACGCAATCACACTGAACAAATTTAATTTTCCTTGTATTTGATGAGCAATCCCTCATCTCACCACCCTTGACTGAATAGGGCCTCTTCAATAAAGGAGGAAACTCATGCCGTCACAGACAACACAGAGTACTAAACTCGTGATCGATTTTTAAACAACTGCCTGGCATCCGATTTCTGAAACTTGGCGTACTTATGTAACTTTGGAGACATAGACATAATAATTATGGCACTATGGAGCCGGAAGGTGGCCATAGCAACTCCTCAACCAAACAAGATGAACCATCGTGTTTGAGCTTAATGGATATGTATTTCGTACTTTTTAGTATACTTAAGGAGGAGGAGGAGCTCGTGGCTAAATAATAACAGCCGCACTGGTCGATCATCAAGGTTAAGCAACGCTTGACGAGGTCGGTCCGTGGATGGCTGACCATTTTAACAATACCGAGTTTCCTCCGTGCCTCGGAAAGCATGTTAAGCCGTTGGTCCCGGCTGTCATTTGAAGATCTTTGACAGTCGTTAAGAGTAGTCAGAAGCTTGAGATCTGGCATCAGTCTTGCCAAGGGGTACCGTGTTACCCAGTTACTGGGTTGTGTAGGTCAGATAGGCAGTCGCTCCATATAAAACACTGGTACTCAGCTGAATCCGGTAAGACTGGAAGCCGACCCCAATATAGTTGGGAAAATGCTAGGCAGACACACTTTTTAGTATACTTTGAAAACGATTTTTACTTTTAATCATTAAATACTAGCGGACACCCCGCGGTTTCACCCGCGTAGTTCCCGTTACCATGGGAATAAAGGGATAAAAAGTAGCCTGTCACCCGGGGATAGTGTAGGTTAACAACGGTGAAAGAATTTTTGCAATCGGTCCAGTTTTTCAGTTTTATTTTTTACATACAAAAATACAAATCTTTCCTCTTTATAATATTTATAGTATAGAAAAATATGGTTGGCATTTTTATCTGTGTTGTCTACTCTTATCATTGTTAAACTAATTAATTGATATATTGGAATCATAATAATTAGTTTGATTATTTGATACTGATCTTTACAGTTTATTGCGTCATTTTTCCCTGATGTAACATGGAATTGAGTGGACGTTGTTCAGGGGGCTGTCTTATGATTCATTAGTCGCCCAAAATGACCGCGCCGGCTTTAAATCGGTTATTTAATTTTGTACCTAAGTGTTACCTTTTACCATTTTCTCAAAGGTAAATGCGGTGAAATTTGACCTGGCCTTTGTCCAGCAGAAGATACCCTGCCGTGGCAACGATGGTGATTTTTTAAAACACATTCTATACTTTTTTTTTGCTAGCCTGTTGAGGCCCACTCCTGGACAAAAGCCTCCCTCCACTCCTTCCACCTTTCACGATTTCTAAAGTTGGTACTTATTTTAAGTTTTTTGTCCCATAGGCGATGGTGGCGTGTTACCCAGGTTCGGGTAGCCACTACGTCAAGCATGTCGACAACCCCAATAAAGATGGCCGCTGTATCACCGCCATCTACTACCTGAATCTCGACTGGGACGTCAGGCGGTGCGGGGGATTGCTCAGGTGAATAAACTTAATGAAGAAGTAAGGCAGGATACCTGGCGCTGTAGTGTCAAGTGGTCCAAAGGCTTCCAACGAGTGGGTGAAGAAATTTTGGTCGTTCGGCGGCAAGAAATTGTCGCCATCGTGGGTAGAACCTGGATGAGGGCGGCACTAGAGCATGGGGATTGACACTAGAAAAAATTGGGGCTGTATGTGATGATAAATTAACAGGCAATGTCGTGTTAGCCAGTAACTCGGTGGAGGACGTCAGATAGGATCGCACTATGAAAATATAAACTGGTATAATTAATCAACCAGTTAAGACTGATAGCTGAGAAAAAGCTGGGCTAAAGTTTATTCATTTGTTTTTGTTTAGGCCAATTTTTTTAACGATTATTTATATATTTATTTACGAACATTTATTTTTATAACGTTAATATTACGTCTAATAAAATATAATTGTACTGCCATAACAAATTCAAGTTTAACATTGCCATTAATTTTCATATTGAAATTTGATTATGTATTCTATTTGCTGGTATCCGGTTAAATTATTTTGCATTTTATAGCTTTAATAAAAGTACCCACTAATTGGGTTCTGAAACTTCCAAATAACAGAAATCGGGGACTCGGTAGGCCCAGAAAGAGGTGGAAAAAGGAGGAGATGCTTTTTCAGTCTCTCCAGCGATGTGCCCTAACAGGAGTTGCACAGGGTGACGGGGAGGTAAACATCCTACACTCCCAGTAGTGCTTTTCTCTAAAGGTGCTCTCTCACCTTGGAGCATTCGCCTGTAATGAAACGTTACAGAGTCGAGCATTACATTGGAGAAGAAAGAGATCTGAGCTTTATAGTGCGCAACTTGATAATACAATGTATAATATTTTGTTACAACTTGTAAGATCAATGCGCACACCACTTGTAAACATTGTGGAATCAACTAAATGCTCAAAATCGAATCTAATGTTACATTACAGCCATGCTCCAGGTGAGGGAGCACTTTAAGGATATTTAAGCCCTACAAAAAAAGACTCCCAGAAGGAGTTGGGTGACGAGTTATACGCCTATCTAAAATTCAATTTCTGTCTCAACTCAGTCATTCTCGAGATATTAATCCTTTATTTAATATTATCCACAGAGTATTCCCTGAAGGCACGAATCAAGTAGCAGACATCGCTCCGATCTTCGACAGGATGCTGTTCTTCTGGTCAGATAGACGGAACCCGCACGAGGTTCAACCTGCTTTCGACACAAGGTCATTATATATTTATATTATATTTACCTTTTATAATATCATTTAGGGTCTGTTTCACACTAATTGCCCGCAACTTGGTGTGTTTTGGCAATCGTTTATTTTTTTTTGTTTGTTGTGATAAGTTAGGTGTATACATACATATATTATATAAGATAGGTTGTTAATTTACATGGACATCATAATAGGTTGGGGAAAAAGTTTCTTCGCATTTTTTAAGAAAATTCGAAACATTTTTTAATATAGTTTATTTACATTGTCGACGGAACTGCACAATTTGATTCCGCCTAGCCCTTTCCATCATCGGACTACAAGACGTACGGCCATGCGCCATCGGTACATGGTGGACATCCCACCCATACGCACAAAGCGTTTTGCTAATACTTTCATTGTGCGCACAGCTAAGGAGTGGAATTCCCTTCCGGAGTCTTTGTTCCCTGATAGCTACAACCTTGGGATCTTTAAGTCAAGAGTGAATAGGTTTCTTCTAGGCAAGCGTGCTTCACCGTAGGCCACATCATCGCTTACCATCAGGCGAGGTGGTGGTCAAACGCGAGAAAATCAAAAAAAAAAAAAAAAAAAAAAAACATATAACTAAAGTATGTAGGTATCATTTTGTTCGATAACTTCTTGCCATCTTGTAGGTACAGACATGATCCCATTGCTATAGAAATTTTGGGACTTCTGATCAAAATACCGCGACAAGTGGTTTTGGCAGTCCTCTCGTGATGTTAACCTGACACTGCCTAAAGAATTCTGAAGAGACCGAAACAGGTGGAAATCTGAAGGTGCAAGGTCATGACTATACGGCGGATGTATTAACACCTCCCAGCCAAACTCTCTTAGTGAGCTGAGTGGCTAAAGATGTGTGAGGTCTAGCGTTATCATGATGAAAAACCACACCCCTTCTGTTGATTAATTCCGGCCGCTTTATCTCAACTTCTTGCTTGAGTTCAGAATTAATGGTCCTGCCTGGTGGTAACAGCTCATAATGAATAATGCCCTTCCAATCCCAACACACACACAGCATCACCTTGTTGCGAGTTAACCCGGGTTTCGCCACAGTCTGTGAAGCCTGACCGGCCTTTGACCACGACCTTTTTCGCACGTTCATGTCGTACGTGATCCACTTTTCATCACCAGTTATCAGCTTGTTCAAAAATGGTTCGGTTTCATTACGTCGTAATAAAGAATCACAAATGAGTACACGGTTCATTAGGTTTCTTTCAGTGACCTCGTGAGGTACCCAAATATCGAGCTTTTTTGTGTACCCAGTTTTTTTCAAATGCGTCAAAACTGTTTTGTGCTCAATGCCCAGTTCTTCAGCTACGTCGTAACTACTGATATGCCGATCTTGCTCCACTTTTTCAAAAATGGCATCCATTTTATCCGTAATACGGCGACCAGAGCGACGTGCATCTCTGACATCAAAATTTCCGGATTGAAAACGCTTAAACCAAATTTGTGCTACCTCACAGACACTGCACTAGGTCCATAAACATCGCAATTTTTTTTCGCGGCTTGCCATGCATTTTTACCTTTTTTTAGTAAAATTTTAAAATGTATCGAATTTCTTCATTAGATTCACTCATCTTGACGGTACGAGAAACAAATGAAAATCACACATTTTCATAATTTGAATTTGGAATTATGTTGTTTAAAATTTAAACTATCAATGATACCAAAACCAGCCAGATACAAATAGTATAGCCAAAGAGATTTTATTACAAGTTCATACATGCAATAATGCGAAAAGACTTTTTCCCCAACCTAATATTATAATTGACCATTTCGCTTGCATTTTCCAGATACGCCATCACGTTGTGGTACTTTGACTCTCACGAAAGAGCGGAAGCCCTAAGAAATTTCAGTAAGTAACTTTGATTTTGTATGACTCTATAGTTTTAAAATTGATAGGTATACTTACATATTATTTGTCTCTTCTCGGTCTTTCTCTAGAACAAAGTCGCTGTCTGCCTGTCTGTTTATCCGTTTTTCTTTAATAGAACGAGCGATAATCTGTCATTAGTAATCGATAAATGTCAATCTTCATACGAAAATATACCAAATACGAAGAGCATTGGTGTTTGCGTTGAATAACAATATTATTAGTCAGTTTTTTTTGCAAAAAACTGCGGGGCGAGCACGGCCTATTGAGACAGGCTTGAGTCAAACATTTTTATCACGGTTTGTGAGCAAAAATCGTGATAAAATGCGTGACTCAAGCCTGTCACAGAGGCCGTGCTCGCCCGGCTGCTCAAGTGGAATAGAGCAGCAATAATGTTTTACAAGCAATCAAATTGCAATATTATTGCCGATATAGTTCGTACACTAGCAAAATATGTAATAAAGGATTTCTAAAACACTTTCACACATCTATGGTTATTTTTAGCTACATGAAGAATGCGTTTTTTTATTATTGGAAAATGAAAATGTTCTTTGGCATATTTATAGGCATGTCGATATCTGTAGCAACAGATGCTTTTTCGTTCTTTCTTTTCAACATGTTAAGCAGATCTTGAGTGCTAATTAGCAGCCACAATAAAAAAAAAAATTGACCTTCGCCGATTCGGTGATCTTGACGGTTTACTAGATTTTCTTTAAAAAAAAATGAGGAAATCTCTAACATACACACGTCATTCACGATGCTTAAGAATAAAAAATATTTGCCACTATCGTTAAATAACCTTAATTTCCTGTAATTGTTTAGTGCGTTAGAGGATAACACATTTAGAAATATTTGTAGCTGTTGTGACGCATTAAAAGAGGTAAAATAAACCCTGTAATGGATGTATGGCAAGTATAAAGTGCGCATCCAGTTATAGATCAAAATAATAAATACATCCGATAACTTGTTCTTGAGTCAAAAGCGAACATGGGGGATATGTACTACTTCAGTTAAAACCACGAATTAAGTTACTTCATAGCACAACAAAAAATCAAGCTTAAATTCAATTAAAAGAAATGAAAATTTTATAAGTATTTATTCCCATAATATTTTTTTTTACTCTACATTTATAGTTCCTCATTCATCCTTCTTATTCATAAAATACATCATAAGGACTTTTAAAATAAATTTTCAATACAATCAAACATAAATTGCGCTGCATTCACGAGGGAATTACCCGCACGCTTGAAAGCAGGAAAATGCTCACCATTCAATGTACTTGTATATCTAGTCGATTGCACTGGTATTGAACTTGCACTCACTTGATGTTATCCTGTTACTTATAGTCTATAGTGTTGCCACCATACTCTAAAATAGTGTAATGTACTCTAATATAGAGTATTGTACTCTATTCAGCTTAGGCATACTTTAAATCTTCAAATGCAATCTTATTATTATATGCCTACTTTGTCCCACTGTACAGCTAAGACTCCTTTCACTCCTATAAATGCAATAGAGTACGCTAAAATACTCAATTTTGTTTGATTCTGATTTTGAATTTAATATAATTAATTCTTGTAATTTAACTAAGAGTGTTTATCGTATATTCATTCATTCATATTCAATAGAAAAGGGACAATTATGTTTTATTGTTTTAAAGTGCACTCTTGTTATAAGCCTGCACTACATTCAGCCTAAAAAAAAAAGAAAATAATGAGTATATCTGAATATACTATTTTTTTTCTAAATTGGTAACCCTACTCATAGGTCGTTAATTTGTTAAGTTTATAGCTGCTTGCTATTACTGTGTTTATTTACTAAAGCGGTAAAGTAAACATTGATTTATTTATAACATGTATGTATTAGCGCAGTAGGAATTTTAGCCGTTTTGTGAGACAGTAAAAAAAGGTAATTTAATGCTTCTGCCAGATAGATTTCCGTCACGTTTTTCGGATAGTCGATGTTGCTTAGAACTTACAATCCATACTAATATTATGATTGCGAAAGTAACACTGTCTGTCAGTTATGTCTACGCCGTTCAACTGATTTTGGTATGGATAGTCATGGACATTTGATTTCCTCCTTTTTTTTGAAGTCGGTATAAAAAAAAACTTCTTTTTGATATTAGTCGAGTTAAAAATCAATTGGCTTGTGAATATTTTATTATTAAGTATGTGTATTTTAAGCAACTTTTTAGTATTATTTTTATTTGTTTTATTGGTTTGCTGTCCACGGTTTAAATAATGCACCAGCCATGTCAGATCTTCACCACCCTTGGTTGACTGGTAGATAATGCCTAAGGTATTTGCGCCATTGTTCCTTTGTGCATGAAGTTTTAAATAAATAAATAAGGCTGTAGAAAACCGTTTATGTTGCGATTTTCAGAATCATAAGTTCACACCTGTATCTTCCGAAGCCAACTGAAACCCTGCGCTGGGTGTCTGATGCCCAGCTAATGCTTAGTTGGTTACCCTTTCGGTATGGGCGCGCTCAACGCAATCTTTGTGTTACTTTCTTTTACTTTGTGTTTGTTGTTGTTGTGTTGTTTCTGTGTCGAATAAATGTATTTCTATTATATTCTTCTGTAAGGGCTAGAATCAGGTGGTGTTTGTGGTGGCGGTTCAGATTATCTAGAAAATTTATTGGTATAGTAGTCACAGTGCTTCTTTGTGTCTCTGAAGTTGGATCTGCGAACCATTGCGCAAGAAACAGTTTGTCTTCGAGTATACTGCATACAGTAAGCGAGATAGGATAGGACAATGCGACAAACATAAGCGAGTGAAAGAGGCAGTTATACAATGCTATCTTCACCTTCAATTTTGACTCCAGGCATTCGTAAAAGCAGGGAAAAGCTATATGAACTTTATGGCCTAAAGCAACATATGTATAATGCAAGCTTTGATAAATATGTTGCGAATTATTCAAAAACTTTTAAAACTGCATGCAAAATAGCTAAAGCGCTGTATATAAGCAATAAAATAAAATCAGCAGACGATAAAATAAAAACTACCTGGAAAATAATAAATAATGAAACAGGTAGAAAAAAACAGCGTAATACTGAAATTAATTTAGCGACTGCACATGGTCCCATACATTCAGATGTAGAGGTTGCTCAGGAATTTGAAAACTTTTTTGTTAATATTCCTTTTAAAACTACAGCAGCTTTAAACTCCTCACCCGTGCTCTCTGCTGACTTACTTAGAAAGAATGTAAATGCGTGCCCTTCGGAGTTTAAGTTTCAACATACAAACCCCCAGGCTATTTTAAAAGCTTTTAAAGATCTAAAAATTAAATCAACAGAAGATCTTTGGGGATTATCTGTAAAAGTATGTAAATCAATCATTGAAACTATTGCACCCTATTTAGCTTTCATTTTTAACACGAGTGTCGATCAAGGAATTTTTCCGGACCTCATGAAACACAGTAAAGTAGTTCCATTGTTTAAATCCGGGGATAGCAAGGAAGCCAATAATTATAGGCCAGTTTCAATTCTGCCGGTTCTCAGTAAAGTCTTCGAAAAGTTAATGCTCAACCAATTGTTGCGTCATTTTAACAAACATTCCATCTTTCATGATCAACAATACGGTTTCACCAAAGGGCGTTGCACAACTGACGCTGGCGTCACCCTAATAAAGAACATCTTTAACGCCTGGGAAGAAGCACAAGACGCCATTGGAATCTTTTGCGACCTCTCGAAAGCGTTCGATTGCGTTAACCATGAGACACTATTGTTAAAACTCGAGCACTATGGGATTAGGCATACGGCCCTTGAATTACTTAGATCATATTTGAAAGCCAGACAACTTAAAGTTCAGGTAAACGGCGTAAACTCACTAGGGTCTGAAATGACAATGGGCGTTCCTCAAGGCTCTATATTGGGTCCATTCCTCTTTTTAGTTTACATTAACGATTTGCCCCAATTATTACAAAATCAACCGAAGATCGTGTTATTTGCTGATGACACATCTTTGATATTTAAAATAGATCGACGATCACAAAATCTTGATGATGTGAATAAGTCTATTCATCAGGTCCAAACTTGGTTCACGGCAAACAATTTGGTACTAAATGAAAAAAAACCAAATGTATTAGATTCACATTGCCGAATGTTAGAAGTAGCGAATGTGACATCATATTGAATGGAGAAAAGCTGGACTATGTAAATCAAACGGTTTTCCTAGGAATCACTCTAGATGACAAATTGCAATGGGGGCCTCACATAACATCTCTGGCAGGACGGCTGAGCTCAGCCGCTTATGCTGTTAGAAAGATAAGACAGTTAACGGATGTAGAAACCGCGCGTTTGGTCTATTTTAGTTACTTTCACAGCATTATGTCATACGGTATTTTACTGTGGGGTCGGGCGGCTGACATTGAATCAATATTTATATTGCAAAAGAGAGCTGTCAGAGCCATATATAAGTTAAGTCACCGAGAATCTCTTAGGGAGCTATTTAAAAAGATAAATATATGACAGTTTCTTGCCAATTCATTTATGAAAATATTATGTATGTAAGGAAAAATTTAAATCTCTTTAGTAAAGTTAGTGATAGACACAATTGTAATACCAGAAATAAAGATAAGTTAGATCAACCATCATATAGATTAGCTAAAGTACACACATCTTTCATGGGGTACTGTGTTAAATTCTATAACAAAATACCTTGTGAGATATTAAAGTTAAATGAAAGAAAATTTAAAACAATAGTTAAAAGCACACTTTGTAAACAAGCATATTACAAATTAGATGATTATATTCAAGATAAGAATGCTTGGAAACATGCTGGTCCTGCTCCATAGGCCTATCTTTGGTGTGGACAAAATCAAAATGGTTAATTTGTATTATATTCATAATTATAGTAACGCTTTATTTTTATTTTTTCTTCTTTTTTTTGTTTAAAAAAATTGACTCGCACACTGTTCTGTTGTTGTTTAATTAGGTAATGTACCTATGTTTGCACTATTTGTAAGTACGTGAGGACCATGTTCCTATTTATCAAGTAAAGGAATTTACCTGTTAATGCTTGTAATTCTCTCATACCTATATGTAGTATAGTAGTGCTGGGTACATCGTCCTCACGTATACGAATTTATTAATGTATGTACCTATATAAATATTGTATAAAACTTTTTTTTAAAAGAGTAAGTATGGAGTTTCTTGTGCGTTCTTCTCCATAACAACCTACATTTCCGAATGCACGGTAAAATCAATTTTTATTAAATTTAAATTTTAACGTTCAAAAGTGCCACATAATGGCCTACTTGAAATAAACACATTTGACTTTGACTTTGACTTTGACACAAAAAGAGCTACTGCGCAGGGTATTGCAGCCAACTTCAGAGAAACAAAGATCCGCTGTGAATATTATACTTTTGTTTTGTTGTATACTGTCTTGTATGTCTTGTGTAAATCACAAATGTTTTCTTTTTCTTTATTTTTATATTAACCAAGTTCTCTATCTTCTTTCCAGAAGAATGCGGCAAACCCTCTTCAAGTAAGTGATGTTGGCATTTGTGGAGTGTCACGCTCCATGCACGCCACACGCCACACGCGGGCCGCGGGCCGGCGCTAGCACCCAGCACTAGTGCTGCCTGCGCGGCCCTCACTTATTCTAAATTATATTATAGGAAGAATTTATATTAAACGATGCTGTTTTTGTCAAGGTATCGTGTCATACCGATCGTCAGAATTTTATTCTTGAATGAAATATGACTTTTAGGCCCGATTGCATGAAAAACTTAAAGAGGTTAAATTGACAATTTTGTATACAATATTGACAATATAACCTCGTGTTAAGTTTTTCGTGCAAGTGGGCTTTAGTGGCAGTCTGTTGGGCCAGCGTAAGACGTTGGCTTTTATAGATCGCTACGCTAAAGCCCTTCAACGCGACGAGACCGTAGCGTGTACGCATCGTCGTCGCGTAGACGCTGCGCTATCGTCAGATACGAAAGAACTTATGTCTATTTTTTCAATATTCAGATAATTTTTAACAAAAGGATAAATAAGACTGTTTGGCATATTTTCTATACAAGACTTGTCAAACCGTCATTTTTATTCTCCAGGTAGAATTTATCTGACTATTGGAAAATGGGCTCGTAGGGAATACCCCATTTTCACATAGTTACTGTGGACATTTAGGGGCCACACTAATACTAGTATAGCCCATAAATTTCCACAGTAAATATGGATCTTAGAATAATCCATAATCAGTCTGATTTTGCCATTTATAAAAAGGTAAATTTGGACAAGCACAATATTATGTCTCAATGCTTTATGCAAATCCGTAATGCTTAATGCAAAAATAAGCAATATACCTAATATTAAATTGTGCGGCCTAGATACTTTGACAAAAACAGCACCATATAATTGCCTCATCTAGGCTAATATAGATTAAATGAATGATTTGTTTCTAAACAAGTGTGAAGAGTGCATCTTAACCTTATCATTGCAGTCAAACACGTACTAAGAAATATTGTTTTTATTTTATTTTAATTTTAATTTCAATGTCAACTGACAGAGTCATAAATATTAGATAGAATATACGTATAGCTAGATAGTTCTAGATAATTTTGATATTTTATTATTGTATGGTTATTGTTTTCCATACCCCAGAAGTATTAATTTTGTTGAAGTGTATTTTATTGAAGCAAGTCTGCTTTAAAGCCCTTTTTATATTGTGCTATGTTGAGCTCTAAAGCTAATTCAACCGGGCTTTCCTGTTAATCCGCCCGCGGACCGTCCGCATCCCGGATAATCCGCCTTTGGTGAAGCGTACGTCAAAAGTATGTTCTGGAATCCTGCTGACCTGAACTGACCCTTATGGTTTTTGGATAGAGCTTTATAACGACGAAAGAGGTAAGCAAGATTTTAAATGGTCAGGTAACTCTTAAGTGAAGAAAAAAAATATGGCGGTTTGACATGTCTTTCATAGCTGTCAAACCGCCATTTTTTATGCCACAGATAGTAAGTTATCTCATGATTATAAATTGGCCCAAGATGAATTTAAAACTCGCTTATTTACTTTCTGAGCTTACATAGCACAATATTAAGAGCGCTAAAGACATCATGTTTTTATTTACTTGTAGTATGTTTTATTATGCACTATTCAATGTTTGATGCTAGTTCACTGATAAAAACTTTAAAAGTGTATATCTTCTTATTTCCTTCTTTAGGCTTCAAATAATTCTGTTAATATTTGTTCTTGAAGATTCTTTCCTTTAACTGAATTTCTTTTTCTATTTTTGACTTACGCTTTTAAAGTAGACATCAGTGAACAGTGAGAATGGCTAAGACTGAATACTGATTCAACACGTGTATATGAGATTTCAACATCTGTATTTTATTTATTTGTTTTTACATTAACTGAATATTCAATTATTTACCGTGTTTTAATCTTGTAAATATTTATCGCCGAACGGGTAAATTATACTTTACTCAATTGTGTTTATATTGTTTTCTACTGTATACCTGGTACTCTGTTCTATATACATATAACTCGCTTGGATACATGTTACTTGTCATACAACCATACCACCCTGTCTTTAGTACCTACTAAGATGACTATAAAGTGAACTAGACCTAAGATACACAGCATTCTCCACCGAGTTGTAAAATTAAAATATATATCAAATATTTGATAAGCGTGAAGAAAATATAAAGTACCTCTTACTGTCATTTTTATAAGAAATTGATGTAAATAAAAAAATGTTAAAAACGAAAAATATACATACTTAACTTTATTTTATAAATGTTGTGTGTATAGTATTGAATTTTATACAGAAATTAGTGTTTAATAAAAATAAGCTTGTTCTTCCCCATGTAACGTTTTGTTTTAAGTTTTGTATAAATAATAATCAGTAAGTTTAAGCTGTGTGATTTAATTTTAGCCGATTATAATTTTGTATATGCTGTATTGATTATGACATTGTTGTCCAACAAATGTTTGTTATATTTAGACCAAAATTGACTCTTGTTGAAGTCATAAATTATTTTGCGGACAGAGCCTGGTATTAAATTTTACATTGGAATATATTCTTTTATTTTTTTATATACCTTCATTTGATTTTGGATATAAATATAGGTACGTCACCAGATTATTGCAAACACCGTTAGTTTGTATAAAAACTTGAAAGATAATAAATTCTCGTTATTATTGTGAGCAGATCATTTCAAATACAAAAATTCCTATCCAAAAATTGCAATATATTCTGGTGCCTCAGCCTTGTAATATTCCCACTGCTGTGACTCAGTTATACTCTCTGTGATAAGTGATGGACCCAATGCGGCGGCGGATGTCACAAGTCTTCGAATTTCTTGGTTCTAGGACATGCCGGTTTCCTCACAATGTTTTTCTTCAACGTTTGAGAGAAATAATTTACACAAAGTAAAGCGCCTGCCTGGGTTCGAACCCACGACCTACAACCTGTAAGTCGCGGCCGTTACCACCACTGGGCCACCACTGCTCTCGAACTCTAACGAAAAATATTTTATTGTGCACATAATCGGGTCGGCAACGCTTTGACATAATCGAAAATCTATGATTTCATATATTGAATGTGTTCTGGTTATAAAGCGAGAAGCAATATCAACTCCAACCATTGCTAAAACAGTGCCGACCCAGCCACTATGTCTACTGTTACCTTCAAATTCAACCAAAATAAACCACAGAGATGTAGCAACAGTTCTTCAGTTGGAAGCAAGGCATTCATAACTAGTAATATACGACATAAGGCAAACATATGGAGAGATCGCCCTGAAAAGACGAACCCGTACCAGGTACTTAAATAGTGATGTTTCCTGGGCAGGAAAATGATAATTCTATTTAGTCCATCAGTGAGATCATCAAATAATATTGGACCCGTTTTTTTTTTTGTTTTATCTATTAAATAGAAAATACAATGATAAAGCGCATCCAAGTTCAGGAGTGGGGGCTTGTGACGTTACTTTGAGGACTTTGCTCGGAGTATCCTTGCGTGATCGAATCAGAAATGTAGAGGTCCGCAAGAGAACCAGGGTTACCGATATAGCCCGAAGAATTGCCAAACTTAAGTGGCAGTGGGCAGTGCACATTGCTCGCAGAACGGATGGCCGATGGGGCAGAAAAGTTCTGGAGTGGCGACCGCGAACCGGAAGACGTAGCGTTGGAAGGCCTCCCACCAGGTGGACCGATGACCTGCAGCCTAATTGCGTAAGTAAATTCGGCAACGGAAACAATCTGGTTCTTTCCCAAAAACACACACATTTTTGTGTATGGTGTGTTTTTGGGAAAGAACCAGATTGTTTCCGTTGCCGAATTTACTAACACACACATACACAAAAAAGTTACTAACACACACATACACAAAAAAGTTGAATCTTTATTCAACTTTTTTGTGTATGTGTGTGTTTTTGGGAAAGAACCAGGTTGTTTCCGTTGCCGAATTTACTAACGCAATTAGGCTGCTGGTGAAGGGACCGGTCAATGCGGCGACGCTTGCGGCAGGCCTATGTCCAGCAGGACGTCTTTCGGCTGATATGTCGATGATGATGACGCCGAGACGTCACACGATATTTCAACGCATTGTATCGTCGTAATTTTTTGTTTACGTAGAAAAGATAACAAAACGTGTCCAATATTTTTGGGTTATCTAACGGAATAATTAGATATTTTTTGTCAACTACCCTAATATTTATGTGGGACTAACTACCGCCCGCATGGTTACTTCGCCCAATATCTTTTAAATTATAGCCTATGTGTTATTCTGATGTATAAGCTGTATTTCTGTCATGATGTCATCATATCAGTTCAGTAGTTTTTGCGTGAAAGAGTAACAAACATCCATCCTCACAAACTTTCACATTTATAATAGTAGTAGGATTTCCAACAAAGGATGCACTGATTTAGTAATTGTTCAATCTCACGACGACGGCGGCGGCGGGTTGGTCATAGTCGCGTGTGTACGAGTAGATGCACATGCACATTGTTTATGTGTGTTCAGGGGATACTGAGCGCTCCCGAGCTTACGCAGACCAACCCGTCGTCGTCGTGAGATAGAACATACCACCAATCACAAATCGAGAGTGATAGTTTTTGTTGCTATTCCACACCTTGTCGCTACCCTGGGCATCTTTCCTGGCAGTTTGGACGGAACCTATCCAGTGATACCTACTTATAAAGTCAACATTATAGCTGACCGAAGGGGAGCCACCATAGCCGTCACAATAATTTTCTCATCATTCAGAACTGTCGCTAGAGTTGAGTCTCAAGCGTGTAGAAATCTAAAGACCTTCCATGCCCTCCACGGAACAGAAAAATCAGGAAAAGGTGTACGAAGGTACGGTACTGTACCAAGCCACGTTATATTGTTATGTTTTTCTTAATTAAATAATTGGTGTTTTGCCGTATTACTCCTACATAATATTATAAATGTGTAAGTTTTGTGTTTCAATCACGCCAAAACAGTTTAACGGATTTGGATGAAATTAATTAATTTAAAGGACAAATTTACACGCAGGCAGAAGCTATTGCTTATTACGTATCTTTTGAAAGAGCAAAACGAAAGCGATTTTTAGATATAGATCGGTGCCTCAGATAAAAAATAAATCTCAAATCTGACTAAGGTGCACCAGTCAACCGGTCTACTTGTTAACAATTGTAATCAACTCATCACTGTGTAGAATTCTCTTCAGGGAGTGGACACGTGAACCAAACACATCGCGGGCCAAAGCTTCAGTAAGTAGGTATTATATTCAAAATACCTTCTCTCAATTTTGGCCCATACATTGAGGCAAAGGCTCAGCTGGCTGCCAAAAAGCTGGGGATCCTTGCAAAGGTGAGGAGGTACTTCACGCCAGAACAGCTGCTCAGCTTGTACTAAGCGCAAGTTCGATCATGCATGGAGTACTATTCTCATCTCTGGGACGGATCTGCCAAATACCAGCTTGATGCACTAGAGTCGATCGAAAAGCGGGCCAAGAGGCTCATCGGCGATGAAGCACTGGTTAAGTCAAAGCTCCAGAGCCTTGAACACCGTCGCCGGGTTGCCAGCTTGTCGGTTTTTTATCGGTTACATTTTGGGGAATGTGCGATGGAATTGCATGATCAAATTTTTTCCGTTTCATCATCGGACTACCAGACGTACGGCGAAACGCCATCGGTACATGGTAGAAATCCTACCCATACGCACTAAACGTTTTGAGAATACTTTTATTATGCGTACAGCTAAGGAGTGGAATTCCCTGCCGGAGTCTGTGTTTCCCGATAGCTACAATCTAGGGGTCTTTAAGTCAAGATGGGTGGGGTTCCTTCTAGGCAAGCGTGCTCCACCGTCGACCACATCATCGCTTACCATCAGGTGAGATATTGGTCAAGCGCGAGCCTATAAAGAATTAAAAAAAATTAAGACCAAAACTAAATAAATATAAAAGAGGTTTAAGTCCTAGTAACCTTCGCGATTACGCGAAAAAACCGTTAAAATTGAATGTGTCAAAATGTATTCTAGTTTGTGACAGCTTTAGTAAGCCGGCCACAGAGTATTTTTTTGTAGGAAGCCGACAATAATTTCTTACGATTTTAATTAATATTTTATAGTCGCGTTTAATTATCTATAATGATCTTATAGAAACGTTTTATTTTTGTTGTATTATTTTTAGTGCATACACATAAAACAACAACAATTTTCAGAAGATGTCTCACTATGCACTAAGTGGTGTAAAATTTAACCCAAATGTATGTATTGCCCTTGAAGCATAAGATATTACCCTCGTATGCTAATACCTCAGGTCTATCTGTAGGTATCCTACCGTTAGAAAGAGACAGGTACTTACAAACCTTAGATAAAGTACCTATTACAAACCATGGGAACTCTGGACAGTCATAGGGTAATTTTTTCCATGGTCATCGCCGCCCCCTTAAGGATCTCTCCTTAAGGGGGCTTACTTATTACCTACTTAGCTGGTAACTAAGGGTCAACGTACACAGAGACGCAAATTGACGATACGGCGGCAGCGGAGGCGCATTCGCAAGGAAATGAAATATCAAAAGGAGTATGTTATAAACAGGATGAGTTTTTGAAGTGGGCGTGGATGGCCAAATCCGAAACTATGAGGAATAGTGAAAAAAAACAAAGGAGTCACTAGGCCGATTTAAATGAAAACTAAAATTGCATCATTGTATTTTAGAAATACCTATCAATTGTGTGACTACCTTGAGTGTTTTTCGCAATGCCTCAAACTTTCAGATTTGGCCATCCACGCCCACTTTAAAAAATCAACCTGTATATTGCGCTCAAAAATCAACAATCGCCGCCGTGTTGAGCCGTGTCTTAGTCTTGAAAGGACCTGCCTCAAACCCGCCTCTACCTGTTGCGCAACCAAAGCCTGCCAACTGTTATATACCTACCTACGATATCCACCGACCGGCAGCCTAATTGCGTAAGTTAATTCGGCATGGCAACGGTTTTGACCGCCATCTATCGACCAATAACATAGATGAAAATCCACCTCGCGTCTTTCATCTCGCAAAAGGCTTTGCCTTCTGAATTCACACACACAATTGGCTGCGGGCCACGTTCAGAGCGCATTTTGTCATGTGTTTAGGGAAATTGAAGTGTCTGTGAAGTGGCTAGATGTCATATTTGCATGGTAGCTGGTGAACGGGTTAATTTGATAATATATGCACTATCATACCACCATGCAAATATGACATCTAACCTCTTCACAATAGCTTCAATTTCCCTCAACACTTGCAAAATGTGGCCCGCAGCAAACTGTTTCTTTCTTAAAAACGACTTTTTGTATTGCGAAAAGTCGTTTTTGGGAAAGAAACAGTTTGTTTCTTTTGCCGAATTTACTTACACAATTAGGCTGCTGGTCGGTAAAGATCGTTCATTACAGTGTCACAGTCTTGATGTTTTTATCGTTTCTTTTTCAGATCATTGACTCCAAACTTAATGAGAAGCAATCGGCGAAAACTCAGTTTTGGTTAGATTTCTTTATTAATTGTTACCACAGAGCAATTAATCGCCTTGGCAGCGGCATTGTCCATACTTCTCATACAAACCACAGAACAGATAAAAGACGTACCTCTTTTATCTGGTCTGTGATACAAACCAAGCGATACCGTAGATTCGCACTTCGCCCCCTATTGACGTATAGAAACTGACCGGCATCCCGAAGTGTGATGGGACAGAAGTAATGAGCGCAACGCAGTTTCAGCGCCATGTATTTAATTGGTCTAGCTAGGTAATATACTCTCAAGATACTACCGGCGGCGGAGCAGCGGTTCCATGCTCTGTGATTATTACTGTTATAGGTATTATAACCTAGAATAGATAGCCCCCATCGTCTGTGAGTAATATCTTTACAATTCTACTTATCCGATGTCAGTTGGCACCACCTCTTACCGATTGACTGAAGTCTTTGCTAAGGCATCAAAAATTTTAGTGTTCGCCGAAGACGAATGCTCGTGCATTTTCCCAACTAAATTTACCATAATTTACTGAGGTCGGCTGCCAGCCTATCCGGATGCCGCTGAATAGCAATATTCACTGAATGATTTTTTCGCCGAGGGTAGTTAGTTATACCATAGATAATATAATGCTAGCTTACAGATGCCTCATCCCATACAGAGATACCATGCCTACGCAACTAGTGTTTTTCGTCTGATTAAACTGATTGTTTTTCTAATAACATTGATTGCGTTCGGATTCGTTCCACGGATATAGATGGTGTTAGCAGCGACTTACAAGTAAAAGGGTTAACTCGGTTCGTGAGTTTTATTGTACCAAAATGTGTTACAATTTTTTTTTATAAAATCGACTCGGTGCCTCAGAAATTTAAAACCGCGCCATCTATTGGAATCAATTTTAAATTATCCATTCAAATAATCTTTGAAATGTGAATTCAGAGCTCAATATTCCTTAATTTGTACTTGAGAGAGATAATTAAACAAGAACATATATTTTTTTATGATCGTCTCTAGAAAATCTTAATATTTCACAAAACTCAATAACAAAACGAAGCTTATCACGCCATCTAGTGGCCGTGCCCGTGGTTATCCCTACCTGTTTTATTTTGCAGTCTTCCATTTATTACGTCAACACTGTTCGCCTGTATGTTAGAGGATGCAATAACACAGATGCGTATATTAGGTGAGTAAGTACCTTGCTCCTAAAGAGTGTGAAGACTAATGCCTGTTTTCACAAACATCAAAAGGCAACACCTAAAAGTAAATAAATATATGTTATTGTGCAAGTTTAATAAGTAAAAACAAACCCTAATATTCCTTATGCACCATCCAGACGAATGCAACAATGAGCTGCGAATCATGAAGACGATGTCGGACATGGGTCTCCTTATCGCTTTGAAATACCAAGTGAAGCAGCAGACAGATGAGTTGGCCCTGGACAAGATCAACCGCAAAGAGTTGGAGTGTAGTCAGTACAAACTAGATAAACTCTTTGCTGATAGGTAGGATGACAGAAGATTAATAGAAGGCCTTGTTCGGGTCAAAGCACATTCAAACAAAAGCGAATTCACGCATATCCTACAGTGTTTGATAGTTCCCATCGACTTTACTTAGTGGATTCGAAATGCTATGTACATTTTTAGAACGACGTGCAGCTACGCTTCGACTTTGTCTCAATGTGCTTTGACCCTTACGCCTACTGATCTAAGACAGTGCCTGAGGTACAAGCCCGCCACCACAATAATCCCCACCACTGCAACTCCTGAAAGCCAGTATCAGCAATGGCGATCACCACAAAAGGTCTGAGTGTGGTAATGAATTCGACGACTTCTGGAGAATCAATTAAACCAGGGTCACCAATAACTTTTATTTGGGATCCGTTTTTAAGGTTCCGTAGTCAACAAGGAACCCTTATAGTTTTGCTATGTCCTTCTGTCCGCAGCTTAGCTCAGAGACTCTATAATTTGGCATGCCAATACTCCATAATCAAGACCGTGGTCCGCTATTTGGTGACCCCTGTCCCGTACCATACGTGTCATAACTACCATGGTGCGACAGAGAAAAAGGAACAGATGTATACAAGTCATCTACATCTGTCCCCACACACTCGAAATAACCTTGCTCTAAGATTTTATGGTTGTCCCTGAACTAATCTGTCTTGGATCCGATAATGTACAGTATATACGAATAAGTTATTAAGCATCATTAATTCTCCGATGATAAGGCTCTCACAAGCGTCGCTACATCGACGTTCTGTGCGTCGTCCATAGACGGATTCCTGCCGCCTTCAGTGGCCGGTCTATTCCCAAAAACCATAACCGCGATGCTGCTGGTAGTGGCGCGTCGCGAAAGCTTAACTCATTCGTCCGCTGACGGACATCAACACTCAACAGCCTTCCCGCATCGCATAGCTACCTCAGGCACCAAATCAGTTTAACAGTAGGCCTATAATTTGTGTCCAATGCCAACGGCTCCTAACATGCCTCGGAATGTTTTATTTTTTAGAAAGTTGATAACCAATGTGCTGCAGAAAACGTATCTAGATATGTCCGTGAATAGATGCTTCAACAGTTTAAAAGACAAAAACAAAGAGATAGAAGAGATGTATGCATATCGATTCAGGATAGTGGAAGAGGAGGCTAAGAATAGAATGTTAGTATTTTTTATTTTGACCGTAACCGCTGTACCGCGCCTTAGTAAGGCTCGGCGAGGCGGAGGACGGGAAAGGAAGAGCATGAGCTTACATGATGAGATCGATATTGTCGGACAGATCTAACGATATTATAAAGCTATACAGATATAGCTTCGTATAAATAACTATTAGGAAATATTATACTACTATAATGGAAAGTGAAATAAGTAACTAGGTAAGTTTTATTAAAATTGTAATTTATATTTCAATACCTATCTTTTGTTTCATATTAATAGATACAGTACTTGGACGACCGAGCCCTGCTCGGGTGAAAATAAAGAAAACGACGTTTTCTATAAATGAAACCTAGCTGAATCGATTTATCGCCCCCGAAACTCTCTGCATACTAAATTTCATGAAAATCAGTTTAGCGGTTTCCGAGATTCAGATTATATATATACATATATACAAGAATTGCTCGTTTAAAGGTATTAGATTAGAACCAAAATTTAATATATAATTATTAAATTAACTACAGTTATTCTGACATAAATTAATTCTGCTTCAACTTCATGATCCATTTCGCCATCGGAACTTAAACCAGAGTCGTTCTGCAAATTTATTATTAAAGGTTCGATAAGATTATCGAACATACTGTCATGATCCCAGTAAGCTATACTTTTCTTTTATTGAAATATTCGGCAACTTTAAAACTGACGGTCGGACTACAAATAACACTAGTTATCGCCGTGAGCGTTGACGCCCTTGACGGCGGATCAGTCCGCCGTCAGCAGCACAGCGGCCCCCTCGCCCCCGCCTCGCCGCGCACGTACCTAAAGCGCGGTACAGCTTACGTTGTAACTATTTATTAATCTGTGGTACAGCGGTCTCGGTCAAACTTTATTAAAGTATTCTAAAACAGCAGGCTGCTCGCCAGTGGCAACAAAGCCCGTAGCTGGCTTCGAGTTCAATTAAAACGTGACTCGGGAAAAAGATTCAGTCCACATTATCTCTGCGGAAGACAAACAGGGTGTGACTCCTACCAGGGTCGCATAGACCCTAAAGATGGGCACATACTCCCTAAACTGTGGCACATAGGCCCTAAACAGGGGCGCATAGACCCTAAACTGGGGCGCATAGACCACGAGCAGGAGCGCAACTAAATCCAATTATTTAGTAGATATACGGGTGTCCCAGAAATCGACGTCAAGCCGTAAATGGGTGATAGACCAAGTTATAACAGCTCTCAGAAAAATACGAAAAAAAATCTATCTCATGTTTTTAAAAAATTATGTTCACTTTAAAAATTTACTAAAAAAATCAATCCCTGTAATGGTTCTTTAACTCCAATTGCTACAAATCCCATAATTTATCAATTTTTTTTATTATTATGTAATCTTGAATAATGCTTGTGTAGATTTTTGCCTAAAATTTAAAGCCAACTCCTCCTACTTAGAAGAAAATTAAACTTTTTCAAAACCAAATTATTCAAATTTACTGTTTCGCCCAACTTTAACTGACTGTACTGAAAAAAAAATGTACTACGCTAGTTTGGCAAGTAACATGAAAAATTGGCGCATTTAATAAGGATTCAAAAATGGTGTAACACTTGCTAGATTACGTTTTCAATAATTGGTCAAATTTTTTTTTGTAAATAGTATCGGTTTTTACCCAAAATGTCCATACTTCCTTAAAATGACTTTAGCTTACCTAAAGCTTTGCTAAACTCCGTTTCTAGTTCGATAGAGACGGAGAGAGTCATTTTACGAAGTGTGAGCGAGACAGAGAGTGACGCCACCTTTATCAGTGACACAACCTTTATCATGAAACGGAGATACAATTTACCGATGAGTGCGAATGAGACAGCAGTAGTTATTGTTCTGTTTTGTAAGCGCAGACGCACACACAATTACAAATCAGTACGTTACGCTGCTTTGTTTACTGCGCATCTCAGTATTCGTTCATGTTGATTCCGTACTTACCACTTTTTGCGTTGTTTTCTGGACTTAATTGCTTGTGATTTGGACTGTTTAATTCCTCTTTCTGACGACCTGTGCTTTACTCTGGACTGTTGCTGATCCTGTGATTGTGTAGTACTACCATGGCTATGTACACTGCATTGGAATATGCGAACATGCACCTCGTTTATGGGGAATGCAGATGCAATGCCAATGCATGCACTTTGCTCTTAAATTACCTACGTAAAATTTCGATTTCTTATCTCGCTCACACTTCGTAAAATGACTCTCTCCGTCTCTATCGAACTAGAAACGGAGTTTAGCAAAGCTTTAGGTAAGCTAAAGTCATTTTAAGGAAGTATGGACATTTTGGGTAAAAACCGATACTATTTACAAAAAAAAATTTGACCAATTATTGAAAACGTAATCTAGCAAGTGTTACACCATTTTTGAATCCTTATTAAATGCGCCAATTTTCATGTTACTTGCCAAACTAGCGTAGTACATTTTTTTTTCAGTACAGTCAGTTAAAGTTGGGCGAAACAGTAAATTTGAATAATTTGGTTTTGAAAAAGTTTAATTTTCTTCTAAGTAGGAGGAGTTGGCTTTAAATTTTAGGCAAAAATCTACACAAGCATTATTCAAGATTACATAATAATAAAAAAAATTGATAAATTATGGGATTTGTAGCAATTGGAGTTAAAGAACCATTACAGGGATTGATTTTTTTAGTAAATTTTTAAAGTGAACATAATTTTTTAAAAACATGAGATAGATTTTTTTTCGTATTTTTCTGAGAACTGTTATAACTTGGTCTATCACCCATTTACGGCTTGACGTCGATTTCTGGGACACCCTGTATATGTTATTTTAATAGCCCCAACTTCGGTAAAACCTAGGATTTACCGGTAAAACCTAATGTTTAGTTAGTCTTACCGGTAAAAGACCGAAAAAACAATGATAATCGCTTATTTATGGATTTAACCGCAGTCACAAGTTAAATCTTAGGATTTCGCTCAGAGACTCTAACAGGTTCAAAGTCTAACCTGTTAATTGTATTGTTTTAACTATTGTTTTATGGGCTGTGGACTGTAAAACCTGTTAAATGTTGAAAAATTGTAATGTGTCATTCTTGAACATGATGATGTTAAAACATTGCCAGATAAAGCATTCGAAAACGTTTAAAATCATTTTAGTAATTTACTGTTAATGAATGAATACCTAAGTGAAGCTAATCAATCAGTCCTTAATTGTTCTCATCATTTCGTATCATAGAGTGTCATAGAAGTAGACATGACAATGTTTGAACATTTATATGTCACTGAGGTAAATCCCGTGTGATTTGCTAGTAAGCCCGAAATTAACGATCTTTTCGGACTTTAACCTATAAGATTTGTAAAATCTTAAGTTATACCGGTAAATCCTAGGTTGTACTGTAGTTCGGACTTTTACAGTAACTATATAAAGAAAATAACAATAATAAATATTTGACTGTCTGCGTAGGAACCGCCGTGAAATGATGCGGCAGTTGAGACAGCAGCGGAACCACATCAAGAGCGTCATCTACGACACTGATGTAATTGTAGACCAACTGAAGTGCCAAGTTGAAGTAGGTTACTTCATCTCTATTGCACCAATGGAAGCAGTAGGTAAGCTGTACGATTGGAACAACATCTGGCAATGCCGTGTCAAATAAAAATAAACTCTATTCTAAAAGTGTTCATCATCACCATCAACAGCCCGACTTCGCCCTCTAGCGAAACATATGCCTCTCTTCTTGTACCGTAAGAAGAAAAAAACCAGCCAAGTGCGAGTCGGACTCGCGCACGAAGGGTTCCGTGCTTGGTTAATTGCGGTTTAGGATTTATGACGTATTAAAAAAAAACTACTTACTAGATCTCGTTCAAACCAATTTTCGGTGGTAGTTTATATGGTAATGTACATCATATATTTTTTTTAGTTTTATCATTCTCTTATTTTAGAAGTTACAGGGGGGGGGACACACATTTTACCACTTTGGAAGTGTCTCTCGCACAAACTATTCAGTTTAGAAAAAAATGATATTAGAAACCTCAATATAATTTTTGAAGACCTATCCATAGATACCCCACACGTATGGGTTTGATGAAAAAAAATATTTTACAATGCATGTCCTCGAAAAGAGCGGTTTTCCAAGCAGCCAAACTGTGCGGAAAGTGTCACTTTTTTTCACTAGTGCTTTTTACTTTCCTGTACTTTTTTAATTTTTAACTCCAACGTCAGCCCGACGCATAGAGTTTTTAATATTTGAGAAAAGTTTTAAAAATTAGTTATGTACAGATTATCATTCATATAAAAAACTAATACTTTATTTTAGGCGTTTTTAATTACTCTAGATTTAGATTTTGATCAATAAATTAATTTTAAATGTTCATTAAATATGTTTGGCAGAACGTATATTTTGCTCGTGCCTTATTGCGTTACGGTGTGACAGCTATTCGCACATGCGCAGTAGATATGCCTGAGGAACTATTAAGTATTAGTTAATCTGTGGATATGCTGAACGCGCTTGAATAAGCCCGCCATTTTATTAATTTCATTTTATTAATTTATTTATTTCCTCGCACAATGCATAGTAAAATGTTGTATGATACACGTACGTAAGATGATTTCCGACTCGTGTCGATTTATCCACTCACTCGCTTCGCTCGCTCGTGAATAAAAATGCCACTCATCGGAAATCACCTACCTTCCGCACTTGTAGCATAAATAACTATTTTGTTTCAGTTTCAAGTATGGGGACCCCCAAAATTTTATGTTTTTTTTCTATTTTTGCTGAAAATCTTAATGCGGTTCACAGAATACATATAATTACCAAGTTTATTTCTAAAGCAAGCTAAAGCATATTTCTTATAGTTTCTGAAAAAAGTGGCTGTGTCATACGGACGGACAGACAGACAGACAGACAGACATGACAGACAGACAGACATGACGAATCTATAAGGGTTCCGTTTTTTGCCATTTGGCTACGGAACCCTAAAAAACCGGCCAATTGCGAGTCGAACTCGCGCACGAAGGGTTCCGTACCATTTTCGCAAAAAAAACGGCAAAAAACACGTTTGTTGTATGGGAGCCCCACTTAAATATTTATTTTATTCTGTTTTTAGTATTTTTTGTTAGAGCAGCAGCAGAAATGCATCATCTGTAAAAATTTCAACTGTCTGTCTAGCTATCACGGTTCAGTCAGACAGTTCGGACAGACAGACAGAAGGAAAGTGGAGTCTTAATAATAGGGTCCCGTTTTCACCCTTTGGGTACGGAACCCTAAAAAACCTGGCACTTTGTGCACTCACTTGGTCTTCGTGTATCCCTTTCACACAATTGAAATATGATTTGTTATTGGTTGATTTGGTTAGGCTGACTGTCACTCGAAACGACATTTAACCAATCATCCATGCCATCCAAAGTGACGCGTGCAGTTTTCGAGCCTCTCTTTCGGCTCGCGTTATGGTAACAGTGAACCTGCCAGTTGTACAGCTGACTAATTCCATGATTCCAACACTTATAAGCTGCAGCCTACTTGTGTAAGCGAATTCGGCAAGGCAAAGTTTATATACCATCAATTGACCAATCACATGACGCGATGTGGATTTCCGTCTATGTGATTGTTCGTTTTTTCATACTCTTTGCCCTTTTGTCTTTGCTTTGCCGAATTCATTACGCAATAAGGCTGCTGGTCTACCAAGCCTAAATGTTTATAATTTAGTCATTTGGCTTACTGAAACTACAGACCTTCTATCTATGGTACAGATCCATTCGTTTCCTTGCAAGATGGGCTAGATCTAAAATCTTTCTAAGGAAGACCGGAATACGGCAGCCTAATGCTGTGAATTCGACAAGGCAAAGTGTTTGACCGCCATCAATCTACCAATCACATGCGAGATGAAAGACGCGATGTGGATTTCCGTTTAAGTGATTGGTCGTTTAATGGCGATCAAACCCTTTGCCTTGCCGAATTCACTTACGTAATTAGGCTGTGGTTGAATTGACGACGAATTGAGAATCTTATAAGCGCAATACTTGACATTCGTTGGTATTTTATTAGGCTTTTTCTTACGCCTACGTTATTCTTTTCTGAATAATGTGGTTGCGAAATCCAAGCCGATTAAATAGTTTCTAAGGGCAGAACTCGTCGAGGTTCATTGACTCGACGCTTTTTTGTGGTCGGCAGTGTCGCCACTGTTGATCCTGGCTACAAAGCGAAAAACAACTTTCTTTTCCGAAGTAGGTGTCTTTGGTACCTATTGTTTTCCGTTTTTCGCCATTTTGTAGCGTTTTGTTTTGGAAGTCGGTTTAAGTTTTTTGTCAAAATGTGTCTTATTTATCCATTTTTAGTTTTGGTAGGTACCAGGTCCAATTACCATGAAAATTATTTATAGCCAAAGTAAATCTCACGATGATTCCAATAAGGCCAAACACGACTAGGATACATTTTTTTATTTCGGGGTTCCAGTGCCTACCTTCCGGCTTCATCATCGATGATCACGAGTTCGATGGTAAAATTTTCATCAGTACCATTTATATTTTTTTGTTTCATCATAGTCGGTTAAGTATTCGATATATCCATACCCGTGACATACTTAGCATTAAGGAGTTCCAGTGGCCATCTATGGTCTTGGTCTTCTTCATCAGTTCCACTTCACCAAATGATACTTTCTGTGAGTGCAAATGATTGCATGTTGATGAAAAGCCCAAAATCGCTCGTATGCCTATAATATTTGAGGAGTTCCCTCGATTTCTCCAGAATCCCATATTTAGATCCTGACCTGATGACTACGGGACCACCTGGGAAGCCCACCACCCACCCTTTTAAACAAAAGAAGAATTTGCCAAATCGGTCCAGCGTCTTTGAGTAACAGAGAGAAAAAAAAAGGTGCCGACAAATTGAGAACCTCCTCCTTTTTTTGAAGTGTGTTAAAATAGGCTATTAGAAGTGCTAATGCTACGCAGACGAAGTCGCGGGCAAAAGCTTATTTCATATAATTTCGTCTCATTATTCAGGACACAGAATTAAACTCACAAATCAGGAGCAGGTACTCGGACAACTGGCAAATAGCACGCACGGAGCAGCACAGCCAGACGATCTTCGACAAGGAGTCGGGCCCGTCCACCCTCATCAGCTACTACCAGGACAGAGCCGAGCAGGAACAAAGGGTACACTCTGAGGTCGAACTGCTTGTCAACATCGCTATCAATGTAAGTCGATTTAATTAATTTTAGATCATAGTATGAAGATAGTCTACAACTAGAGCTAAACACTAAAAAGTGCAAGTCGGTGTCTTTGGTAACTCTTGCTTTTGAATTTTCAACAGCCAATCACAACAGATAACGTGTGCTTAACAATTTGTTACATTAATTTAGTTTTGGGAAAACTTAACCTTAGAATAACTGTAACGAATTTCGGAAGATCTACTAATGACTGCCGGGACCATATTTATTTTATTTTATTAAAGGTGCACGTGGCGGGCATTCTGTAGTTTCTGCCTACTACCCCCGAGGAAAAGTTTATGTAGCTATGTGCATATTAAATTTTGCAGGAAGCACTAACGAAAGTAGATAACTGGATGGCTAAATACGACGTTGACCTAGAAGCACAAGAACTCAAAATTGCGATAATGAAGAACAAGTATCAAGATGCAAAGCAAAAGAGAATTGACATGGAAGAAGCGGTAATCACAAACATCTTAGTTTCTTCCTACTAATGTTATAAATGTGGAGGAAGGCGTATCTACCTATGCCATAGCACTAAATATATAGGTATTCCCTGAAGAGGTAACCTATATCATCATAATATGTGTGTATTATTGATCGAAGTATATATATATCACGGTCAGTTTAATTGTGCATCTCGCTGTTATGACCTTACTCCCGCCTACCCGCGCGTCGCCCCGCTTAGTGCGCCAATAGGGTTGAATGTCAGAGTGACGTCACAGCTCCAAGTGCTCACTTAAGTGGACCGTGTTGTATGTTTGGTTTGAAAATGGTTGTGTTTCCAAACCAAACATAAGTACATATACAATCTACACACATTATTAAACAGAACTTTGTCTTTTGAAGTAGGTACCTACCTACTTACTAACGTGAAGGTAGTCCGCAACCAATCAAACGAACCGAAAATATGTTTTCAATACAGTTGTTAAACATGGCGATGGCGTACTTTCAGAGGCTATAATTATGATTCTAAAATTAAATCTTTTGCAAAGGCATCTTTCTGTTACGCGGTCGTGTGTTCTGGGGGGTAACCACAAGCTCTTAGAGTAAGGTTATTTTGAGATCGAGTAAGTGACAGATGTATACAAGTCAGATACATTTGTCCCTTACTCGATCTCAAAATAACCTTACTCTAAGAGCTTGTGGTCACCCCCCAGTTCAGTTTTAAATTTATAAGTCAATTTAAAAAAGTTTAGTAGCAAGGAGTTTTCATACATAGAATAAACTGGGATAGATTTTATACGAGGAAAAATTAATGAGTCCGTACGTCTTAGCATTGAATTCTCAAATCTTTTAAATGGTTGTTTAATATATTTAATTACCATTTTTAATTTAATTATTTTCACATCAACATTTGTCAAAAATCGAATATGCTATTTACGTTGCAAAAAAAATGTCCAGTTGCAAAAACGCACCAATTTCTGAATTTGATTTTTTTTTTGTGATAAATTGATTATTTTTTTGTTAACATGAGTACAAGTGATGAAATGGAATTTTATTCTAACTACGTAGTAATGTTATCATCAATCACTACAAAACTGATCAGAAAGTACGTATTTATTGCTTAGAACCAAAACAGTGCAGAAAAGTTATATGAAATCTCATTGTTGCACTGTTTTACTTTAATGCACTGTTTTGAATATTTTATCTATACTAATATTATAAAGCCGAAGATACTGTAGTTAGGGTAGGTAGTGTAGGTATAGAGTAGGTAGAATAGATAAAGTAGGTAGAGACGGTAGAGTAAGTAGAGTAGGTAGAAAAGGTAGAGAAGGAAGCTAGAGTAAGTAGAGTAGGAAGAGTAGGTAGAGAAGGTAGAGTATAGAGTAGGTAGGGTAGGTAGAGTAGGTAGAGAAGTAGAGAAGATAAAGTAAGTAAAGTAGGTAGAGTAAGTAGAGTAGGTAGAGTGAGTAGATTAGGTAGAGAAGGTAGAGTAAGAAGAGTAGATAGAGAAGGTAGAGAAGGTAGAGAAGGTAGAGTAGGTAGGGTAGGTAGAGTAGGTAGAGAAGGTAGAGTAAGTAGAGTAGGTAGAGAAGGTAGAGAAGGTAAAGTAGGTTAAGTAGGTATAGTAGGTAGAGAAGATAGACTAAGTAGAATAGGTAGAGTTAGTAGAGTAGGTAGAGTAGGCAGAGTAGGTAGAGTAAGTAGAGAAGGTAGAGTAAGAAGAGTAGGTAGAGAAGGTGGAGTAAGTAGAGTTGGTAGAGTAGGAAGAGTATGTAGAGAAGGTAGAGTAGGTAGAGAACGTAGAGTAAGTAGAGTAGGTTGAGAAAGTAGAGTAAAAAGAGTAGGTAGAGAAGGTAGAGTAGGTAGAGAAGGTAGAGAAAGTAAAGTAAGTAGAGAAGATAAAGTAGGTAGAGTAGGTAGAGAAGGTAGAGTAGGTAGAAAAGGTAGAGTAAGTAGAGAAGGTAGAGAAGGTAGAGAAGGTAGAGAAGGTAGAGAAGGTAGAGAAGGTAGAGAAGGTAGAGAAGGTAGAGTAAGTAGAGTAGGTAGGGTAGGAAGGGTAGGCTGGTTAGGCTAGGCAGGGTAGGCAGGATAAGCTAGGCAGGGTAGGCAGAGTAGGTAAGGAAGGCAGGTTAAGTAGGTAGTGGTAGGTAGATTGGTAGCCAGTTGACGGGAGCGAAGCCGCGGGGGTTAGCTAGTTTAGATATAAATTTACCACAGAGGTTTAATGTCTCCCATTAAGTTTAATATAAAATATATGCAGTAGAGCGAAAAAGGTACTGGCGTGGTACGACTACTGGCTGAGGAAAAAATCGGCGTATAAAACCAATTAGGTGAAATAATGCCCCGCATTTTTTACCATTGTAAAACTTTGATAGGTGAGGGTGAGAGGTGAGGAAAAAATGGAAATAGATGAGAGGTAGATTGGTAGTTGAAAGAAAACGCACTCGTGTTAATTTAGTGCCCTCGCGTGCGCTCGGGCACCAACATAACACTCATGCATTAATAACTCACTTTGCGCTCGATGCAACAATCTACTATTAAAATAACATGAGTGCCATTTTGCTGTTTCGCTGCCCATCTCTCATAATAATATGAATTAGCTTCTACGCAGCGAATTGCCTCATTCTCCGATCCACCATTTAGTTTTATTCGAACTATAACTAATGATGCTAATGATAAAATTATTTACTCATCAGTACGCTACCCACGAGATCTTGATGCAGAACTGGCTCCAGTTTAAAAAGGAACGGCAGGAGAAACTCGAATATATAGAAAAGATGACAAACTCCGCCATTATAGTGCAAGCGTGGTGGCGCGGTCTGCTTGTCCGGCTAGAACTGGGCCCTTACAAACCCAAAAGGAAGCCAAAGAAGCCAGAGGAAGCTGCTGGAAAAAAGAAGAAAAAATAAAAAACTTATTACAGTTTTCTCATATAACATTTTTAGTCTATGGTCTTCATTTCAAGAGAGAGATGTCGTCAATCAATAAAGCCACTTAATTGTTAATACCATTCATTCTGTTTTCGCTTATATTTGCTTGAAAGCGCATCATTAGCCGCGTAACGGGTAACTGAATTTTAATTTCTTTTATTTAATAACACTGTTTAGTTCCTATGCTGTTTTTAATTTAGTTTAAATAAAAACATTATAAATGTTTTATATTTTTATTTTATTTTTATCCAGGAATGGATGAAAAGAGATTGGATATAGCAGAGATGAGAATGTTGAGATGGATGTGCGGAGTGACGAGAATGGATAAAGTGAGAAATGAGTTTAATATAGGAAGTTTGACAGTGGCGCCAGTGACAGAAAAGTTGAAAGGAAACTGTTTGTCCTGGTATGGTCATGTGATGAGGAGGGATGAAAATCAATGAATGGACTGTGAGAGGAGAATATGAAAGCAAAGGGAGTCAGTGATGGTGTGACGGAGGACAGGACGGTATGGAAGAAGAAAACGTGTTGCGCCGACCCAAAGTAATATGGGACAAGGGCAGGAAGATGATGATTTTTATCCAGGAATACTTTGCAAGGACCACGTTCAGGGTTACCCATGCGACTACAGTTTACCTAGTGGTATGAATATAGACAGGTGATAAACCGCTCGTGTAAGTGTAGGTAATAGAGGAGGGAGGGAGCAGGAAGCTGGTACCTAGGGTTTTTGAGCAAGCACATTATTACGTATATCTAACGTTAGTAATTTTTATCAAACAAGAAAACTTTGAAAACTTCGACAAATTTTGATCGTCAAATAAAAATTAACGGCCCTGTACGTTATATATTATGTCATTTTTAGGGTTCCGTACCCAAAGGGTAAAAACGGGACCCTATTACTTAGACTCCGCGGTCCGTCCGTCTGTCTGTCTGTCTGTCTGTCTGTCTGTCTGTCTGTCTGTCACCAGGCTGTATCTCATGAACCGTGATAGCTAGACAGTTGAAATTTTCACAGATGATGTATTTCTGTTGCCGCTATAACAACAAATACTAAAAACAGAATAAAATTAATATTTAAGGGGGGCTCCCATACAACAAACGTGTTTTTTTGCCGTTTTTTTTGCGATAATGGTACGGAACCCTTCGTGCGCGATTCCGACTCGCACTTGGCCGGTTTTTAGTAATCTAAAAGTGTCCCTGACTATAAGTTTCCAATCTGTAACTTTTCTGATATATAATATTCTTAGTGTTCCCTCATCAAGGAAAGCAAGCCGCACTTCAGCTACTCTTTCAACCTGTTGCCCTGAATTTGCTTGCACAAAAGCCTTGCCGGCTGTGTGAGATGTGAGAACAATGGCGCCCCTCTCTCTTAACGGTATTCCGGCATGGCACCGCAGAAATGCCGATTTTATAAAACTTATCTTACTTAAATTTACACAAATTATACATTTCCCTCATCTACATACTCAATTCTACCTAGGAAAAATATAAAAGGTGTAAAAAGTTCAACACGAAAGTCTCATCTAACCTAGATTCCTCCCTACTTATGATCTATCAAAACATGCATAATTTTAACTATTTATATACCTTTTCTGTAGTTCTTATATATATTACAAGTGTAGTTAGTCTTACTCACATGGCACCTACGTCAACCCTATTTTACATATCCTCGTGGGATTTTTTTGTAACACGAAGAAGAGAAAGCTACGAGATAATTCTAACGGCCCATCCGAGTTAATGTGTTTGGGTTCGGTCGTGTCGGTCGCTATTCATCAGTTTAATGAGGGTTGCGTTTATAGTTCCGAGGACAATAAGCATTGATTTTAACTTACATTTTATAATATTGTAAAAAACCGACAACAGTTCTATATTGCGCTCGTTCATGGACCCGTTAAAAATCCCAAACACATGTATGTCATAAACAACCGTTACAGATTTACCGTGGGAAATGTCCTTGTAATCGTATCGAGTAATCGTGGCCCCTTCGTCAAGGAGCGCGTAGGTCTTGACCTCCCCCCGTGGTCCAGACATGATGACAGGGCACATCTTGAGCAAGACTGCTCGTGGCCCGGTAGCGGGTCAGGTAGTCACGGACAGGACCGCTTCCTCCTTGGGTGGTTCAGCCTTCCCGTGTCTTCAGTCTGCAATTCGCGTACCACTTTATGGAGCGTTGCATGATGCTTACGGCAACATTGATCCAAGCCGCACAGCTGCGCCTTGCAACTTATGCGCCTGTTTTGCTTCTGGGCGCATTTGAAGCAAATCTTATTAGATTTCAGGCAGCTCCATCGTTGCTCTACCGTGAGCGCCTTGTGCTGCGGAAACCGCGTCAACACGTGGGTTTACTCGCACTTGGGGCACTTGTCCTATTCTTCTTCCCTTCCCTTGGTCGTAGTGAACACGCTCGCCTTCTTCTTGATTGTCACGATGGGTCGAGCTCCTGTTCTTGGACGCGTCGCGCTTCCTGTTCTTGGATGCGTAGCTGTTCTTCCATCTCAGTTCGCCTCCCTGGCTTGTGAACACCATCATGAATATAGCCGCACGTTCGGTTTGACGCGACGAGTTGGTACCTCTTCGATTCGGTACTAAGGGTGAAACCGGTCGGCTCAGTTCGGTGAGCCGGTCGGGTTCGATTGGGTTTAAGCCGGTCAGGTTCAAGACCGGTTAGGTTCGGAACCGGTCCTGTTCCGCACAGCTTTGTTCTTGCCGCAGATCTTCTTACTTCATCTGCAGCTCTGTGACAGCCGGGTTCCTTTCTTCGCTCTTGCCGCTGTAAAGTTACGTATAGTGGAGCTATACATAAGCCACGTTAATAAAATTTAGGTGTTATTAAAAAAAAAAAAATTGAAAAAGGATATTGACAATTAAAATACTAAGGGCTGGCTTCACACGAAGTTGATTGCTTGTGGACGACAGCTAAGCGGGCAACCGACGGTCAAGAACTGGTCAAGGAATTCTTCTTCGTGGAAAGCTCGAGGTAGGCAGTTGGTGAGCAGGTAGCCACTGAACAGCTGCTCAGCTTGTATCAAGCGCAAGTTCGATCATGCATGGAGTACTGTTCTCATCTCTGGGACGGATCCGCCAAATACCAGCTTGATGCACTAGAGTCGATCGAAAAGCGGGCCAAAAGGCTCATCGGCGATGAGGCACTGGTTAAGTCAAAGCTCCAGAGCCTTGAACATCGTCGCCGAGTTGCCAGCTTGTCGGTCTTTTATCGGTTGCATTTCGGGGAGTGTGCGATGGAATTGCATGATCGAATTCCACCAAGCCCGTTTCATCATCGGACTACAAGACGTACGGCGATGCGCCATCGTTACATGGTAGACATACCACCCATACGCACTAAACGTTTTGGAAATACTTTCATTATGCGTACAGCTAAGGAGTGGAATTCCCTGCCGGAGTCTGTGTTTCCCGATAGCTACAATCTAGGAGTCTTTAAGTCAAGAGTGAATAGGTTACTTCTAGGCAAGCGTGCTTCACCGTCGACCACATCATCGCTTACCATCAGGTGAGATAGTGGTCAAGCGCGAGCCTATAATATATATTAAAAAAAAAAAACCAGATAAGCCAGTTATCAAGCAGACAGGTTCAGTATCTGTGCGTGCTTCTGGCGGGCGCGCTGTGGCCGTGCGCGTCGCTATAGAAATGTCTGATGCAGCTCTTGCATCATGTACTTATCGGACTGGCACTTCAATTATATTTAGCAGTAAAAGTACACTTAGTCCAGATGTTATTTATTAATAGTTTTTCCAAAGATTTTTAACCATATTCACATACTGAATACATTGACGTTATAAAGTAATGACTGATTATTAGAGTTTTAGAGAGTTTGCCGATTAGGAAATACACTTCGTAGTATAGTACTCAGCAGATAACCGACTTTCGGCGTTCAGTCCAGATTCCAAACTAAAAAGCTGACGCCCGTTTTTTTACTCGTTCTGCCATTCCTTCTAAATTTCAAATTCAAATCTCAATAAGACCAGAACGAATAAAAACGGCTTTTCAAAGGCGGGTCAGTCTGCGCTACCCTTACAATAATGTACAACTAGCATAAGGAAAGGTCTAGATAGTCCATGGCGGTACCTATGGTATATGGCTTAAGAAAATAAAATAGACAGACAGATGTCATGTCAGATGAAAATGTCACAGTAGAAAATATTGCAAGAATTACAAATTACCAATATAATTTAAGTTTTAGATATTAAAACAATCAGAGATAACTAAAATACGCTTTCCAGGTGTTATAATACAAATAATACATAAAAATGAGTTATTTGAATTGATACAATATCAAAGATATGAAGATGGTTTGTATAGTGTTGTGAAACGTAAGTAGATGTGGAATAAATACCACACCGCAGATCTTTGTACTTCGTCTGCAGCTCGGTGGTTCTGGTTGCAGCGGATTCTTTGTTCTTGTATCCGCTGCTTGATGGACCAGACTGTATTGGGCCTGGTTGTCACGGGTTCTTCGTTCTTGAATCCGTAGCTCGATGGACCAGACTGAAGTGGACTGGTTGCCGCGGATTCTTCGTTCTTGTATCCGTTGCTCGATGGACCAGACTGAAGTGGACTGTATTTGTTTTTCTTGGGGTCTTGTTGAGGAATGAAAATACTGTCTTGATTCGTATCTTCAAATTTATTCCTTGTTGTTGTTACAACTGTAGAGCAGGAGACTGATTGTGACTCTGCCTCCTTGGAAGTCGCGTCGCCCCCGTCAGGGGGTAAAGCGAGCGGTCACGAAGCTGGGCTCCCTGCCCGCGGGCGCAACACCGGGGCTCACAACAATGAGGCCGTCCCTGTGTTGTCCTCTGGACCTAGCATGTTGCTAGCGCGGTCATTGACCTGTGCGGGTCAACGACCCACGCTAGCTATGTTTATTTCTTGTATGTGACTGTAGGCGCACCGCGGCGACTGTTATGAACGGTTCGTTGCTCTGCAGACAGCATACGCGCTGGGTGTGCAGCTGCACATGGCCGGTGAGGATATAGAGGTGTACGCCTTCTACAAGCCGCCGAACAACAAGCTCGACATGAGTGAGCTAAGATCGCTACTCATGCACACAGAAAACCCTACTATCCTCGCCGGTGTACAAGAACAAGCACCCAACTTGGAACAGTTAATATACCAACGATGGTGGAAAACGACACTTCGCGGATTCAGAAGCCCACGGGTACACGGTGTCGGGCTCTGAGACGCCCACTCACTACCCAGATCGCAACGCACACATGCTCGACGTGCTTGACATCGTCGTACACCGGGGGCTAAACTGCCAGGTCGCCCAGCAGGAGTTAGACGATGAGCTGCAGTCGGATCATCATCCTGTACTCGTCGTGCTATCGGGTATGCCGACCCACCAGAAGCCTCCAGCGCCACGTCGAAAAATTGACTGGAAAACGTTCGCAGAAAAGATTGATGCTACTACGCCAACTCGGCCTATCACCACCGCCACCGACGTCGACCTTCTAGCCCATGACATCACTGCTTGCGTACAACAAGCTCTGGAAACAGCAACGATGACGCAGCAGCAGGGGAGAGTGCTACAGCCGCCCCTGCCAGCGCGCATCCGAAAACTTATTACCGAGAAAAGGCGACTACGCAAGCAGTGGCAACAAACTCGCTGCCCCACTATGAAGACGGCACTCAATAAACTCACGGAAAAGGTGAAGGCCGGGCTGAGTGCTCTGAGAGCCGCGAGCTGGGAGAAACATATAGACGCCGTGGAGGGCGACTTGCCCTCAATACATAGACTGTGCCGCCAGCTGAAAAACACCCCAGCTCCGGTGCGTCCACTACAGGGTACTGACGGGGCGCTAAAGTACGTCACGGGAGACTGAGCAGAGGTCTTCGCCGAGCACCTGGAGCGTCAGTTCCAACCGAACCCGACTACATAACATGAACATGTCGCAGCAGTCGAGAAGCACATTGGAGACTACTTCGCCAAGCCGATAGCTCCCGATGAAGATGCCATCTATTTCTTGCCTGGCGCAGTCAGACGCACCATCCTGAGAACGAAGCCCTGGAAGGCCCCAGGTGCCGACCACATCTCAAACACAGCGCAGCGCCACCTGCCACACCGCATGGTCGCGGCAGTGGCGCGCCTGTTCACTGGGATGCTCCGCACGGGTTCCTTCCCGGCCTCGTGGAAAGAGGGGCGCGTCATCATGCTGCCCAAGGCGGGCAAGAATATCCTGAAGCCGGAGAGCTATCGGCCGATCACTCTCCTGCCCACTATCTCCAAGGTGTTCGAGTCCCTCCTGCTGCAACATCTCATACCTCATATCTCACCGCGTGATGAACAGTTTCGCGCGGAACATAGCGCGACGCTCCAGTTGCCGAGGGTACTGCATCTGCTGTCGTCTACGATGAACAGGAAGGAATACGCGGTTGCAGTATTATAGTAAATTTTATTGAATTCCGTTCAATGATTTAGGCGTGAAAAGGTGACAGACAGACGGACAGACAGAGTTAATTTCGAATTTATAATATTAGTATGGATATTGGAGTACCTACTAAAATGCAATAGGTATCCTTAAAGTTTTGTTTCTATTCACCCCGTTTGACGGTACTTTTCACAAAGTTTAATATGACCTTTTCCAGTCAAATGCAGAAAGTTTTCTTTCTATATTATATATATAAAAAAACCGGCCAAGCGCGAGTCGGACTCGCGCACGAAGGGTTCCATACCATGATCGCAAAAAACGGCAAAAAAAAAAACACTTTTGTTGTATGGGAGCCCCACTTACGTACTTATTGTATTCTAAATCATCATTCAATAATTTTTCTAAAAAACTGTTTTACCGAAATCAGTATTTATTTTTTATTTTTTCTATCTCGAAGTAGAACTTCTGTCTGGTTTATTACTTGGAATATTTATTTTTTATTTTTTCTATCTCGAAGTAGAACTTCTGTCTGGTTTATTACTTGGAACTTGGGCCTAGGTTTTGAGAAAATTATTTTCGAAAATATGTGTTAGGGTTGTCACTATTTAGATTTAGATGAAATTTGGTATGGAGATAGTTTGAGAGTTGAGACCCTGGGAAGGACATAGATAGATAGATAAGTAAACCATTTATTTAGTGCACACAAAAGACACAGCACAACACACAAAATCACAATTAAACTACGAGTGGGGAGTTGTAGGTTATTAGGATAGTTTTTATTCCGGAAATCATCCATAAGCGGGTGTACAGGGGGATAGAGTTTGTATAGTAAACTAATAATTTCTCAAGTAGGTATATCAAAAAAATAGGTTATTGGAAGTACTAATGCTACGCAGACGAAGTCGCAGGCAACAGCTAGTTACATAGGATAATTATAATCAGATTATAATACTTTTGTCCCAAAATTCGTGAGCCTACACAGAGTATCCGCCGCATCGACCGGTCTTGAGCTTTATGCATCCAACGGCGTTATACGACCCTCACCTCACCAAAACTTCGGTCTACCTTGTGGTCTGGCCAGTGCTGGAATTAATTCTGGCCGAAATAACTGAACAAATCATTACTTTTTGGTCATCGGTGTGTGTCACTTCATATTTTCATATCAGATGCTCTGCGTCATACATATTATTGTCAAAGTATTGGCAAAAGTCGATTTCTAGTTTAGTTGTTACAAGTATTTTGTAAGTGATTAATTTATTTATTAGTTAACTTTTCTAGACGTAATCTACGCTCGTAGGTATCGTAACAAATTCGTTACGAAGACTAAACCTAGATCATAATGTCTAAAGTAGGTTTTGGTTTTACGGAGATGGAGGCTTCCGCCCATGGCCTAGTCCCCGCCCACCGGTTGCCACCGGTACTATTGAATTCTCAAGAAGCAACCGATCCTGAATTAAGCACAGTAAATATTTTTTTTCTTATTTATATTTTTTCTTCACAGCTGGTGTCGATGACGTCAGCCCCCATACCATGACGTGTCAAAAGTCACTCTGACACGTCAGTCTGCCCCTTACGCACACTGAAAATAACCTTGCTCTGAGCTTATGGCTACCCCCCAGGTACCTATTAGTAAATTACTGCTTTGGTACAGAAACAGGCACGTATATGGGGGGTATTACACCATCATATAGGATCATACATAGGATCTCTTATCCTACATATATCTAGATTCTAGAATCATATCTGCGTCACGGGGTCTCATTGCTAAGAAAGAATATTTGGTTCAAATAAATCTCACTAGATGACGTGACATGTACACACAATTCAATAGAATTGTGTTTAAAATTAACATTATCTGGAATTGAACATAAACATTGTATGTTCTTGTTTAATTAACTCTCATAAGTACAAAATTCAGTAATATTGGGCTCTTAATTCACATTTCAAAGATTATTTGAACGGATCATTTAAAATTGATGCCATAGATGGCGCATTTTTAAATTTCTGAGGCATTCAACTCGATTGTTAAAATTTGCATTTCAACACATATTGGTGCAAAAAACCTGTAACAACGTGCAAAAAAATACTATAAAACGAACCTTCACTGTATTTAAAGAAAAAATATTCACAAACCTCGTAAACCCTTTTACTTGCAAGGCGCTGCTAACACCATCTATTGCCGTGAAACGGGATCGAACGCGATTGATGTACTTACAAAAATAACAAGATGAAGCAGATGAAAAACGCTAGTTACGTCGGCACGGTTTTTTTGTATGGGATGAGGCATCTGTATGCTAGTATTATATTATCTGTGTCTGCGTATTACATTATCATAGTTCTTTGATTCTATTTTTGTCATATTTGCTTACATGAATGTGAGTGAAGCAAAAGAAGTAAAAGAAGTATGTAAGGATCGTAGCAGGTGGCGTTTTGTAGTTTCTGCCTACCCCCATGGGAAAGGCGTGAGTTTATGTATGTATGTATTTGCTTGCAATGGAGGACAAGTCGGTTGTGTGTACTACCACAAATTACGTAAGCGGCGGCGGCGGCACGGTAGTGATATCATTACATCGGCGGCGGCGGCACGGTAGTGATATCATTACATCGGCGGCGGCGCGCCGCAGCAGACAGGGTCAGCTACGAACAAATTGTCATTGTGCACGCACACACTGACATTAAGATTTTACAGGGATTCTCGGGCAGTATTGGACAGAGCTCGGTCGCGGCCACATAGTACATTATACATATATAGTGTCACGTGTGTTAGCGCGGGCGTTTGTCACGTCATTCACAGTCCAAAATCTATATTTATCAATGCCTTGCCCATGTTTCCCTAACATGTATTTAAAGAATATGTATCTTAGAATGCGAATTTTCTACACATTGACATACAATAATTTGTACAAGGTCGCAATCGACGTATTCTAATTCTAATCTACCACTCTTTAGTTTTTAAAAACACAACAGAAGTACATAGTTTATTAAAAAAACATTTTACAAAAAAATACTACTGACTTCCAAATAAAACTACAAAGTGAAAAATAACTTTATTTTTGGAAGTCGGTGTCTTTCGTAGGTACCAATTTATTGCGTTATAGACACCGACTTCCAAAAATAAAGTTATTTTTCACTTTGAAAGTCGGTAGTATTTTTTTTTTTTTACTCGGTAGTAGTTTTATTTGGAAGTCGGTAGTATTTTTTTGTAAAATGTTTTTTTTTATTTTCACGTTTTAGTTGTACCTACCTAATAGGCAAGTTGTTTAGTAAGTTACCTATAACGCCAGAACAGATTACCCGAATATCATGAAACTTGAACATAACTGGTGAAATGAGAGATCTGCGTACCCCTTAAGAGCAGACTGGAGTGATGTTATTTTATGAAATGGTGAAAAACAGTTTATTTACATAATATAATACATAAGTACAGTATTATTTATAAACTAATATTAAAAATAAAATAAGAATAAAGATATGTACATTTACGGGGCGTCAAAAAATTCGTCCACATCGCTGTCAACAGGAAAAGTGCCCAGAAGGCTGGCAGCATTGCCACGTTGGATGGCAATGCTGATTCTTTGGCCAAAAAAAAGGCCAGCCCTCTGGTCTCGAGAAGAGTCGACCAACCGTTTGGCGATATCCCGAAATAATATGTGAGCACTCGGACCCCATGGCCCTAGTGTTTCAACCCCAAACGGCTCAAACACATAATTACCAATTAAATTGTTGTATTTGCGCCGTTTGTGGTTTTCAGCACCTGCAGCAGCCGCCCCAGCGCAGCCCACCGTGCTAGGAAGATGGGATGGTGCAAGGGTGTCGACGCCAGTTGCATCCCACACCAAAGACCTACCCAACTTCCAAGGCATTATGGTCATACCATCTGGTCTCTTCCCATCGACGCGTGCCAGGCCATTGGGTTCTAAGACAGCTGGCACCCCGGCGGTGGCAAGAGCACGACGGATGAGATCATTAATGCTAGCGTGCCGCGCAATCCGACCTGCACTCTTACTACAAGATAGGCCATGGTGACCGAGGCAGTCGACTGCTTCACCGCATTGACAGCGATGTGGAGCCCCACAAGGAGCGCCCAATCGCAGGCATGTAGCGAGTCGGAAGGTTGTGTCACCTAGCATAGTACCTATGTTAGGCGACGGTAGTGCCTGAAGCCAGAGGCCCGACTCCCACTCACCCACAGCCAGCAGGCGGGCACGCTCAGCAGTATTGGTAGACGTATTAATAAGGTTATTCCGTACCAACCTGCAGAGCAGCTCATCCCACTGCCTCTGGGAAAATGGGTTCTCGGGCCGATCCGTATCCGGGCAAGCCACTTTCCAGGCGTCCTCTGCGTCTGTCAAGCACGGCACTTCGGAGTCAACCAGGGAAAGAGCTAAAATTTTTCTGGTTAGCTTTTCAGTGCTGTGGACAGAAGACAGGAACGCTGGTAAGTTTACACTAGAAATTTTGCGGACGCCGAGGCCACCAAAACGAATTGGTAGGGTGGCTTGCAGCCACGCTCGGTCGTCCAAGGCCACATTAAGAATGGATGATAATGTGTTGCGAATAATTTGGTCAATTTTGTCCAAAAGTTGTGGTTTCTTCCAAAGAGGAGAAGAACGGAGAAAATACATAAAATTTGGACCGAAACAACAATATCTGATAAGGGTGAATGCCGAATGTAAATTAATTTTGGAGAGACTATCCGAAATATCATTAAAGTGTTTGATTTTGTCTTCGATGAAAGATGAAAAACTTTCTTCTAAAATTGGGGAACCTAGGAGGTGCAGGGAACTTTTTTCTAAGATTTTGATTTGCGGGGCTATTGCATTAAATTTATCTAAAGTCGATTGTCTGTCAGTAACGTCAGAGAGATAAATTTCGCACTTTGAGGGGTTAAGTTCCAGGCCAATGGATTTAAATTTCTGTTTGAGGAGTTGCAGGTCATTCAAAACGGTGTCAACATTACCTCCTAGCGTTCCATCATCTAAATACCACACGTTAAATTTTGAATTTAGTTGCTGGATTATGGGATGAATAGCTAAACTGAAAATGACAGGCCCGAGAGGATCACCTTGTTGGCAACCAACTGCAGATTCCAAAATGTTGTCCTTATACAATAATTTTGATGGATGTCTATATCATTGCCACATAAAACCATAAATTTCGGGTAGTACTTTTTTGACTTCAGCCAACAAAGTGTCAAAGTGTGTGTGTGTGAAATGGTGTAAACAATAAACAGACATGCGATTGCAGCAATCCCGAGAGATTTGCCATTATTTTTTGAAGAGTTCAGTTGTATATATTCGAAGTCCTTCATCAGATCTTCACCAAATTAAATGGGAATTGCACCAATTTCGGAACATACTCTTTCAAAATCAGCCCAGCTCCGTCCATTGAAAAACCTATCGGTGAACATAAAAAAAAAATTAAGAAAAACGTAATGTCGAACATAGAACCTCCTCCTTTTTGGGAAGTTGGTTAAAAATAATAATATACACTTTGTACCTACTTGTTTTAAAATTTGTAAAGGCCTTTTTTAATTAATTTATATTTTGAGGTACAACGGGAAAAACCTTCCTCACTCATAATTTATTTATTGAAATTGAAATAGAACGGCCGGAGCCAATTACACTATTGCAACAGTTTACAAACACAATATGTATAGATAACAATAATAATTAATGCAAAATCAAATACAATTAACAAACAATCAAAAATAAATAGCGTAAGCAAAACAAGAAACAAAATAAAATAAAAATCAATACAAAAAAAAATACAAATACCAAAAAAAAAAAAAAAATATTTTGACAAAAAATTACGAAATTAATTTAAGAAATGTCAAAAAAAAAAAACAATAATCCAAATGTCAATAAAAGGAAAAACAAAACAAAACTTCAATATTAAAAGTCAACAAGTACAAATCACAAAAACAAAAGGTACCTGGGTCTTTCACACACACAGTCACACACTCATCTCACAAAATCTCATGCACTCAGACAGTATCGTCTTCCACTCTTCGGCAAACATATCAAAATCCGTGTTTTGGTTCAGGAGAGAATTCACTGCAGAGAGTGTCCGTGGTATGGGTGATTTGGACCGCGCAACCGTACGACATGTGGGAACTGCCAAGAGCTGGTGTTTCCTGCCACGAATGTAGTTGCCCGGTACATACAAGCTACACATACGGTTATGTAGATCAGGAGCATCGATAATTCCCCTGAATATCTTGAATGCCACAATCATCTGGTCGCGCGACCATCTAACTTCAAGAGAATTGAAGCCCAGGCAACCCATCAAGAATTCTGTAGGATACAGAAAAGGGTAATAGCCATAAAGACGTTTATACATATACCTTAGGAAAGCTTTTTGCACTTTTTCTAAAGCTAGCGTATATTGCTTTTCGAAAGAATTCCAAACGCACGCGCTTGATTCAAGCTTACTACTATCATTTACAAAGAAACAAACGAAAATCCTAAGTCCTACGGAATACTCGGCACCCGGGTCCGACTCGTACTTGGCTGGTTATTATTTGTCATTTTGCCTAATCTTAATTACATTAAGTCTTTATGTAATTTTTATTCTGAAACTAGCTGTGCCCGCGGCTTCGCTCCCGTCAACTATCTACCCTACTTACCTATCTACCTACACCTTACCTACCCTACCTATGCCTTACCTACCCTACCTGCGCTTTACCTACCCTACCTACGCCTTACCCACCCTATCCACCTACCCTACTTACCCAACCTACGTCGTACTTACCCTACCTACCTACCCTACTTTCCCAACCTACGCCTTACCTACCCTACCTACCTACCCTACTTACCTATCTACCTACGCCTTACCTACCCTACCTGCGCTTTACCTACCCTACCTACGCCTTACCTACCCTATCCACCTACCCTACTTACCCAACCTACGCCGTACCTACCCTACCTACCTACCCTACTTACCTATCTACCTACGCCTTACGTACCCTACCTACGCCTTACCTACCCTACCAGCGCTTTACCTACCCTACCTACGCCTTACCTACCCTATCCACCTACCCTACTTACCCAACCTACGCCGTACCTACCCTACCTACCTACCCTACTTACCCAACCTACGCCTTACCTACCCTACCTACCTACCCTAGTTACCCAACCAACGCCTTACCTACCCTACCCACGCCTTACCTACCCTTCTTACCCAAACTACGCCTCACCTACCCTATCTACCCTACTTACCTAATCTACGCCTTACCTACCCTGCTTACCCAACCTACGCCTTACCTACCCTACCTACTATAAGAGGAGTAGTCAGGGAGCGCGACTAATTAAACATAGAAATAACTTTATATTTTATATATTTAGTAAGAATTTACAATATGCCTGCCTTCAGGCGGCCTCAATCCAATTCTCTGACATTCAAACTTAACAAAAAACATCTACAGCTATTCTCTGGTCGAAATTCATACATCTTTCAAGTAATAATTGTTTCCAGTGTTTTAATAGGCAAGTAGGTTGCCTTCTCAATTGGTGAGTCCTCACACTACCTACCCAACCTACGCCTTTCCTACCCTACCTACGCCTTAAATACGTGACCTACCTACCCTACTTACCCAACCTACGCCTTACTTAACCTACCTACCTACCCTACTTACCCAACCTACCCTACCTACCTACCTACCCTACCTACCTACCCAACCTACCCTACCTACCTGCACAGAACATTATTTAATTTAGGGCGAAAAATATCGACTTTATACAAAAAAACCGGCTAAGTGCGACACAGACTCGCGCACCTAGGGTTCCGTACCATTATCGCAAAAAATGGCAAAAAAAATCACGTTTGTTGTACGGGAGCCTCACTTAAATATTTATTTTATCCTGTTTCTACTGTATTTGTTTGTATAGCGGCAACAGAACTGAAATTAATCATCTGTAAAAATTTCAACTGTCTAGCTATCAGGGTTCATGAGATACAGCCTGGTGACAGACAGACAGACGGACAGACGCACCGCGGTGACTTAGTAATAGGATCCCGAATCCCGTTTTTACCCTTTGGGTACGGAACCCTAAACAACTAAAGACAGTTTTGTTGGTCGCCATCTAGTAGCTCTCCAGAACACTACTCCGAAACGAAAACGTTGATTCGAAGTACAGAGTTGACACCCCCTGCCTATCTACCTACCCTAATTGACTTGCTACTTATCGTTCCTATCTGCCAATTTTGTTCAAGTATCATTCTGCCGCGGAGAACGTTATCACCGCCATTTAGAAAATGATTTCAAATGCACAAAGCCATCTATCGAATACGGAGTTCAACTGTTCGAGTATCTGAATTGCGTAGTTCAGGTTCAGAAACATGGCGTGTGTTCAGTGTTGTGATATTTTACTTCTTGAACACTTTAAATTCATCTAACTTTTGATAGAGTGAACCGATTGCGATGAAACAAAAACTAAGTAATACGTCAAGTTACGCATAATGTTTATGTGTAAAAGCTATCTACATTGGCTTCGTACATTTTACGTGATGCCTGCACAAATAAACAGACAAACATATAAACGGATAAACAAACAGACAAAAATTTCAAAAATGCTGGCAATGGGTTCTGTAGGTTATCCTTTAACACCCTGGCTATTTTTTATTTTACTATTTTCAATGTACAAAAAGGACATCTTCAGATTTATTATATGTATTGATTACATATAGATGTTACTGTAGTTCTTAGTTGTAAAGGTCATTAAATTATTCAATATGACAAGTAAAAAATTCAATATCTAAGATTTAATAGTGTTTGCTTTACGCGTGCTTGCTGGATTTGTCGAGAGTCTTTGATACTGTCTTGTATGAGAGGCTTTGGAGGAAGTTGGGGGGTGCGGGTGTGCCGGCAGAAGTTGTCTCGGTGTTAGAATGTTGATATCGTTGTCAGCGAAACCAGCTGCGGTGGGCGGGGGCTCTATCTGATGAATACGGCATGGAGTGTGGTGTGCGGCAAGGGGGCATCACCTCTCCTCTGCTCTTCAACCTATATGTTAATGACCTTATCGGTGAGCTCAGCAGCACCCATACGGGTTGTTAAGTGGATGGGGTGTGTGTAAATAACATCAGTTATGCAGATGAAATGGTGCTGCTGGGCCCTTCGGTGGGGGCTGTTCGTAAACTGGTTGCGATTTGTGAGGCATACGCGGCGGATCATGGACTGAGATATAACACTAAGAAGAGCGAAGTTCTTGTCTTCAAGAGTGGAAAGCGTGGTCCAGTCCGTGTTCCGCGTATTATGCGTAATGGTGTGGCTTTGAGTGTAGTGACCAGCTCACACACAAAGCCACACCATTGTGACCGTCGAATTGCAGGATGATGCTGACATAGAGAGGGAACGCAGGGCGCCGGAAGTCCGGGGGAATATGATTGCGCGTCGGTTTGCACGCTTCTTGAGGGAAGTTAAGATAACTCTTTTTAAGTCGTATTGGCAATCCTTCTACTCGAACAGCTTGTGGGTGAATTACACCCAACGGGCTGCTATTGCTCTGCGTGTCCAATACAATAATACGTTCAGGGTGCTGATGCGGCTGCCTCGCTATTGTAGTGCGTCCGGCATGATGCGGAGGCGCGGACGGACGGTTTCCATGCGGTTATACGCAAGAGGGTAGCCTCCTTGTGGCAGCGCGTGCGAGGCATTAGCAACGGCATCTTGCAGATGATTGCGTCTCGAACGGATTGCCCAATCCAGAATAAATGGATGCGCATTTTTATGGGCGCTTACTAACATAGTTTATAAGCAATGTACTAACACCTTTTGACGTTATTTAGACGTTATTTTATTAATTTTAATTTTAATGTTTGTTTGAATTTTTTTTTTAATTGTCTAATTTGTAATTCTATGTTTTATGTGTTTTAATTATTCAATGTTTTTATTTTGTATATGGATTTGACATCTGAAATAAATGTATTAATAATGTATATCTGTACTAATATTATAAAGCATAAACAAACTCTTCAGATTTATATAATTTATATACATAGGCTGCACTAAAAGTATCGGGAATGGAATATTTCCACTGTTTCTGTCATATTAAAATCTTTTTTATTGAAAACTGCTTGGTTTTAAAAATCGAATACCATTTATTTATTTAAAAAAAGATTCTCGGTCTTGTCACAAGGTTTTGTCCAACTTGTTTAGTCGTTTAGAATATGAAATTGACTCGAGAAAATTCAAGACCGATGATTTGTTATGACTTTCGAAGTGGTTTAACACAAAAACAGTGTGTTGACCGGATGATTTCTGCATTTGGTGATGAAGCCCCATCCAAAACCACAATTTATCGCTGGTTTGCTGAATTTCAACGTGGACGTGTCAAGCTCAGTGATGATCCCCGTCAAGGTCGTCCAAAAACAGCAGTCACCCAAGAAAACGTTGATGCTGTGCGTAAGCTGATTGAGGAAGACATGTGATATACCGAGAAATTCAGACAACTTTAGACATTGACATGAGTCAAATACAAATAATCTTGCATGAACAATTAGGTGTAAAAAAGTTGTTTTCCCGATGGATACCGCATTCGCTCTGTGAAGAGCAAAAAGTGGCTCGCGTTACTTGGTGCGTCAGAACTCTCGAAAGATTCCACGCAGGATCCTCAAATGCTGTATACAACATCGTATCAGGTGACGAATCCTGGATATACGCGTAACGAACCCGAAACAAAAAACCAGTCACGAGTTTGGGTGTTCGAAAATGAGTTAAAGCCAACAAAAATTGTTTGTTCACGGAGTGTTGCAAAAAAAATGGTGGCCACGTTTGTCTCCAAAACCGGCCATGTTGCGACTATTCCTCTTGAGGGACAAAGAACGGTTAATGCAGAATGGTATGCTAGCATTTGTTTGCCACAGGTCGTTTCTGAACTCCGTAAAGAGAACTGCAACCGCCGCATCATCCTCCATCACGATAATGCGAGTTCTCACACCGCGCATAGAACAAAAGAGTTTTTAGAGCAAGAAAACATAGAATTATTAAACCATCCGCAATTATTAAACCATCCGCAATTATTAAACCATCCGCAATTATTAAACCATCCGCAATTATTAAACCTTCCGCCGTACAGCCCCGACCTAAGCCCTAATGATTTCTATTCTTTCCCTAAAATAAAGAATAAATTGCGGCTCAATCTCAGAATACCAAATTCTCAATATACCAGATTCTCAAAACACCAGATTATCTAAACACCAGATTCTCAATATATCAGATTTCGAACAGTCGAAATCAAAATATTTATTGAGACCAGACGGAATGGCTATAATGCCTTGGACTTTGGTGTGGGATGCAACATGTGTCGACACCGTTGCGCCATCCCATTATCTTAGCACGGCGGGCTGTGCTGGTGCGGCTGCTGCCGGTGCAGAAAACCTCAAACGTCGTAAATATAAGAACCTTACTGGAAGTTATATGTTTGAGCCGTTTGGGGTTGAAACATTCAGTCCATGGGGTCCGAGTGCGCATCGAGTTTTTCGAGAAATTAGCACAAAGCTCGTCCACTCTTCACGTGACCAGAGATTGATTCTGTGGCCTTTTCTTCGGCCACAGAATCAGCATTGTCATCCAACGTGCTGGGCAAATTCTGGGCACGTTTCCCATTGACATCGATGTGGACAATTTTTTTGATGTACAATGAGCTCTTTTCCCTCTCCCCTTTGTATTTGTATATAAGATTGTTTTTTTAAATATTCAATTGTATATACGTTAATATGTATAATTTTAAAAAATATATATAAATAATAAATATTTATTATAATAATATGTCTAAACATATATACATACGATGACTGATAAAAACCTCCTATAACAGAGGGGTAAAAAAAAAAAAAAAAACAAACATAAAGTCGAACATAGAACCTCCTCCTTTTTGGAAAGTCGGTTAAAAACTTAAACAACTGGCGTTGTTACCGACAAAAGGCGTTGTTTCCGACAAAAGGAATGTAATACCTCGATACTTTTGGATGTCAATAACAAAATAATAAGGAATGAGAGGCATACATGTAAACCAAACCGTAATAGAAATATCATAGAAGGCTGCATGGACGATTGTAAAAAAGAGGTATGTGTAAATTTCAATCGGTGCAAAACATTTTTGAAAATTAATACATGGAAGGAGACAAATTTAAATATTTAGAGCATGTAATACCGGAATTTACTTAAAAAAAGGACAACAATTTTATAGGGCACGAAACAAATATTTTAATTTAGTCCGAACAGCGTGTACAAATTTTAAGGACTTAAAGATTGCCAGAACACTTTGTTGAATTTTTTTTCTTGTATGATGACTATGATTTTGAAACACATGACAGAATTTTGATTTTTGGTACTTTAATGGCCAAAGAACTCTGCGATTTTTTAAAGTCAGTCAAAATACGTTATACGGTGCGGTACCTTTAAAGAGTATCCAAAACCGTTCTATCAGATGTACACCTTTCATGTGGTTTTAGCACGCAGTGAAGATACAATTAGTTTTGTATCTTTAATTTATGCGTTGCTTCCTAATAAAAGTCAACGCACATACAAACGGCTATTTTCGATATTAAAAGAACAATTTGGATTGGAGTTGGCAGTATATAAATGTGACTATGTAGTTGCTGTAATACAAGCCGTGAAAGAAGTATATCCGGATGTAAAAATCAAAGGGTGATTACCATTTCTGCAAAGCTGTCGAAAGAATGTGCTATAAGTTAAAATTTAGTGAATCCGATAAAGGTTGCGAAATAACACATCTTTTCTCACAGTTAGCATTGCTTCCTCCAGTAATAATTCCCGAAGCGTACTTCGCTATAAGTGAAATGGCATCAGCCAATGAGATTTCATCAAAATTGTTTACGAATTTGAGTTTATTTTAGTTTGTTTCTGTTGTTCACGATTTATTTTTATTTTTTGTGCGAATAATTAGGTATCTGTAATTTCATTATTTCAGCTGAAAGAATAATGTTTATTTGGAAAGAGATCGTGAAACCAAAAAAAGAAAAATAAAAGAAAATTTTCTTTCTACAAGCCTTTTTTGGCGCAGCCGTGAGGCACACACTGCCGCCAAAAATAGTTCATTTCAGCATTCATGCCAGACAGATGCTGTCTGTCACCGGTTTTCTATTTCTAATGATTTTGATGTATATTCACAATAATTATAAATGATCAAAATATAAAACGAAGTGAAAACTTAAAACTTTGAAATGTCTTTTTTTTATTTTACATTAATATATAAATAAATATATAAATATATATTTAAAAATATATTTCTTTAAAATATAAGTAGGTAGCTACTTACTAACTATTTTTATTGACTAATTTTATTGACAGAAAGTATAGAGTCTGATAAATTAAGAATCTGGTGAGTGGAGAATCCGGTGTGTTGAGAATACGGACAATTCAGAATCTGGTAAATCGAGAACCAGGTTAATTAAATTGCGAATCTGGTGAACTGCTCATGAGCCAAATTTAAGAGCATTTCTTGTAAGAAGGCATTCCATATTTCTACTTCGAGTAGGATGGATATTCGTACGCTAGGTAGCTAGGTATTGCGACCCCCTACTGCACTTATTCAACGGGAGCCATTGGTGGCATTTATTAGACCTGCATTGAAGAATATTTTTTTTTTATAAATCCCTCACCATCTTTTCGCCACAAAATATTTTGCGACCGTCCTTGTCTGACTTATAACATTTTTCATCGCTAAATATAACTTATAGTTATTGCACCAATCGAAATCTTAAATATCTTAAATATTTTAAGAAATTCCCAAATCTGTAGAATATGACATTACAGATTTATGGCGGTATATCTAGTTTTAACTATTTTTAACTAATTTCCCTTTAAGTCTTACTTCGTTACACAACGATTTAAAAAATGGGCCCTCAGTCCAGATGCACATGTTCCCGCAGGGTTATTACGTATTTTTTGCAAGAGCAAAACGATAGCGATTTTTGCGCAATAATTGCTCTTCCACACAAAAGTTTTAGAGTTGTTGTCGGTTTTTTATTTAAATAAGTGCATTTGACAAACAGCGAGCGATTAGCAAACGATTGTGTGGACCTAACATACCTTCACTGCAGGTAATTCCGACTTTTATGACATAAAGCGTTTGATCGCTATCGTTTTGCTCTTGCAAAAGATACGTAATAACCCTGCCGGTTTTGCCTGTTAATAACTGTAAAAAAAAACTTGTTGCCCGTTGATTTTACGCACACTATAACATCTATGTTGGAGTGCCCTGGAAACCTATCTGATTTGCTGTGTGTACGTAGGGTAGAGAGGTAGGTAGGTAGGGTAAGGTAGGTAGGAAAGAATGGTAGGTAGCCAGTTGACGGGAGCGAAGCCGCCGGGGACAGCTAGTTATCATATAAATATGACTCATAGGTCTAATGATCATAGATCAGTGGCGTAGCGTGCCTTGGCGGGGCCCCGTATAAAAATTGTTTGGGGGCCCTTATGAAGGGTAAAGATTTCTCACAAAAGAAATATATTCATCATAATTATCTGTCACTTTATCCAAAATTTTTACAAAAGTTCATATTAAATATACACTCTCCTTGCATTTTTTTCGGCAAACTGATTTATTAAATTATTTATAGCTGATGATGACTTTAGTTTTTCTAAAGTTTCTGCCTCTATGGACAATAGTAACAGGTATGACAGGCGTTCATGTCCCATCGAAGTTCTTAGGTAATCTTTTATCAGTTTTAATTTTTGCTTACGCTCGTCGGGGGCCCCCGTGGCCCGGGGGCCCCGTATAATTGATACGGTAGATACGGCGGTAGCTACGCCCCTGTCATAGATATTATATTATATCATAGTGTTATACCTTCTTAAGGTTAAGCGACCTTAAGAAGGCTATATTTATATATATAGGCTTTCTGAGGCATTCCACTCGATTGTTAAAATTTGCATTGTAACACACTTTGGTGCAAAAAAACTGTAAAAACGTGCAAAAAAATACTATGAAACGAACCTTCACTGTATTTAAAGAAACAAATATTCACGAACCTAGTAAACCCTTTTACGTGCAAGTCACTGCTAACACCATCTATTGCCGTGAAACGGGATCGAACGCGATTAATGTATTTACGAAAATAACAAGATTAATCAGATGAAAAACTCTAGTTACGTCGGCACGGTTTCTTTGTATGGGATGATGCATCTGTATGCTAGTATTATATTATCTGTGATATAGGCATACTTCTCAGCTACTGGGTTGCGGAGGTCAGATAGGAGGAACCCAACGAACTCCGGCAAGGATTAGGTAGATGATGATGATGATAATGGTAGAGTAGGTAAGCCGCACGTCTGCGTAAATCTATTTTTACAAGATAGGGCAACGCCATCTAGTGACGAGAGGAAGAACTAGTAGAAATCCGAAACTATTACTTGTCCTCTCTTACATAGCTCGGTCTTCGTCATATGGGAATAAACCATATATTTTCTGTTTCGTTTAGAATATAGTATTTATTATAATATTTATTAGTCTATTGTTTTAGAAATTATTTATGTATTTTATTAGTTAGATAGTTTAATAACCAATTTTAATTATTGTTCATTTTAACCCACGCCGGAAAAATAGGGGTGTTATAAGTTTCACGTGTGTTGCTGTGTATCTGTGTATCTGTGTGTCTGTCTGTGGCATCATAGCGCCTTAACGGATGAACCGATTTCGATTTAGTTTGTTTTGTTTGAAAAGTAATTTTGTCGAGAGTGTTCTTAGCTATGTTTGAATAAAATCGGTTCAGCCGTTCAAAAGTTATGGGGATTTTACTGTTTGAATCGGGGTGTTATCGCAAGATAAATGTGTCGGGGGTTTTTTAAATTTTACTTGTTTATTTTTATTTTGGACTCCTACCACTGTTGTGTTCTTCTTAACCCAAAGGTTAACTGGTAGAGAATGCCTTGCTGCATTAAGTCCGCCTATGTATCACCATTGTACATGAAGTTTAAATAAATAAATAATTAGTAGCGCCATCTAGTATCAAGAACATTCTGGAAGTTTCTAGTCACTTCGGGAACAATCATTTCAAAAGTCGATTGTTCTGAAAGATTCTCAAATTATCTAGAACAGTATGAAAAGTTCTAGAAACATTTTCCGTGCTATATAAAGAGCGGTCGGGTTCGTCTTGAGTGAGTTTCATTGTTTCGTTTGAGTTGAGAAGCGATACAGAGCGATCGGAAAAGGAAAATAGAGCGAAGTAATTGAAATGTTTAAAAAGTGTTTTTTTAATAAAGTGTGATTAATTAAAGTCTTCTGTTTAAATAATTTATACCTGAACCCCAGCTCGTAACACTATGAATACCTACTTAGTGGGTGTACAATTTTTATTAGAAAGCTATTCCGATTTTTTTTGCTCCAAAATTATGCCAATAAGTAAGTAGCTATAAAAAACTGATGTGGTACGTACCTACATATAAGTTAGGATTTTTTTGCTTACCATACTTAATGTAAGGTACGGCTGAAATATCTGAAAACCAGAATACCTACCGAAATATCAGTGATAGTGATGTGGATTCTTTCCAATTAAAAGTATCGATATCGATGAGAATTCATCATTTACTAAGTGAATCTTTTTTATAATAAGTAGGTACATATAAGTTGGTAAGGTTCACTGTATCCTGTATTCAAGCAATATTTTTGTTATAGGGAATTATTATACGTCGGATCCCAACAAATGGGACGACTTTTGATGACTGTAACGTTTCCAAATCTGTGTCTGGAGGGTAATTTTGTTTTGTATTTTATTTTTTATTTACCTTTACATGTTTACCAGTTTTTACAGTTATGCTGAGTTGGTAAGTTTAAGTAGGTCCTTACCTATGAGGGAGGAGGCGGCGGAGCGTCGGTCTCGACGCTTCGCCGCACACGCGGAAGGCGGCGTCTGGCCTTCGCGGGCCAGATGCTGCATTGGAGGGGACCGTAGGTCCAACGCGGTGAGGTGCACGGCGCGGCACACCGTCTAGGTGTGCCCAGCGGGGGCGTAGCTGCGCCGTGCCCTGAGGAGGAGATGTGTGACAGGTCCTCTCGCTGCCCGGTGTGGTAAATCCATGCTGGGGGGCGGGGAGGCCTGGGCGGCGGTTGCCTCCTTTTGCGAGGACGCCATGTCGCAAAAGGAGGCAGCGGTGGGGGTGGGAGAGGGCGGTTGTACGATCGCCTGCGCCCACCCCCTGGTGGTGATTAGCGGGCGGCAGGTGCGGGGGCGCCTGTCGTCTGCATTGCACAATCGCCACCCTCGTCGGGCGGGAATGGCCGATCACTCACGGTCATTCCCGGGCCCCTCCGCTGAGGGAGGGGCGTGCGGGGTCCGCCATTGTGGTGGGCATTCGTCGGCGGAGGACTGGGCGTAAGGCCGCGTTTCCACTGACGCGGAGCTGGGCGGAGACGTGCGGAAGCGACCAATTACAATGGTTGAAATCCCTCATCGCGTCACTCGTCTCGTCTGTGATTGGTCGCTTCCGCACGTCTCCGCCCAGCTCCGCGTCAGTGGAAACGCGGCCTTAAGGCTGTGCCGGTTTCCCAGTCCTCCTCCATAAAGACGATGCGGGAGTGCGCTGGTTTATTTTAGTGGGTATACCGGGCTTGTTCGGGGAGTCCCACATAGCCCGTCCATTCCCCCGATGGGCGGGTATGCGTAATGCATTTTTTTCCAGCGTTATCAAAAAAAAAAAAAAAAAAAAAAAAAAAAGGTCCTTACCTATGAAATTGGCGTTTTGTCGTACTGGCCACTTTGATCTCAAATATCTCCTCGGTGGCGGTCTCCATGGTTTGGAATTACAATTTTAATTTTATACTGCTATCATGCTTTTGTGTTTGGAATTTCTCTATTGGTTTTTCTTTGCGGCAGTCAGTTTACAAAATGGAAAACTTGAAATATCGCGTTATTTACGAGTACGAGTTCCATCGTGGCACCAGTGCTGCAGAAACGGCTCGAAGGATTAATGATGTGTATGGTGACGGTGTCGCAAAAGAAAACACAGTGCGTTTTTGGTTCCAACGTTTTCGTTCAACCTGCAGAACAAGCCCCGTAGACGGTCAAAGACCAAAGTTGATAATGAAGAATTATAGGCTATTGTGGAAGCGGATCCATCGCAAACCACGTCCGAGTTAGCTGCAGGCTACGGTGTTAGTGATAAAACTGTTTTAATCCACTTGAAGCAAATTGGGAAGGTGAAAAAGCTTGAAAGGTGGGTACCTCATGAATTGAGTGCAGCAAACCGACAAACGCGCGTCGACTGCTGCGTTACATTACTCAATCGGCACAATAATGAAGGGCTTTTAAATCGAATCATTACCTGTGACGAAAAGTGGATCCTGTACAATAATCGGAAACGCTCATTGCAATGGCTGAACCCTGGCGAACCAGCCAAATCCTACCCCAAGCGAAAATTTACTCAAAAAAAATTACTTGTGAGCGTTTGGTGGACAAGTGCCGGTGTCGTTCACTACAGCTTTCTTAAATCTGGCCAGACGATTACGGTGGATGTCTATTGTCAGCAACTGCAAACCATGATGGAAAAGCTAGCTGCTAAACAGCCGAGGCTGGTCAATCACTCTAGGCCACTGCTGCTTCAGGACAACGCTAGACCACACACTGCCGCTAGACAACAGACGGCTACCAAATTAGAGGAGCTTCAATTGGAATGTCTAAGACATTCAACGTACTCCCAGGACCTTGCTCCAACAGATTACCATTTTTTTTTCGAAATTTTGATAACTTCTTGCAAGGGAAAAATTCAACTCTGATGGGGCAGTCCAAAGCGCCTTCAAAGATTTTATCGATTCCCGTCCGAATGTTTTTTTTAGTAAAGGGATCAATGAACTACCTATGAGATGGCAAAAGTGCATAGATAGCAATGGTACATACTTTGATTAAATAAATATATTTAAAAAAAACGACTATGTTCCTCCCTTACAAAACGCCAATTTCATATGGAATGACCTAATAATTATGTAGCTTCGTGCAATTTATTTATCATGTTTCATTCTATAACTCCGTGTTGTTTCCAATTCTATTCTTATGTAAAAGTAAGTTACTGCAATTTTATTGCTTTTATTTTTATTTATTTTTCCTCGTTCCATAGGTCCTCATTTCTACTGTCATCCTTATTTACATCTATTCTCGAAGATGTAATGACTCAACTATGGATTCTAGGTAAAAATAATATAAAACCAATACATACATATGTACTTGTTATGTTAGTGTCATCATCATCATCATTCGTCATCTTCAGCCTTTTTAATGTTTCCACTGCTGGGACACTCTCTGTGAGAAGGAATGGGTCGTTATCCACCACGCGAGCCCAAAGCGGGTTGGTGGATTTCACATGTATTCGAATTTTTGTTTCTAGGACACGATGTGCGTAAAATTATGTAGTATGTAAGCGTAAAAATTTTTAGTATTTTGCTATACTCTGATGCCTACACTATTGCCTTAGTGCCTACCATTTTTATGTATCAAAGACATTGTTAACCCCCGCCGGAAAAAGAGGGGTGTTATAAATTTCACGTGTGTTTGTGTGTCTGTCTGTGGCATCATAGCGCCTAAACGGATGAACCGATTTTGATTTCGTTTTTTTGTTAAAAAGGTGTTTTTGTCGAGACTGTTCTTAGCTATGTTTGAATAAAATCGGTTCAGCCGTTCAAAAGTTATGGGCGTTTTACTGTTTGAATCGGGGTGTTTTCGCAAGATATCGTGTCATAATGACGTGTTCAATAGATTGCCGATCAAAGCGTATCTACTATGTACTAGATAAATTATGTAGCACGAAATAAAATGTGTCGGGGGTATTTTAAATTTTGAAATTTTACTTGTACAATTAAAAACCGTACTAAAACATGGTTTTCATTAATGTTTTTAGAAAGATGCAACAACGAGCTTGCTCTCATAAGGACACTATCAGACATCGATTGTTTGAAGACTATCAAATTTGGTGTATATGATGACAATGAAGTTAAAGATGAGCTTGAGGGAATAGACCCTAAAAATCTTAACTGCACCATTTACAAAATAAAAAAACTTGAAGCTGACAGGTGTAATTTTTTTTTAACTACCGTATTGATTATTCTTTCAAGTACTATTTTAATAACGGAATGAAACCTTTCTATATTTTTTAGGAAATATGTGAAAAATGTTATGGTTGCAACATTTATGGGTCTAGCGCAATCCTCTAGCTTTGATGATTTGGCAAGTTGCATCAATGCATTCGAGGAGCGTGAACGCTACCGGGATCAATTAATTGAAGAAGAAAATAAAAATAAGATGTGAGATAGTTATTGATGATGCTTTTCAGTTACAGTACTTTGTATTATACCTTGTTCTTGGCATATTGAGTTGATTAATAATTTTATTTTCTGCTAGACTTCGTAAAGATTTGAGTAGGCAACTCAGACAGCAACGTAATCATATCAAAACTGTATTGTATGACACTGAAGTTATCATTGACAAACTAAGGACTGCGCTCGAAGTAAGTCTGCAAAAAGTTGTTAATCAATAACACCAGACTAGGACCTAATATGTTTTATTTTTGAAAAAATTGAGATGTTAGATACCTACGTTAATTTTTTTTTTTTTTTTAACAATCTTTTTTCGTATTCTTCTCAGCAAACCCTTTTATTTGATACCTATATCATGGCAGTGCTCAAAAAATAACTAGTCCACCATCTTGGGCCGTCCGCCATATTGGATTTATGACGTCACTTATCTAAATGCATTGTCATCCAAACTAAACGTGTATACAAAATTTCATCTTAATCGGTGGAGGATAACTGCTTTTCAGTTGCAAGATTTGACCCGACCCGAACACTTACCTAAATACATACAAAATCTGTTCCTACATCCATACATTGCAAGTTATTACTAAATGCTTGTAAAAAAGTGTTTTAAATTATCCTGCGACAATACATTTGTATTATTAAACATTGGATAGTTTAAAAAAATCAATGGACATCATAATCGATGATATTGAAAAAGATAAAGTATTAATGTAAGTATTTATTTTTTAGGATTCAGTCTTGTACGCTGAAGTCCGCAGTCGCTACACTGATAACTGGCAAGTAGCAAGGACAGAACAACATGCGCAGACGATTTTTAATATTGAATATAAGCCTGCAACTAACATTGAATATTACAAACAGAGAACTGACCATGAAATAAGAGTTCATACTGAAGTGGAAACATTGGTTACCATTACAATTAACGTTAGTTTTTTTTAATTTGCAAACGGGAATCCACTGGGTGCGAAACGCTCAGACCTGGTCGATGTGGTGGCACAAGGGGGAGCCCTTTTTAGCCACTCGTTCCACTAGAATCCCCTATTTCAATCCCCCAGGGGATTGTACAGCACTCAGTGTTCCACTACGATCCCCTATGCAGGAGATTCTATAAGTACTAATAAATTATTTTCCTTTAAAGTCCCTTCTAAATAAAAGAGCCACCTATAAAATAGCAATAATTAATAAATAGTATTAAAAATCGGTCTACAGAGGGGATTATAATGATGTGAATTATTTTTTCTAAAATAAGTTTGATGTTGAAAAAAAAAAATACCAAAAGCGTTGAAGAGTTTCGCAAGTTCGACTAGTGCAGCATCTCGGTGGCGTTGTCAAGTCCCACCTAAGGCGTTCGGTTTTTATCAATATTTAGCTTATTTAAGTACATTTTATTATATATATATATAGTTGGGTTCTCTAACAGCAAACCTCAGTTTCGTAGAAATATGACATTTGAGGATAGTACATTCATGTGCACAACAAAATCTTATTAAAAAATCTTAACAATATTAAATACTTTAACATTTATTTACATTTATTTAACGTTATAAACGCAAAAAATAAAATAAAAACCTTTTCTACTTAAAAAACTAGGTCATCGGTCCACCTAGTGGAAGGCCTTCCAACGTATCGTCTTCCGGTTTGCGGTCGCCATTCCAGATCTTTTCGGCCCATCGGCCATCCGATATCCTCACTTCTGACGTAATCACGCAAGGAACGTGTTTTTTTTGCCATTTTTTGCGATACTGGTACGGAACCCTTCGTGCGTGAGTCCATATCGCACTCGAACCCTACGCCATCGAGACGCTGCACTAGTCGAACTTGCGAAATTCTTCATCGCTTTTGGTACTTTTTTTTTCAACATCTTACTTATTTTAGTAAAAATTATTAACATCATTGTAATCCCCTCTGTAGACCGATTTTTAATTCTATGTATTACATAGTTATTTTATAGGTGTGTTTTTTTATTTAGAAGGGACTTTAAAGGAACGGAACTTATTAGTACTAGAATCCCCTGCATAGGGGATCGTAGTGAAACATTGAGTGCTGTACAATCCCCTGGGGGACTGAAATAGGGGATTCTAGTGGAACGAGTGTTTTTAGCAGTGGTCGTCTTTCAGCTGAAATGATGATGATGAACATTCAATCTATCTCTTCACGTGACCAGAGGGCTGACCTTTCTTCGGCCAGAGAATTATCATTGCCATCCAACGTGGCAATGCTGCCAACGTTCTCGTTACGTTTCCCATTGACATCGATGTGGACGAATTTTTTGATCCACAATAAGCCCTTTTCCCTCTCCCTTTTGTAAAATGAATGTGATCAAGTTGTATTTTTTAGAATATTCAATTGTATATAAGTAGGTATGTTAATAAATACTGCTTAAGTATTGATTGAGCATTATAATAAGAAATGCGAATATATCTATCAAAAAAAATCTTGAATTTGCTTACATAATTTTTACCTAAAAACTTATTACAGTGTTTAATAATTTCATTCCAGTTTTCTTCCTTTCTATAACGATTTATTAACCTGCTTATAATATTTAAGGAAACATTAGCAAAAATTGAGGAGTGGATGGACAAATTTGAAAATGACATGGAAAAAGTCGAACTCAAAATACAAATTAAGAAAAATCAATACCAAGACACGCGTGACAAAAGAATACGATACGAAGATACGGTTGCTTACTTAAATTATTCTGATTGTTCAACAGTCTCTTGTTCTGTCTCCTCTATCTACTTGTTTAGCTGATTTCTCAGAAATATTCATACATAGTTACCATTATCTTCACCTTTGCGAACAAATCAACGGGTAGACAGGTGACAAACAGGCGGTAGTGGTGGACTATCCATCAGCAAACTATAGCGGTTCACTGCTTATTTATGGATACTGAACATCTGGTTTTGGTCAGCCAGCTTCCGAACATGTACCCTTCGACTGCACAGCATGCTTTTCCTCTTGTTTACTTCTTTTTAGTTCGCATTTTAAGCAGTCGGGTATATTTTTTTTTCACTTTTTCACTTTTTGCTCTAAAAGTGAGCCTTTTTCGGCAAACAAAATTAAATGCCCAACCGCAGCTCTATAAATACTATAGGGACCAAACTAAAACCTTCTCAAAATCATAGCCTGCAAATGTAAGAAGGGATGCAGAGGGGCTGTACTTGCCTGAGAGCTTTGCTGAAATGCCTTTTATAATTTACTCGAACATGGCGCTCGATGTTTTGTTACAACCTGATTTTAAAAACCAACGCGCGTTTTGGTGAAGAATTTTATCAAGCAAAGACGCGAGCGTGGGTGACGTGGAGTGAGGTCAATAATAAACTCAAGGCACAATGAAATGTTACAGGTAAATGCTGTCGAACGCAGCGTGGAACATTCGCATGAACGTTACATTACATGGAAATGCTTTAGGAAACTGAGCATTGGCCTGTCAATGTACCATTCGTAAGACCGTTACAATAAATTATAATGCTCCCGAAAATACCCAAGTTTATACTTACAACCTTTAGTCTCAAAGACTTCATTTTGTGTTTTAATGAAAGGGTATAAAATGTACTTCAACTTACTGCTATAAGTAACTTTTAATGATTTTTTTACTTAGGACGAGCGATTTCGTCAATATTTTGATCCTTATGGAAGCAATCCTAAAAAATGACAATTATCGCGAAAAATGGACTTTGCATAGCTTAGTCCCTATAGAGATTATAGTACTGGTGTGGTACTGGGGTTAGGCTTAAATAGTTACAAATTTAATGAAGTTTAAAAAAGTATCGAGATTTTCAGCTCCGCTCTCATTCAAATACACTATCCCCTACATCCTTATATTTGCAGGCTATGATTTGAGAAGGTGTGTTGGGGTTGGTTAGTTTCTATTGCTAGTGGGATGAGGCTGCAGGAGCTCATTTCTCAACCCTCCTTCTCTTCCTCCAGCCACTTTTGCTCTTGGTGGTAGGTGCGGAACGCATGGAAATCTTGAAAATCTTCGAAGGACCATAACTTAACTTGGTCCCTATAGCGTTTCTAGAGCTGCGATTGGGCTTAAATTATTGCAAATTTCAAGAACTTTAAAAAAGTACGGAATTTTGTGTGCCAAACGCTTAGTTTAATGACATTTCATTTAAAATTTCGCCGTTTTAATGTCGATTTCAACTGAGTTGATTAATATAGTAGGTATCTTCTCAATTTGAGGCAGCTCGCAACTTGAATTTCGTCGCTAGAAAGCACTTAAACTCTCCTATACCTGTCCCTGTGATTGGTTTGCATTGATAGATGTCCGATATCTAAGAATAAAAAATCTATCGATCCTAATGCCGACTATGCTGAGCAAACAATTCTCTCGGGCATCTCTAATATAAGTGTTTGTATATTTTAGCTCGAGAAACATGACCTGCAAATGAAGGAATGGAACAAATTCAAGGAAGACCGCGAGATAGCACGGCAATACTACGAGAAGATGCAGACTTCCGCTATCATTGTGCAGGCTTGGTGGCGTGGCTTGCTTGTGCGCCTGCATCTTGGACCTTACCGTAGAGCCGGTAAAGCCAAGCAATCCAAAAAGGATAAGAAGAAGTAGAGCGAATATTAAGTAAATGTTCCATGATATTTTAATAAATTACTTAATTAATGTAATTTTGTTTTTAAATTCATTTATTTAATAAACTAATTCTACTCCGTAGTGAAGCGCATGAACGTGTTGCATGATTTCGAAAGATGTGCTATAAATACATATCTATAGATATGCGTTTATACATTGATTTCCTGCGATCTTTACCAGATCATCGATCTACATTTTGGCGGCATTCGTACATTGATCCTTCTGGTAAGCGGTCGATCGTCCAGCACCCTGTTTTAACACTACGAAGCACACTCCTTCCCTCACATTTTTTAAACTCAACAATATTCATTGCGTGCTCTACACTGACGGGTATACAATTTTTTTTTAACATAATTGAAGCAATGAATGCAAGGAAAGCATACCTTGCGCTATTCTTTGAACTTATACAATTTGGATGCTGAACATTTGGCCCATAGTGAAACATGCTGCAGACTTTGGGAAAGGCCTATACTGATGCGGACGGAGTATTTATAGTATAGCAATATTACAATCTATCAATCTAGTTCAGCCGTTCTGCGGACAATATGGTTCGCCCATGGCTCCTTGGATTAAGGTGGCTTGCCGGATTATGTTGGTTAAGCAGGAAAACATCGACAGAGGAAAAAATAACTAAAAATATGCCCCGTGCACACCAAGAACTAACTAAACGAATTAACGAAAGCTCAGTCAGTGTGGCGAAGTTCAGTTCGACGGACGTCGCTCACCATGAATATAATCAATGAAGAAAGTTCATATGATGAATACATATGTTACACATTGAAAAAGAAGATTAATACTGATCTATAATTATTTAAATGGACATTCCAGAACAATTAAAAAAAAATTGCTCCATATTCGCTACAAAACGACCGTGCGCACGACGCAAGACACAGGACAGCACTAGCAAAGGATGTGCGAAGGGGGTTCGTGGTAGGCGGGAGGGGCTTAGCTTAGCTCGTGTAGTTGCGTAATGGCATGGCATACACAACTAACTTAGGTTTGCATGGTTTGCAGTCTATACACTAGTATGAAAAACTGTGTCAGCCATGCGAGCTAAGCTAAACTAACTTAGCTTAGCTCTTGGTCTGCAACCGGCTAAAACATTTTAATTAGAACCATCTTCAGCGACCATCATGCTAGAATCAGTAGTCTTGTATCTTGAGACACTGCAGCATTTGGGACGGGAAATAGCTACCTTAACGCCTGAGAGTAGATCTATTTACTGTGTTTAATCTTGCCTAGCCAGACAGGACATCATCATCATCACCATCATCATCAGCCTTTTAATGTTCCCACTGCTGGGATACAGGCCTCCTCTCTGTTAGAGAGAATGGACTCTAATCTAATCCACCACGCGGGCCCAGTGCGGGTTGGTGGATTTAATATCATATTTTCTCGAATTTTTGGTTCTAGGGCATGCTGGTTTCCTCACGATGTTTACCTTCACCGTTTTGAGAGCAGTGGTGATGAAATAACTCTTAGTTTTCGGAAAACTTCTTGGCCACCCTGAAGTTGGCTACAATGGCTGCGCAGTAGTAAATCTTATACAAAAAAAAATTAAATCAAAAAATCAAAAAACCCGACTGCTTAAAAAGCAAACTAAAAAGACGTAAACAATCAGAAAATGATGATGCGCAGGCGGAGGATACACCAGATTTTGGTCAGCCAGCCCGCGAATATGTATCCTCCGACTGGTTTTGTGTTTTTTTTTATTTAACTATTTTTATTTATATAATTTATTGTACACCGTAATAAAAAATAAAAAATGAACTTAATACTAAAAACATACAATGGACGGCATTATCGCATACCGCGATCTCTTCCAGGCAACCTGGACCTATACCTAATTTGTTTTTTTTTTTCGAATTAGGTCCATTTAAACATATAAATGTTATATATATTTGAAATCATCTTAAAGCCCTTTATTTTGATACCCCTTACGATGGGTTTGGAAGAAAACAAATTTGGGCCCCCACAATATGGCACCCAAAATCCGCAATTTTTCTATTTTCAATTTTAATGTAGCCGGTTGTATGGGATAGGACGAATCGATTGACGTAAGAACCATAAAAATCGGCCAACGCGTTTGGTCTCTAGAACGCCACATAGGAACAAACATACATACATACATAACTAAATACATACCATACATACATAGACTGATAAACACATTACCCTCCTTCGGCAGTCGTGTAAAAACAGCATCGTTTCGTGCCTTGCGCATCGGCAAGCTAACTTCAGTTTGGCTCAGAAGTTTGGCGAAAACTATACATAAAGAAAAGCGCCTGCCTCAGTGCGAACCCACGACCTACAACTTGTAAGTCGCGGTCGTTACCACTTTTTTTTTTTTTTCCTCTGGCTTGGTCGTTACCACTGATTGAATGCGATGACTGAGACCCGCCGGTCGTGACGTGACTGACTGGTGACAAAACGTGCATGAGACGTAAGTGTGTGTTCGTATTTTTATCCTGCAAATATTCTCGTTTGACAGTTATGGTAAAGAACAGAACAAGAACAGGGAGTGACTGAATAAAATAAATATTACCGATCTGTCTGTCAATCATTCTGATGACAATGTTTTGGAAAACACTCCCTGTGTTCGATGACTATTTTATCTTGGCGTTTAAATACCTTAAATAATGATAAAATATTCACCATCTTCAACAACCTAACTTCGCCCTCAGCTGACTATTAAGTTTATTGTCTTTTGCTTTAGATCTGCAGTACATTTTCAAACACTTTACGCAAAAATAAATAACTAGCATTAAACTATATTGTTTAGTTATTAATAATAATAAATCGATACTTTTTATTGCTTACATGCTCACATCACTACGTGCAACGTCAACGAAGTCACGTGATCTTTCTCAGCGGTCTCAACCAATCGGAACGCTGTATTTGACAACTAAAATGTAAACTCTCCACGCGAATGATATCAAAAACTTGTATTTAAAAGCTTTAATTATTATTTATTATGCCGAAAAAAGAAAAGGTGAGTTTAAGAATGAAAGAACAAATTTTGTAACGCCCGAAATTATATATTTTTCTCACTGTTATAAAAAAAAACGGTAATTTACTTTGTCGGCATTTTACGCTTCCATCGTCGTAATACCTACTATGCCGTGTCAGTTCAGTTCGTTTATGGTATGCGGTGCTGCATAATTTACGTGTGTAAAATCTCCGCATATTGGTGATTTGAAGCAGCTAAGCGTGTGTTGTGAGGGTTTCAGTGGAAGCTGTTGTTCGCAGGAGGCGATGAAGACTAAAGTTGATAAAAACAAGAACGGCGACAGTGATGGCGAGGTGAGTTGTTTATAATGTAATTTGCAAGATCACATTATCTTCCCGTTGGCACTCTACTTGCTTTGGCCGATGTTTTCTGTCTAACAACGCGAGATACGAACAAAACCTGCTTAGAAACTTGTGTAATATACATTTGCAGAGGTCTAATTTTATTGCATTCCAAAAAAAATGGGTTTTGTTTCTGTTGTTATAAGTCAACAGGATATGTTTTTATAAATAATACGTACTAATAGAAAAAATCGATGTCCGTAATTTTAGTATTGAATTCTTATTGGTTAGACAAGGTGTCGTCAGTCAATAAATTGATGGGTCAAGTCTTGATTAGTTTTATTAAAGGAAAACGCCGTGTGTACCCCTTTGTAGTGTAATGGTCAGTATTTTGCCATATTTGTTTAGTGCTCTGTTTGTCTGATCTGAATCTGATAAGAATCAAACAGATTTTTCACCTAACCTCTTTGGGTACACCAGATACACAAGCATATACTGTAATCACTTGCAAAAGTACCTACTTGTTTACTTCTCTAAATGGTCATCATTATTTTCTATAAATTTTGACACTAGCCTCCTAATTCTTGATAGTATAAAATATCACAAGCACAGGACAGCTAAGAACATTAGTTCATGTTAAAAGGAAGTGGAAAAGGTACTCTGATACATGATTATGTTAAGCGTGACTCAGCTACCGTTCTGTTGACGACCTACTGAATGTTTCCAAGGTTCCATCTAAAATTCAAAGAAGGTTTAATTTTACAGATGATTCTAGCCACCAATAAGTTGACGATTGTTACATAAGACAGTAATTTTCTTGGGTTTGTAAGTAAATTGAGTCTAAGATCTCTAGTTATCATCCAATACATATTTTTTTAAATATAATTAAAAGGCTTTTTAACAGCAGATTTAAGATTTAGATTCGCCTGCTTGAAGGACAGACATCACTGGACAAACACAATTCATCTGCTAATGGCCTAGAAAGCCGATTGCATGATAAAACACCAAAACATAAATAAAAGATTTGGAAAAGTTTTTAAAACCATAAATACCTTATTGTGATCATAATATTGAATTGACCGTGATATCGGGACTGTTTAGGGAAATTAAACACAAAGTTTATCTTAATATTATGTTACCTCATGTCAAATAATAATGTAATGTTTATTGTTATGTGTACCTACCTCAGTGAGGTAACCTCACTCATATCTAAGTTATTTTCATTGTTTACATAGATAGAATAGTGCTTGACTGCCTGTATACAACTTGTAACAGCACAACTAACACCTTCAACCTCCACTCATGTCACCAGTGACCTCAAACAATACATTTTCTATTGTGTCTCATGAGTGGTGTTGGAGGTATTAATATAATCTAATCATTCTTTAAATTTAATAAGTATGAGAGATTTATATTTGTCCTTAATACATGTATTGCAAGTAAAATTGTAACTTTTATGTATTCAGGTGACTAAATACAAAGAATTCCTTTAATTTTACAAAAAGCTGTCAAGATTGTAAATATTGTAAATGTTACATTTATTTAAAGATACAATTACTATTCTTATTGAAATTCTTCATACAATAATACAGTACTTGTGAAGTCTTATAAGCAAAATTTAGGGGCTTCTTCAAGACTGTCAAACTCTATAATTAGTAACTGCCCTTTATGCCTATGTTAAATAATACATATACCTATATGACTTTATGTAACCAATCTAAAGCAACATTCTTGATATTGGATATCCAGTTGTTCAATTTCAAACAGTCCATAAATGTGGATGTGTGACTCTTTACATTTAAACCAACATACGTAGAGATATTGAATTTGATTTATTGACTAGCTTTTTCATGTGACCAGTTCTGGCCTATCCCACAGAAACTCTTCATCTTTTAGGGATAATAACAGTGTAGTATTCTATGATTGACAGAATTTTTGTAATCGGATTACCTGTTCCAGAGTTTACCTCCTATAAATAAATAAAACCAGTCAAAGCGAGTCGAGTTCTCTCGGTTCGAGGGTCCCGTACCATCATATAAAAATATTTTGGATGTGTACTTTACGTACAGTCCTTCCAGCAGACAGGTGGAAGGGCGAACAGGCGGACAACACTTTACTAATTATATCTTTTTTGTTAATTTTGATTTCTGAAAAAGTGTGCTATTTAGAGACATTGTTTTATTTTTCCAGTAATCTTCACATAAACTTCTATGGAATGATTAATAATTTCTGTTTTTTAATATGCAAACTTCGAAGATAAGGGGGAGAAAGGGTATCTTTTTTTAAATTTTCGTCAAAGTCGCAAAAAATGCGGCCTAAAAACAATTTTTTTATTTTAAATTGTGCAAATAGCGCTCTTTCATATGGTACTCCACATGCCCTAGTTCTTTATCCCCACTTCGAATTTTTATGACCATGCAGAAGAAAAAAAAATCTTATTTGCAAAATAGTTGGGCAAACGTCATCTAAAACTATTCCAAATTTTAAGTTGATAGCATTAGTACTTCTTGAGATATCCAGCTGTGACAGACAGACAGACTGAGTCGCACCATAAGGGTTGCTTTTTACAATTTTGGGACGGAACCCTAAAAATTACCTCTTAGTAATATTAGTTTAGATTACAAATTCCTGGCAGACCTTGTGTAACAGGCCCTGAAGAATGGACTCACAAAATAATAATAATTATGTAAGATAATATTAACTTTAGAATCCTCTTCATATTTCCAATGCCAGTATATTTCCTTCAAGCTTGTTACAAGTATGAAATAACACTCCTTTTATGTTAACAAAATAACAATAGTTTTCAAGAAGTCATTCATATGGAAATTGAGTAATTATTTCTGTATAGAGTTTGATGGTCACACAATGCATACTGCAAGTGCAAGAAATAAGAAAAGATTTTATTTAATTGCACCTTATAATTACCCTGTATTCTGTAGCACTAAAAACATACTCAATGTTTTTATTCATTCATAATCATAATATTAAGTTCTCTTAAAAATAAACAATGTTTTTGTGTCACTGGCCACCACCTATGTACCATAAGTGTTCTAAAGTTTAAATCAATAAACTCCCAAATTTTGCCAGTTAAATAAGATGGTGAATAAACCAATTATATGAAATGTCCAACATCCCAGTTGCATAACACTTTTCAACTCAATCCAAAGTTTGAGAGATAAGATAAGTTTGACGTGTGTTGCTGTGTCTGTGTATCTGTCTGTGGCATCATAACTCCTAAACGAATGAACCTATTTTGATTTAGTTTTTTTTTGTTTGAAAGGTGACTTTGTCGAGAGTGTTCTTAGCTATGTTTGATTAAAATCGGTTTAGCCGTTCAAAAGTTATTCTCATTTTACTCTTTGAATCTGGGTTAGATTGTCGATTGAAGCGTGTCTACTACTAGGTATATTAAATGTAGTTTAAAAAGCATGAAATAAAAATAAATTAAAAATTTTGAAAACCTCTGACACAAAAACCACTAATAAGCAAGAAAAAAAAGTTAATAAAAAAATTAAAAAACCCGAGTGCTTAAAAAGCGAACTAAAAAGACGTAAACAAGAAGAAAATCATGCTGTGCAGTCGGAGGATACATAATATTCACGAGCTAGCTGACCAAAAACCAGATGATATTTTTGAAATCACCTCTTGAAACCCTTTATTTTGATACCCCACACGATGGGTTTGGAATAAAAAAAAAACATTTTTCTCACACAAAATGGTGCCCAAAATCCGCCATATTTTCTTTTCCAATTTTAATGTAGCCAGTGACACTCGCAGGGTTAAGACGAATCAATTGACGTAAGAATCATCAAAATCGGCCAACACGTTTGGTCTCTAAAACGCCACATAGGAACAAACATACATACATAGACTGATAAACACATTACCCTTCTTCGGCAGTCGGGTAAAAATAAGCCTCCCAGTTTTTAGGGTTCCGTACCCAAAGGGTAAAAACGGGACCCTATTACTGAGACTCCGCGGTCCGTCTGTCTGTCTGTCTGTCTGTCTGTCCGTCTGTCTGTCTGTCTGTCTGTCTGTCTGTCTGTCACCAGGCTGTATCTCATGAACCGTGATAGCTAGACAGTTGAAATTTTCACAGATGATGTATTTCTGTTGCCGCTATAACAACAAATACTAAAAACAAAATAAAATAAATATTTAAGTGGGGCTCCCATACAACAAACGTGATTTTTGTGCCGTTTTTTTGCGATAATGGTACGGAACCCTTCGTGCGCGAGTCGGACTCGCACTTGGCCGGTTTTTTTTTTAAATTTATCTTGTCAACGTAAATAATGCAATGAATGTTATTATTATTGTAGTTTATGTTATGTCTAAATGAAATGTGATGCCTTTTATTATATGTTATTATGCAAATAACCCACAGAATCTTGGCTTCTACAGAGATTAGGTATACAAATATGTGTGAAAGATTATTTTATGGTCCAAGAACATCTACTAACAATTAAAATTTCAAAATTTAAAAACCCCCGACACATTTATCTTGCGAAAACACCCCGATTCAAACAGTTAAACGCGCATAACTTTTGAACGGCTGAACCGATTTAATTCAAACATAGCTAAGAACACTCTCGACAAAATCACCTTTCAAACAAAAAAAACTAAATCAAAATCGGTTCATCCGTTGAGGCGCTATGGTGCCACAGACAGACACACAGATACACAGCAACACACGTGCAACTTATAACACCCCTCTTTTTCCGGCAGGGGTTAAAAAGCATACAAAATCTAGAAATACCTAATATCAAAGAAAACAGTATGTAATGTATCTTTTATTTATGACGATATCTATGCAAAGAGAGGAGTTCTGTTGACATTCTTTACTAAATTATCTGACATTGAGATGTATACGGAGACAGGTTGTTTATATTGAAGAAATGTAAACATTGCTACTGAGAAAGTTTTTTTTATCTAATAGGTAAGTTATAAATAAATGGAGATAGTTTTCATTGCATCATAATAATAAGTTATAATATTATAGTTACCTCATATAATAACTAATTGACTTATCTTATTGATAAACAATACCTATGATATTACTCGTATTGCGCAAGAAACAGTTTTTCATCGAGTATACAGCTTAGAGTAAGCGAGATAGGACGATGCGACAAACGTTAGTGAGTGAAAGAGACAGTTATACAATGCTATCTTCACCTTCAAAATTGACACAGAAATAGCTACTGTGCAGGGTCTTGCAGCCAATTCAGAGACACAAAGATCCATTGTGAGTATTATAGCAACCATCATCATCAGCCTATTAATGTTCCCACTGCTGGGACACGGGCATCCTCTCTGTGAGATTGGTAATGGACCTTAATCCACCACGCCGGCCCAGTGCGGGTTGGTGGATGTCACTTGTCTTCCAAATTTTGGTTCTAGAACATGCTAGTTTCCTCACGAAGTATTTCTTCACCGTTTACAACAAACATACTACCTAATATTAGCCTTAGCATCCATACTGATATTTAAAAGGTGAAAGTGAGGTCTTTGATTTTCGGTCGGTCTGTCGGTTTGCTACCTTTTCAGGTCTGTTTTTTAAACAAATTATCCCTTTGATCTTGGGAGTAGTATGTTGCTTTGGGAAAATTTCTGACTTTCACGCGAGCAACGCCGCTAGATAATAAAAATCTATATAATGCCGATTGTCTAACTAAACAACTGTAGAAGCACAATTTTGCAGAGCAGGTTTTTGTTAATTGTGTAGTGTAGGTAATAATTGTCAAGTCCAGAGTTCAATAGAATTACTTGGTACTACATGTTCTAAGAAGGCTGTACAGTTTTAGATGAAAGTAGGTACACAAACTTGGCAGGTTAGTTGAAAGACAAACGTTTTCTCTGATTAGCATTGAATTAACCAGAATCTAAATAAAACATGGATAAGGAAATAAGCGTCAATATACCTTTTGCTTGAAGAAATAGTACCTAATTTATTACAGAAAAACGTTTACATAGATATATGATGTAAAAATATGCAATCATAAAGGATTTATTTAATCAAAACACACACACTCAAAAGAATTTAAAACACAAATATTTACAAAAACATAAAATCAAAACTAACGTAAAGAAAATCGACTTCGCATCAATCTTCTTCATTAAAGTTGAAAAAAACGTACAAAAAATTTAAATGGGTTCTCGCGCAAAAAGTGAAAATTCTGCAGTTGCATTTTGAGCCTTATTGCGGGGAGATAGCGTGTTGAAATTATCATTGATATGTAAATAGCTCGTGTTTGTATGTAGGTAGATGTTGGGTGAGGATTTGGCATCTCACACGAGTTTGTTATCCCGCCCAGTATGAGTGACGCGATCGAGGGAACGCAACCTCGCGTTCGGCTACCCTCCTTTAAATATTTTCCGTTGTGATTTGAAATTTTCTCGTCTGTACTTACGTATTGTGAATATCCGTGTTGACTTGCGATGTTTACGTTGGCAGATCTGTGGAATTCCGTCGCTTTTGTATGTATGTGTTTGTCGCTGGTTTTCATTGATGCGATTATTAAGCTGGATTTACTATGAGTGGTTAATGGTAGTCCTCCTTATAACTGTTAACATCCTAATATATCTCGATTACTAGAATATCATTGCCTCGATACTTATTTTTACTAATTTCTCTCTTTTCCCAAAAGGCTCACATCCTGTCAAAAAATCTAGTATTAGTTGCAAAAATATTGCCTCATTATAAACTGCACCTCATCAAGGCAAGCATCCTATGCACTCCTGCATTGCACTCATATTTTTGCACTCTACCGGAATCAATATAACGCGATTCAAATCAAATTACGAAGCTCTTCAATATGGATCCTTCAAGCGACACCCGCGACACTTCCCGTCCATCGTACGTCGGAATCCAATCAATTCAAGTCTACCCTACTCTCGGGGATCGCATCTGCTGATTTCCTCCATCCCTCTCCTGTCGACACACTCTTGACGAACAGCTTACAAAATGTTCTACACCGTGTGCTACGTTGGACGTCCTCAAATACCTTGATGCGCTTATTATGTTAATCTCAACGAATAACTAATACAAATTCTCCGTGTGTAGAACGCGAGAGTATCGTTATCTCTACGCAACTTTCACTATCGCATGTGTGCACTCTACTTGCAGATAGATCTGTTTTATATTAACACAATTAAGTATCGTTCTGACCTTCGCCAGCGTTTGCGTCAGTAACCTCAAAAACTTGACATGTTTAGCGAGAGCGTTCATTAATACTTTATACATAAATTGGTGTTGTTATTCTGGATATCATGTTCCACTTGGCTGGTTTTCAAAGTTTCTATACAAAGGTAAACGGGATTTTCGACCTAGTTGGTCTAAAACGAATGCAAACTGGACTCATCATGAGTTTTCTCGAAAAAACTACCAGTTTTAATGTTCTAGGAGGCTGGACTATAGAGTGATGTGCTTAGATACAGAAAGATTCTTCTACCGAGCCGTCTAATATCTCAATCTCCCGCAGAAATACATGTTTAGCTCAACACGTAAACAAAACACAGGCACATGTCCAAAAACGATGTCTTGTTCATACCGTCTTACGCATATCCGTCGATCTTTTTGCACTCATCTAATTCTGTAGCCTCGTTAATTCACGTAACTGCTCATAATATTACGTGCGCTCAATTTGTATTAAAATATAGTAAATTGAACATTGTTTATTGACGGCAAATTGGGTCAAAAGCTTGTAAAGCCAACATTGGCGAGGACTGAAAATAAATTGCACAATGAACATCTTACGGATTCTGCGTGATTCTTTGATTAATGTCGCAGGGAGGGAGCGAAGATGTTTATGTGGCGGTCCACGCGTTTACAATCGAGCTAATGAATTGTCCATTAATGTTAACAAGACGTCATGTTGTGGGACGGCCTTCGTACGTCACAGTGGCCAGACGCCCTGAAAATGCCAACAACATGACACATTCGGCGCTTCGGAAATCAATAGTACAAACGGAGCCTCCGAACCAAGGTCTATTTTTTCAGGTGTCATCGCGTGGTATAAAATATAAATAATCTCCGGCTTCCTTCTTCAACTACATTGTTTAGTTCGCTTTATCGCGGATGTAAACAATAAGAGCGTCGGTTCTTGTAACAATAATATATAATCTTGATAGGAAAATGAACGGTCTTTATCTTCGTGGATTTGCGTTTATTTACTAAAATAATGAAGCTATTTACGAGAATAGATGGAATTTAATAACGTAGTTAATTTCGTCCAATGCGCTGCGATAATTAATTAGTCGTCTACATCATTTGCGATTGTATTGTGCGTGTCGGTGAATTTTATAATTTAACTCGTAGACCGCAAACGACCACTTTTTGTACAGGAACAACGTGGTTATATCCCCTTTGCCTAGACTGCAACTGGAATGGTCGAAAGTTTTCCATAATCATCATAGTTGCAATTAATTAAAGTTCTGGCTTCTCGCTTATTCCTCATTTACACGAAAATCTCGTAAGTTTTACTATTTATAGGAGCAGCGCATCATTGTTTGCTTTCTCTATTTCATGTGGGCGTTCCGCTGACGTTCATTGCGTTTGCGCAGGTCATCTGGTTTATTTAAAGTTCAAGATTTTTAGCTCATTTCGTTTTACGGATGCTAGGAATTAGAATATACTATCGTTCTGGAAGAAATTCTGAGAGAATTTACGTTTTAAGACATTGGTTCTCATGTCAAGTAGTTTTATTCTGTTTTTCTTGCGTTTACTGTAGGAACTAGTTTTATTGCAGTGTCTGATGTTGTGTACTTGGCAATTACATGCCAAGATCAAAGACATGCCAAGATATAATTAGAATTAAACATTTCTGGAGTTCAATAAGGTCTATATTCCCCTGACATCTTGAAATGCGCATAATACGAGCATATTAAAATAATTCTTGGTAATTTTAGACCGATCATCCCGATCAATTTGACTTGGTCGAAGATTCGCTTATTTCTGAATGTTCTTCAGTTATTTTTAGATTCATATCGTTCCGGGAACCGTAATTTTAATCTAAATATACAGTCTTCCTTGATCGTTTTAATATTACTCTTATCATTCGTTCTCATTTACAATTCAAATCAGACTGCTGCTACTGACAGACAGCTCACGAAGTCAAAATAACAATGTGGTTTTTGTCTGATAATTACGTTTCAAAAGGAACATTCTTTGAGATAATTTGTGCTTGATATTGATGCCTGCTTACGGACTCCCCAAACTCCCCAGAGACGGACTTCATGTACTGTATGGCTCTCATTCAATATTTGAAACTGTCGGGTCTTCCCGAGTTAGAATATATTTTCTAGCTTACATGTGAAAATGCTGTCGATTCCAATATTGTGGGCTTGATAAGAGAGACACTAGGTCACTGGACGATACATCTCCTTCTCCTAGGGAAGACCAGTAACATCCTTAGGTGTAATTTTGAATAAATTACTACCTATAAATTATAGTTAATAACGATGCGAATAAATGCAACCAGGTCATCTGTTAACGATAACGTAACGTGAGTTGCGGCAATTTGCTGTTTAATTGGAGGAAACTGAATGTAATTCGACAATACACAATACGATTTAGAAATCCGATTCCTGTGCGATTAGTTCAGCGACGTGGCCCCAACTGTGTACACGTGTACACTAAACGATCCTCCAGTATATCTATCAGTGCTACCGTATATATATGATATCTCGTACGTAATCCCGCGCAACATCCCCATCTAAATATTCTGACGATGTTTTAATTGCACCTTAATAACTTTATTTTAGCACAGCCACAGTGATGTCACAAAATTTACTAACAGATAAGGACAGTAAAATGTTTAAAGAATTCAAGCGAAGTGGGTTACAAGTTAATTTATGCAGTAGATTGCGCGCTCTGGATCGAGTTACTGTCTCCGTCGCCGGCTCGTCTCACTAACGAGGTTTGCAGTGACGCGCCCCTAGAAAACTCTACTTTACCTTGTCAACTTTTCAATCTATTGCTCCTTGACATTGATTTCAATTTCTAAGTGAATTTATAAACAAGTTGATAGGGGTCTGGATCCTCCGCTGTCCGCAAATGGTCTCTCCAAACTTGTGTCGGACTATACTTTCCATATTTAATTCGTTTTCTTTCCTTTCCTTTCCTTGTGCGTTGACATATCGGCGCACTAATATGACTCATATGCATATGTGGTAAACTTGCAGAGAAAGTTCGCCGTGTTTTGACCAAACCGAGAAAAGTGATAGGATTGCCGATTCTCGCAAAATACGAGCCACTGCGCACTGCAGTGAAACTTTTTTATGTAGCATGATAGTAAAAGTTTATTGTTCTTGGAATCACAAAGCGGTTTCATTGTGCTTTAGCTCGTCTGTGTGCTTTCATGTTTGTACAGCTTCGTTCGACGAGAAAATTAATTTTTCAGTTTTATCTTTTACATGTAACCGATAGCTACAGTTCAGTGCGTACTTAGCAGTGATAACAGGAATGAGCCGGTTTCAGTGTGTGTGATAGTGTTGGATAAAGTGTAAAATGTTGGTGTCAGCCGCGTCGTCGGCGAACCTCACCAGCCACTCTCTTTCCTCGATGTTTCGGAGGCGCCGAAACCGTTCACCCGTTACGGTAAGCTTTGATGTCTAAAAATAACCAGAGCTGCGAAAATTTAATCTCATATACGCTGAGTTTCGCACCTTCCACGCTTCTTATGAATAGTCAATGGCAAAATTAACATAACAGTGTTACCAGAATCAAGTTCAGACACAAATAACAATGGACTGCAGTTATAAATAAAAATCAGACACTCCAAAAATTTATATTTGTGAATTATAGGCGACAAATTCTGGTCAGAAATTCTCTACGAAAGTAGATGACACGAATTTGCAAAGTTTTGATCAATCAAAAAGTAGGCGGCATCTGGAATTCTTGATATACGTTGATATCAGTCTATAAGTAACGGTGGTTCTCCGACGTCACATACTCACTAGCTGCGCGATACCATTCGTTTTACAACGCAACGGAACATTCTGCTTAGAGAAATCTTTTTTTTTAGAATATGATAGCAAACTATACTCCATTTGAGATAACATTAGACATATAAATAATCCCATTTTACAGCCCGTTCAACCGATTTTGACTTCTATTGCATTGGTGATATGATAAATGCGGCTGTATTAAACAGTTAGTTTTGGTAACAGGTTTATGCTTTTCATGCCATCCTTATATTTACAGGATAGAACTCAAAATCGGTTGAACGGACTGTAGAAATGGGTTTTAAAAATTTCAAATGTTATTTCAAATGGAGTATCCCTGTCGGTATTCCCTTCCGGAGTCTGTGTTTCCCGATAGCTACAATCTAGGGGTCTTTTAGTCAAGAGTGAATAGGTTACTTCTAGGCAAGCGTACTTCACCGTCGACCACATCATCGCTTACTATCAGGTGAGATAGTGGTCAAGCGCGAGCCTATAATTTATAAAAAAAAAAGTGTGGACAATATTACTGAAAGAAGAAGTGAAACTACTAGTGATAAAGCAATCAAGCTGTTATTCAGAGTAGCTTATGGATTTGTCTTTGACCCCCGAGGGTCGCCGAACTACCAACAATTAATTGTAACTCAATTCGAGGCTTCGCTGGCTGGTTGTATGGCTTAGTAGAGTAAGAACGAACGATACATGGACTTTTGTGAAAGACAAGCATGTCTGCTTGTGGTCACCACTACTGAGATAGTGTAAGAAGACGTAATTAGAATGATGAATAATTAGTAAACCACCCTGTCGCTGGCACCCCTCCAGTTATTGGCTCTCCTGAGTTTATAGGCTAAAAATATGAAAACGTATGGTTTTACGCAATGTTGGAATTTCCATGCCAGTAATAGGATTTTAGATAGCTTGTTTTATAATAGTGAAAATATATGTATAATAACTATTTCATTGGATAAAACAAATGTTATTGGACTCTTTCGAAAACAATATCTTTACCAATGAAAACGTCCAATAATTTTGGCAATACCTTATTATTCATAGAAAATTTGTCATACTCTGTCATGGGACTATTTGCCTTGCCGAATTCTATTACGCGATTAGGCTGCTGATCTTCCATATTCATTATGTCACAATTGATCGCATGCATTGTCAGATTCTGGTAACAAAAGATTGTCAAACGTCATTGTTGCGTCAAGTGCAAGGGCACACAAATACAAGATCGATTCATCTGTGCAAATACAATTATTATCTCAATGTCGTCGTTGAGTTTATTAACCGTTTTTAACTGTAAAGGTGTTCCCTCATCTGGAGCGTTCGCCTGTAATGTAACATTTCAAATTCGATTTTGATCATTGCATTACTTACAGTACCGCCACTCTGACTGACGAGTATTCGCCTGTAATGTAACATTTCAGATTCGATTTTGAGCATTGCATTACTTACTACTGTAAGTCAGGAGACGGTACTCCGTCTCCTTGACTGACGAGTATTCGCCTGTAATGTAACATTTCAGATTCGATTTTGAGCATTGCATTACTTACAGTACCGCCACTCTGACTGACGAGTATTCGCCTGTAATGTAACATTTCAGATTCGATTTTGAGCATTGCATTACTTACAGTACCGCCTCCCTGACTGACGAGTATTCGCCTGTAATGTAACATTTCAGATTCGATTTTGAGCATTGCATTACTTACTACTGTAAGTCAGGAGACGGTACTCCGTCTCCTTGACTGACGAGTATTCGCCTGTAATGTAACATTTCAGATTCGATTTTGAGCATTGCATTACTTACAGTACCGCCACTCTGACTGACGAGTATTCGCCTGTAATGTAACATTTCAGATTCGATTTTGAGCATTGCATTACTTACAGTACCGCCTCCCTGACTGACGAGTATTCGCCTGTAATGTAACATTTCAGATTCGATTTTGAGCATTGCATTACTTACTACTGTAAGTCAGGAGACGGTACTCCGTCTCCTTGACTGACGAGTATTCGCCTGTAATGTAACATTTCAGATTCGATTTTGAGCATTGCATTACTTACAGTACCGCCACTCTGACTGACGAGTATTCGCCTGTAATGTAACATTTCAGATTCGATTTTGAGCATTGCATTACTTACAGTACCGCCTCCCTGACTGACGAGTATTCGCCTGTAATGTAACATTTCAGATTCGATTTTGAGCATTGCATTACTTACTACTGTAAGTCAGGAGACGGTACTCCGTCTCCTTGACTGACGAGCATTCGCCTGTAATGTAACATTTTAGATAAGATTTTGGCCTTTGTATTACAGTACCGCCTCCCTGACTGACGAGCATTCGCCTGTAAAGTAACATTAGATTCGATTTTGAGCATTTAGTCGATTCCACAATGTCAGACGAAGCGGTCGTTGATGTTACAAGTTTTTTTTTTTTTTTTTTTTAAATCTAATTTTGTTTAGGGGCTTTTATCAAAGACATGTCAGCCCCATCGTGCCCTTTTACATATAATTCTTACATTATGTACTTTAACATAACTTAATTAAATATTATTAGTTTATAACATTACTTAATAGATACAATCAGAATTATTCGTGGAGGACCATAATTAAATGGCACAACTTTTTAATCATCTCCGAAGCTGGTACAGATAAGATGGATTGGATTATGCCTACATCCAACTTATTTATTTTGTAATCCTTCACGAATAATTCGCGTTCTACTCCGTTCCGAGCACACTCCATCAGCAAATGTTGCACGTCCTCGATTTGATTGCAAACTGTGCAATTTGGCGAATCGGCCTTTTTCATAAGAAATGCGAATTTTGCCGATGGATAGTGCCCAGAACGAAGTCTTAATATCAATTTAACGTAATTTCTATCTAATTTACTATCTTCGAACCAGGGAACACGAGATGGCTGACCTTGAATGCTTTTGTACCAAAGGCCTTTGTCCAGAGACATTTTGAAAAAATGTTGTGTCCAGGAATTAAAGCATGCAGATTTAAATTTAGTAGTATATTCCCAATAATCAGGTATATAATTAATTGTACATCCGTCCTCTACAGCTAGTTTGGATATTCGGTCAGCCTCCTCGTTACCGCTTAGTCCAATATGTGCTGGAACCCATTGCAATCTACATTCTTTATTATTGTTTTTAAGTAAAATTATAAATTTTAAAATATCATACGCTATCGATGTACCTCTGCTATAGCCAGAGGCGCATCGAGCGATATGTTGGAGTGCGCTTTTGCTATCTGAAAAAATTACTACTTTATTTAAATTTTGATTCAAGACATAATTAACTGCTTTGTAAATTGCTATGAGCTCCAGCGACATAATTGATATATCACATATTATTTTATATCCAAAAGTATTCCCTAAACTCTGGTCAAATAACCCTGCTCCTTGTCCCTGAGCACTCTTAGATGCATCAGTGTAAATTTTATGCCAACCGAAATATTTTATGTTCAGTTCTGCTACAATATCGCTCCGTAACACATTTGGGTTATAATTACGTTTAGCAGAGCTTAAACTTCTGAGTTCAATTTCAATGATATTTTTTTGAATATAGGAGGTCCAGATTTCCAAACTAAACATTTTAAGATAATCTGATGCTGTAATTTCTAAGTGCCTAACGTCATTGTATACCTTCACAAGTAATGGTATTTTTTTGTTTTGCCAATAAGAAGTACGGCAAAAATCGCTCAACTCGGATATAAGACCAATTGTGACATTATTTGACCACGATCGACTTTTTAGACAGTATTTGTATGCTAAATATTCCCTTCTTAAAAATAAAGGTGAGATACATAAATCTGATTCCATAACGTGAATAGGGGAGCTTTTAATGTAACCCCCTATTATTCGTAGTGCCTGATTTTGCAGCTTGTCTAGTTTCGATAAATGTGTTTTAGCACTACAGTCATAGAGAAACGAACCATAATCCAGTCGACTTCTGATTAAGGAGATGTACAGTTTACGTAAATGTTTAGTGTGTATACCCCAAGAGCTCCCCGTTAATAGCTTTAATATATTCAAAAACTTTGAACTTTTCGTGATTGTTTCATTTACGTGTTTACTCCAACGTAAACTTTGGTCTAACCACATACCTAAATATTTAGTACATGGCGAAAATGTTATCAACTGTTGATTTATTTTAAGAGAAGGTAGTATTCTGCGTCTGCCCCTACTAAATACACAATATGTAGACTTATTGGAAGATAATTCGAGACCAAGTTCGGCTAAGGACATAACAATATGATCTAACGCATTTTGAATATACATTTCACATTTCATAATGTCCCTATCTTTAACATATATAACGAAATCATCTGCATATTGCGACACTACTACTGTGTTAAGATGTTGTTGACATACTTTATATGTAATTAAATTAAATAGTAGTGGGGATAAAGGGTCTCCTTGAGCTAAGCCTGTATTACTCCATCGATCTGTTATTAAATCACCGAATTCTGTTTTAATTTTTAGATGTCTCTCATTCAAAAAGGACCATATATAAGTACAAAATTTTGATCCAATTTGAAGTTCATCCAAAACTTTAACTGCTGCATCAACAGATACATTATTATATGCATTTTGAATATCCAGGAAACACGCTACAGTAGGTATATTTTTAGAAAAACCATTTTGTATGTAAGTAACTAGGGTACTCAATGAATCTAAACAGGACAAAGATTTTCTAAAGCCAATGTTGAGTGGTGATAATATTTTTACTCTCTCGGTGTACCATTCTAGACGTCTTACTAACATTAAATGAAATATTTTGCATAAACATGAAATCAAGGATATAGGCCTTAATTTTGGATCAGTATCTGTATTATTCGCTTTAGGAATAGGTATTATCTGAATATTGCGCCACTGAATAGGTACAATACCTGAATTAAAGATTTTATTATATATAGATAGTAAATAAGTTCGTGCTACATTGGGAAGATTATAAATCATGGAATATGAAATACCGTCCTCACCAGGTGCAGAATCTTTTTTTTTTAAACAATTTTGTAATTCCTGGATACTAAAATCACACTCTAAAGTTTCATTTTTGGATACAAATATGGGTGTTTTGTTTGTTACATAATCAGGAGTCAGTGACCTTAGTAACTCATTCTGTTTATCGATAGGAGGATAGCTGGTAGACTGTTTATAACCCTTTATCCACCGCATACGTCGCCACATGTCATAAACTGATACTACATGGTCAATGGAATCACAAAAACTTTGCCAACCCAACGATTTCGCTTTTTGACTTGCTAAATGGAATTCTTTAATTTTTTCTTCTAATTTGGACAAGTTATCAGGGGTTGGATTACGACGAAACTTTGCTAGAGACAACCTTCGTTGTGCAACAATGTGGGATAATTCAGGTGTCCAATATTTTTTTGCTTTAAATTCTTTTGTGGGCTTAGAACTAAATTTAATGAACGGAATATATTTATCAGCGGCTAAAATTATTTTATTTATAAAAAAGTCATACATTTCTTGAACATCTGGATCATCGCACCGCACAGCAAAGCTTTTAGAAAGATAATCCCTATATTCTTTCCAATCTGCCTTTTTGTAATTCCTTTTTTTCTTTGTAGTGAAATCATCAGGTATTGTGATTGTCATTTTAATTATTAAATGATCACTACCAAGGTTTTCATTGAGTACTTTCCAGTCAAATTTTATTGCGATATCAGATGTAGCAAAAGATATATCCGGTGAAGTTTTTTGCAAGGTCCCATTAACTAGTTTAATTCTTGTTGGCGAGCAATTATTTAGCGAAATTAAGGAATTTTCAAGTGATGAATCCATTATTTGAGTGCCTCTTGAATCGGTTTTGATAGACCAGTTGGAGTGATGGCCGTTGAAGTCACCGGCTATTAAAGTTTTATTTGAGAAATGAGAAAAAATTTGGTCCCAGTCTGATGGTTGTGTAACGACTGAAGATGGACAATAAAGTGCAACGACATTTTCTAAATCTTTACAATTAATTAATTTAGCACTTACTACTTCAATGCCTGGATTTAAAACCTGAAAAAAATTAAAATGTGACCGGATGGATTTATGAATGAAAATAGCAACCCCACCATATGAATCATATCTGTCCTTTCGATAAATGTTATAGCCACTTACATTTAAGTCCACTTCTGTATCTAACCATGTTTCGCTTACGATCGCTATATGTATTTTATCTTTATTTAACAATTCTGTAAATGAAATCATTTTGGGCCGTAGAGATTGTGAGTTCCATTGAATAATGTTGATTCCTATACTTTTGTCTATATTAGCCATTTATAACCTTAATAATTTTATCTAACCAATTTCCTTGTAGCAGACAACTTAATACAACCTTCTTCAATACATCACATATATTTTTAAACAACAACAACATCTTTTCTTCAAGTGTTCCTTCTGATGTGAAAATTCTCTTAATTAAAATAAGAAATTTCTTAAATTCAAATCTTTCAAGTAATTGTTCATCTCTTTGGTCATCTTTTTCTTCAATTTGTGATGGAAAGCTTTCAAAATTATCCTTTTCAGTCGATCTATCTGTCACAAGCTGGCTTTTCTTTCCTTGCCTACGTTTGGTTTCCTTTTCCTCAGGTGACTTCTTTGTGGTGTTTTGCTTCCATTGTATGTCATTTCCTTCCTTCTCTTGAACAAAGTGTGTAGATGTCTCCGGCCCATGATTTTGTAGAGAATTAATAAGCACGCTACTATATGTTTGAGCTTCATTTAGTGAACTTGTAGTAAGCGACGATTTTTGCAGCATTTTTGAGAAGTAGTATATTCTCGTTGTTTTCCAAGGAACAGTTGAAGTGCTTTTCTGTAGGGGACCTGCTCTGTGCTCATGATATTTCTTATATCTTTTTCTTTTAAAAATAGGGGACATTTTTTGTCTAGTACAAAGTGATTTCCTCTACAATTTAAGCATGAGATATTACTTGTATCACAATTTTCATGGTCCCCACCACATTTGGGACATATTTTCTTTTTAGTTGGACAGTATTTTAATACATGTCCAAAATGCCAACATCCAGAGCACTGTGTCACGGGGAACACATAGGGCTCAACTTTTAAACGGCAATCATACGCATAAATATGGGATGGGAGGTTATTACTTTTAAAACATACTCTTATAGTTTCACAGTCAACCCATTTGTTCTCCGAATTAACGCGTCTCAGTCGCTTGACGGATACTATCTCTGAAGTGCATTCCAAAATATCCATTATATCCTTTTCTTTTAAATCTATATCAACCCCTTTCACCACACCGTAGGATAGGGACATCTCATTTATTAATTGGCATCTCCAACCCATATCTTTAAATTTTTGGCATTCCATTAATTTAGTAGCATCTTCTTTTTCTTGAAATTGAATTAGAACTTTATTAAAACTTTTATATTTTATTCTTGTAACATTCTTAATACTTTCACATCTCAATAAACGTGCAAATGCCATTTGTTTAGGTATGCTATCTAAGGAAGTTACACACACTTCGTGGTTTGTAATGTTATTTATTTCATCATCTTTTTTTTCCCAATCTACCCTCCATTGATTTTGTGACTCCGCAGAGTTACTTCTAATTAATCTTTTAAGCTTTCTTCTACTCACAGTAATAAAGTCATCATCATCATTACAATCATCTTCTCTCTCCTTTCTCTTCTCAGGCAATTTCTTTTCACTTTCTTTATGTATTTCAATTCGCGTAATTTTAGGTTCCAAAGATTTATCACAGTCTTTTTCGCAATTAAGTAAAATTTCCATATCACTTCCATCTTCGTCTTCACCACTCTCCATTTTAAATAATAAAGATTGTTTATATAGTAAAACTATTCGCGAAACTAATAAGCACAGCAAAGGATCTGTGAACTCAACCGTACACTACGGTTTCGCGACCGAAGTGTGATGTTACAAGTTGTATCAAAATATTACATACTAGCGGACGCCTCGCAGTTTCACCCGCGTAGTTCCCGTCCCCGTGGGAATACAGGGATAAAAATTAGCCTATGCCATCCGGAGATATTGTAGCTTCGCAACGGTAAAAGAATTTTTGAACTCGGTCCAGTAGATTTAAGTATTTTCGTTACTACAAAAATTCAAACATACAAAAATGCAAATCTTTCCTCTTTATAATATTAGTATAATTATAGAGTATAGATTGTATCATCAAAATGCGCACTGTAATGCTCGAATCTGTCACATTACAGGTTGCGCACTGTAATGCTCGATTCTCCTCCCTCACTGATGTAATGCTCGACTCTGTAACGTTACATTACAGGCGAATGCTCAAAGTGAGGGAGCAGCTTTCAACCATTGTGGCGTTCATGGCTAAATAATAATAGCCACACTGGTCTTTAAGGTGAAGCAGGGCTTGCCGGATTTGGCCTGTGGATGGGTGGCATATCCAGTATATACCTACTGAGACTGCTCTGTAGCTCGGAGAGCATGTAAAGCAGTATGTTCCGGCTCGTAGGACTTTACCAGTCGTTACGGTCAGTCACCAACCCGCATTGAGCCTGCATGGTGGATTATGGTCCATTCCCTCTCTCACAAAAAGGAGGCCTGTGTCAGCAGTGGGAACTGCAGCAGGGCAGCGGCGGGCAGGTGATGAAAAGTAAAATATCCTCAAACGACTACAAATTCATTCGTTGTACAGATAACATTGCTTACTATGATAATTCGTCAAGTGCGGCACTTGTGCTTATGTACTTATTACGTAAACCGTTACAGGTTTGAGGTGACGTTTCATTTACGCGTTCGAATTCGCACACGAGAAAGTGGTACGGTGAGTCGGTGACATTACTGACGTGGATAAATAAGAGATAAGTAGGCCTATTCGAATTGGCCATATATACTTTTACTTATTTAATACCTTTTTTGTTTCTGAATAATTACCTAGTTTCGTAAAAAAGGTGACAGGTCCCCTTAAAATTGTTGTACGATAGTCTGCATATCTTAGTTTACCTACCAAAGTTATTCTACCTTCTACCTTATACTAAATTTAACTCTACTAAAGCTCAAACAAAGCGGATCTTAACAATATATCTTGGTAATTTATTAGTTATTAAAATTGTGTAAATTGGAGAACATCGTTTGCTGTTCGATGTTCCCGGTTGTTATGATAATGTATGATGCTATCCAGACCACTTCCATGACTAACATAACTATAAAAGCTAGTATAGTGTCCGCACGTATGAAGATATAATCGTAAACACAAAGCTTGACTGGCTCATCTTCAATCCGTTTCGCACCTATGTTGGAGTCAACTTCCAGGCTAAACTAATGCAGCAGAATGCCAGTATTTTACATGGAGTTACTGCCTGTCTGAACTCTACAACCCAATAGGTAACATTATACTGATACGTCTTGTCTCGAGTATATTGACAGCAACTATCGCACAGTGCATCACCAATAAAATTCGTGATACCCATTAGTGACACTAGTGAGTGTGCTTATGCCGAGTTTTTTAACGTACTCACTGGTGAACTCGACTCAGAAATATTAACATTAAAATGCAGGCACACAGAAAAGAATATACAGACTCTACTACTATATACAATTGGTATCTAAAACAAACTAATGATCAGAACATAAGCAAGATAATGTGGGATAATGACTTTGATATTGCCAACAATAAATCTGCACATATTTTTGCACAGTGTGCAGTATTGCTCTTACACTTGGATTTGGAATGTAGATCAAAGTAGAGGGCATGGACCTGATGGTGATGCAATGGTGGCAGTCATTGATGGAAACAAACTTCTCTTGACAGGTTTCAGACAAACTGTTATACCACCACCAATGTCAGCTTTTGAAGTCGAACTTGAAACCAATTACAACTCTGTCCATTTTGCTCCACATAAGCTGAAAGAAGGAGAGTGCAACTCTAATTGTATAAAAAAGTGGATTTTCCCTACCGTCACCAGACGGCGCTTATCCAGTTTCAATACAAATTGACGTTTACGTTAACGCGAGTAAAAACTCGCACTAAGGCCTCAGATAATGTGAACAAGCTTTCAACATAAAAATGAAGACAAACGATGTAGATGCCTAGCTACCTAGCTAAATCTATCCGCGGGATGCAACATGATACACACATTACGCGAACATTGTATCCCCGCACGTGCTCTTGAAACGCCGTAAATAAATCGCACCTTTATACCACCACATAAAGTTATCGAACTAGACGAGTATTGATTGCGTACTTTTCACTGTAACCTTGACTTTGTATAACAGATAACTGATTGGCTGTATAGATTGTTACTGTACCTCCCCCACGTAACTTTTCATAATTTATATAAGAAAACCGATTTTGATTTGGGGCTATTCGATGAATTGGAAGTTGTTTGTTTTGTTTTGCTTTGTTGTATTGATTGCATTAAGTGCTTTTGAACTTTGGAGTTTCTGTAGCTATTATGTTTTTGTTAAAAATAGTGACGTCGGAAAAACCAGTCGTTTGTTTGTCAGGGGAATCACCAAAATGTGAAACTAATGGAATGCATATTGCCCGCTGGTTGGCATCGCCTGATCGATGACGCGTTCTACTCGCATGGAATACATATCAGTCGCTTGCATCGATCATTGTCAATAAACCTTGCTATAGAGAATAGAACATTCCGTAAATATCACGTTATAAATACATTGACATTTGTGAACCATTTTCCAGAACCGCAAATGTTTACTGTTTCGGTCCACGCCCACAGCAATGCATCTACAAATCATGTATGTTCCATTATAAATTCTCTTTTGATTTCTTTCTAAACAAATCAATATTTATTGTGCTTTATAGAACATTGGCCAGTGCAGCTAAGAGAGATGTTTATTTTAACAAAACAATGTTCTTTCATGCCAATTTTAAGTATTTTAACACACCTCTCATTTGCTGCTGAAGTCTTTGTACTCATTTCCTCGTGTGTATTATTCTATTCCATTCTTGTCACAACACGTTTATTAATAATTCTTGACATACACGGCGTATTATGTAAATTATTTTTACCACATTATTGGTTAAAACATATTTTAATTAATTATTATTACGTAAATTAGTATGCTATGCTATTGCTATGCTCGGAGTATCCTTGCGTGATCGATTCAGAAATGTAGAGATCCGCAAGAGAACCAGGGTTACCGACATAGCCCGAAGAATTGCCAAACTTAAGTGGCAGTGGGACGTATGGCTGATGAGGCAGAAAAGTTCTGGAGTGGCGACCGCAAACCGGAAGACGATGCGTTGGAAGGCCTCCCACCAGGTGTACCGATAACCTGGTGAAGGTTGCGGGGATCCGCTGGATGCGGGACGCACGGGACCGGTCAATGTGGTACTTGGGGGAGAACTATGTCCAGCAATCAATCAATCATTTTATTTGTGAAACATAGGTGTTTACATAGGTGTAAACATAAATAGGAGGTGCGCTATGTTTTGTCATAATTATGACATACAAACGGACAGCAATGGACGTCTTTCGGCTGATATAATGATGATTATGACGTAAATTTAGTATTCTTGGAAGAAACGGACGGTGTTCACGTTGCATTTTAAATAGGGAAACTAGGATGCAAATTATGAATAGACAACTGTGGATCTTCAGTTTGAATCGAAATCACAATTTAAATATTCGGGAGCATGCTCGCTTGTTTGTTTTACGATCAATGCCGAAACGGTTAAACGAATTTTGTTGAATTTTGTCAGATAGGTGCAGTATTCGAAAGCTTCCACGTTGACTGTCAAATATTTCATCAAAATCTTCCTGATGGATATGAAAATCCACGCAACCAAAATGCCTTATAAAAGCAGGCTAAACAATAAAATTCAATGTCTGTCTGTCTGTTTTATAGGTGTCTGTACACAGCTTTGTACTCAAGCTTCCCCCTCTATATCATTGACATTGAGGGGCCCTCTCGTTTTCCGACCACGTCTCTTAGTACACGCTCGTTTAAACATCCTAGCTTAACCTACATTCCTGGTACCTAGAGTTTATGCTTTTAGCAGACTACTACGGGCATGTACGGAAATATTCCACACATGTGCATCTATGTGCCATTGAGTTAATGCATGTATTTGTTGGAAAATTAATATTGATAAATATATTGGATATTCTTTGGCTGAAGGATAAATCATACAATGAGTGTCCCTTTTCGTTTTCCGACCACGTGTCGTTTAAACTTAAAGATGGGATAGCTTGACCTACATTCCTAGTATCTAGGGTTTATGCTTTTAGCAGAGAACGTGAATTTACGGATATAGACCACGCAAAAATTTGCAATGTGGAATTCTAGGAGTTTATGTATTTGTTATTGGAAATTGAAGACTGAATTAATGTTATTCTTAGTTTTATCTATAAATCATAGGATGTTGAGTGGACAGTGTCTCAAGGCGAAAATCTATAACCAGTGTGTGTTGCCAGTGATGACATGGCTCTGAGAAGTGGTCGCTTACAATGGGTCTCATCAGAAAGCTTACAGTCACCCAAAAGGCAATGGAGAGGGCTATGCTCGGAGTTTCCTTGCGTGATCGAATCAGAAATGTAGAGCTCCGCAAGAGAACCAGTGTTACCGACTTAGTCCGAAGAATTGCCAAACTTGCAAACGGATGGCCGATGAGGCTGAAAGATTCTGGAGTGGCGACCGCGAAACGGAAGACGTTGCGTTGAAAGGCCTCCCACCAGGTGCCTTGGTAAAGGTTGCGGGGATTCGCTGGATGCCAGACGCATGGGACCGGTCAATATAGAAGCTTGGGGGATGCCTTTGTCCATCAGTGGACGTCTTTCTGCAGAAATGATGATGATCATGATAGGATGTTTGTGTTGGGAAAACTTATGGGAAGGTTACGCATTAGCTCGCTTTTTGCGTTCAAATAAAAATAATGAATGAATGACTCGAATCGAATGATCGATCGTATGACTATACGATCGATCATTCGACTTTGGACTCCTCTTGGTGAGACTTTCAATGTCAATCCAAAAACACCCGAAATTATGGTGAACAATGTGATAGTGTGGAATACTTAATGTTGATTGTCCAATACATTAACCGTTTAAATACGAAAATATCAGCGTTTACAAACAAGTATTGTAGTCATGTCCTACTATCGCCAAGGCAAATCTACATTAAATATGTACGAGCAATACTAGTGCTACGATCTTTAATTTTCTTTCCATTCGTAGAAACCTTGACAGACTCAAGGACTCCAACTACACATGAACTGACTAGCCGACTTGTCGCATAGCTTTCCGTACTTATTGTTTTATTCTGAAACTTCAAAGAGTGGAAACAGTTAGAAATGCTTCTATGAAATATGCAAATAGACAGATAAAATTGGCACTTGAGAGTTTTAGTCATTTATTCCTATAGTCTTGTCTTCTAAATATTAGTATTCAGCTGCATTTGTGAAGACTGGAAGCCGCCCCAAATATGGTTCGGAACAGCCTTTATTTTCCTAAGCTGTGCTAGGCAGATGATGATAAATCTTTTTATACATTGTTTTATGTACGGTGAAAAGATGTTTTTAGGATTCCATAACCGAAGGATCCAAACGGACCCTTATTGCTGCCACGCACTTGTCTGTCGGTCCGTTCTGTCACACAGCTTTCACAGCCAAACGGTTAGAGCTACAGTCTTCAAATGTTCACAGTATAAGCATCTTGTTGATCCAAAGCCACACAAATTGTCAAAAGATATTTTTAAATATTTTTAAGGGGGGCCCGTACAGCAAAGTGGGGGTGGGGACCGAAATTACATTTTTGGGCTACCCCATTGAATGGTATTGTTGTTTATCGTTGAGTAGACAAATACTGTATTTTTGTTTTAAAAATATTGAAAACCAAAATAATGAGAAGCCACCAAAGTAATTTTTTTAACTTTCCATCTATGAACTTCAAATTTGGTGATATATTGATAAATCAGATTTATCCCTAATTTTTCCTAATACAAATAACTTGATTTTGCGGATTGGTACGGAACCCTAAATGTGCGAAGTCCGACACGCACTTGGCCGGATTTTTGTTTGTCACTCGTGTGGAATTGATTGATGCATTTTGTAAACTGAATTTGATATGACTTCTGCAAATTTTAAAAGCTGACTGGTGTCGGCACGGAATTTCCTTTTTTGACTACCGCTGCTGTTCAGATTTTTTTCATAGACAAGTCATTCATCACGGCACTGCTGTGCCTTATGTTGGCACTTTCGTTGGTAATATTAAGACGACGACAGTGGCCAACGACCTTGAAGGACCAAAACGCGCAATCGTTTCTCACCCGCGCAGTCCAAAATTCGGTAGTTTTTTGTACTTTTCCGTATCTGCGCCTTAACAGTATCTTTCGAGTTTCCTATAGTTAGCATCTGAAAACTAAATGAAAACTTAAATATTCTCTTTCTCTCTGTTTGTCGTTATAATTCGGTCAAGAAGTTTTCCTTTCCATAAACTATTAAAGTTCTCCATAAAATCTCTCTTCAGCCGCGATGCTGCCAACAATAATTACGGTCAAATATTCATGCCAATGCTTTTGCTATAATAACATCGTCTATATCCAGGAGTATATGTAGAACTGCAGACGAAGTCGTAAAATAAGGGACCTTCCTAATACAACGCAATTTAAATTGCGTCGATAGGCGATTTCGTACAAGTATTTTCTAAGAAAATTTCAAGTGCATATCGGTCGAATTTCATCGCATTGTCGTACTAGCAATCGCGTAGAAAAAATCACTTATCGGTGTGATATAAATCGAATCGCGTCGAACCAGGAAGGTCGTTAAGGTTGCCTAGTCGGCGGCACGAACTATTTTGTGCGCGGGGTTAAAATGCATGCTCTCTCATCCGACAACACGTGCGAAAGAGATAGATGCTGTGATGAGCAGTAAGAAGCTAGTTCGCGTACGAATACACAATTATGCAAATTTGTAGTGAAATGGATGATGATTTGGGACGAAAACGAGCGCGCGAAATTTTATATTTTATTTATAAACAGACCTTTGGGAATATGGATATCATGAAAAAAATACTAAATGTAGCTGTTCAAAATAAAATTATTTGCATTCTTGAACTACTAATCTATCCCTGTATGGTGACTGTTTTGCAATTTTCCTTATTATTATGGTATTTATTTGCGCCCAAAGATTGGTTTTAATTAGTGTTAAAATATGGCACTTTCGACGCTCATAACTTTCAAATATATTTTTTTTTTACTTTTTTGTTACCTTAAAAATTGATATAATTTTTTATTTTGAACGTACACCGTCAAACAGTGGAGTATTCGCCAGACTACGTTTTTATGGAAGAATGATTGACTAGGGGCAACCTTAAGTGCTCATATTATGTAGAACTACAGTCGAAGCCATAAAACTAACTGATGTCGTGTTCCGTTTATTTTAATTTCGTACAGATTTTATCAGCAGTATAATAATTTTAATGAACTAATTGCTAGCGAGTTTTATTATTTAATACACTGATAAAAAGCTGTTTAAATATTTAAGCAATTAACTAACTGAAAGCTGTAAATTAAACGTAATTAATTCAAATATTCCTTTCAGAATATTAATTTGAGCTCGAAAAGCTTGCTTTAGTGACAATCTATACATATAATAAATCTGTAGAAAAGTCATTTTTGTACATTGAAGAAATTGAAACAAAAAATAGCCAGCGTGTGAAAAGATAAGTAACAGAACCCATTTCCATCATTTTTGAAATTTTTGTCTGTTTGTCTGTTTGTCTGTTTGTTTGTGCGCACATCACGTAAAATCTACGAATTCAATGCTGACAATGTTTATATACAAAAATTATACGCAACTTGAGGTTTAACTTAGTTTTTGTTTCATCGAAATCGGTTCACTCTATCAAAAGATATGATTAATTTAGTGAGTTCAAGAAGTAAAATATTACGTTACGCAATTAAGTATAGTACTTGCAACGACATCTTAAGACTAAAAATAGAACTAATGTTGATAGTTGAAATCTAAATCCGATAGATGGCGTTGTGCAAATGACGTCATTTTCTGAATCGCGGTGTTAAGATTTTCCGCGCGAGGATGACGTCCACCGTGTTTACTAGGCAAATTGGGTTTCGTTAGGTGTCTTAAAAGTTCTTGCGTGTGTCGTAAAAGTTCTTTGGTTGCTTGGTTTATCGATTTTCTAAATTGGTCGAAAAAAAAGTATTTGCTTATCTTATTGGTTTCGTTTGGTCAACTTTGGTCATTGGTTTGAAGTACGAAGTTAAGATTGTATTTGATTTACTTCGTAGTTTGAATCCAATAGTGCCAATCGTTATACAGTAAGTTAGTGTTGCCAATTCGTTGAGTCACGACCACGAACAGACGATACGTTGTCACACTAGACTGTTCGACGCACCGTTCTTTTAAGTTTGTAGGCTATTCAGTCATAAGTGTTGTTAGTTTTGTTTATTGCTTTAATTTTCCTTGAAAATGCCTCAAAGAAAAAAAACTAACCTTTCGCTGCGTAGCCGAAATGCGAAAAGGATGAGACTTTGTAGGTCTCAGGAATCGGAAGAAGATCGTGAAGCACGGTTATCTGCTAACCGAGAGCACATCGCTCTTTCACGTGAATCGGAAACGTTCACCGAAAGGGAGTCACGTTTAAGTTCACAAAGAACACGGACCGCGACTTTGCGGTCTCAAGAGAGTATCCAGGAACGCGAAGACCGGCTGTCTGCTGATCGGGAGCGCCACTCTCTCTCACGTGAGTCAGAGACATTCACAGAAAGGGAGTCGCGCTTAAGTTCGCAAAGAACTCGGACCGCGACTTTGCGTTCTCAAGAGAATATCCAGGAACGCGAAGTTCGGCTGTCTGCTGATCGGGAGCGCCACTCTCTCTCACGTGAGTCAGAGACATTCACAGAAAGGGAGTCGCGCTTAAGTTCGCAAAGAACTCGGACCGCGACTTTGCGTTCTCAAGAGAATATCCAGGAACGCGAAGTTCGGCTGTCTGCTGATCGGGAGCGCCAGTCTCTCTCACGCGAGTCAGAGACTTTCACAGAAAGGGAGTCGCGCTTAAGTTCGCAAAGAACTCGGACCGCGACTTTGCGTTCTCAAGAGAGTATCGAGGAACGCCAAGCACGTCTGTCATCTGACCGAGAGCGACACGCTCTCTCGCGCGAGTCTGAATCTCTCTCCCAAAGAGAAGAACGATTAGAAATAGCTAGACATAACTATGTAGGTGTACAAAGAAACAATGAAAGTTATCTTGCATCTGAAAGGGAAAGAATAGATGAACTAAGACGAGCAGAAACAGCAGAACAACGTCAATCTCGCCTAGAAATAGAACGAGCTCGATACCATATGAATAGAGAAACAAATAGCGGAGCTGATGAGTCCATGGAAAATGACGATGCAAATATTTTATTACCTTGGGACAATAGGGAAAAATCAGGGTTCACATATTCGTCTAGAATTAATTATGCTGGCTTTACTTGCGCTTTATACTCTCTCTTTACTGTGTCCTTCAATTTCCTTATAGGTACATTGAAATTTGTAATTTTTGTCATGCTTTGAAATGGAGGAAAGAGACAGATGGAATGTGCTGCTCAAATGGAAAAATTGTTCTTCCAAATTTCCAAGATCCACCACACTTACTTATAAGTCTCCTGAATGGCGATCATCCCCAGTCGAACCGTTTTTTGGATAATATTCGTTTATATAACAGTGCTTTCCAAATGACTTCCTTTGGGGCAAAACAAATAACGGAAGGACCGTTCATGCCAACCTTCAAAGTACAAGGTCAAGTTTATCACCTTATTGGATCTTTGCTGCCAGAAAATGAACCCAAATTTCTCCAAATTTATTTTGTATCCGATTACACGCAACAGCTCAATGTTAGAAATCACAATTTTCCCCAGCTCAATGCTGAGCTTTTGGGTCAACTTCAAGAATTGCTGCATCGCGTTAACCAGTACGTTCGTGAATTCAAAGCTGCATTGGAGTCAATTCCACAAGGCAGCAATGATTTCAAAATTGTTATAAGTGCCGATAGACGTCCTGTGGGTGAACACCGTGGAAGACACAATGCACCCGTCGCAGATGAAGTTGCAGTTGTTTTAGTCGACCAGGAGTGTGAGAGACGTGATATCGTGTTGCGTACACGCGACGATCGCCTTCAACGCATTTTGGAAACCCACCGAGCTTACGACGCCCTGCAATATCCACTAATCTATTGTCATGGTGAAGATGGGTACAATTTTGGGCTGTACCAAGTGAACCCTACTACGAGAGTCACTAATTATCAAAAAAAAATATCTGCTCAACAATACTATTCCTACCTTTTACAAATAAGGCAAAACAGTTTCGTATATTTGCAACGATTTCGTGGTTTGTTCAGCCAATTTATTGTGGACATGTACGCAAAAATAGAAACTGAACGTTTAGTGTATATTCGCACTAACCAGCGACGGTTACGCGCTGAAGAATACGTGCACTTGCGGGACGCCATGCAATCAGATAATAACGTCGAAAACTTGGGTCGATTGGTTATTTTGCCATCCAGTTTCACAGGCGGTCCGCGGTATATGCACGAACGAACGCAAGATGCTTTTTGTTACGTCCGTAAATACGGCCGGCCGGACCTTTTTATAACATTTACAACAAATCCAAAGTGGACGGAGATTTGCCAGGCACTTCTCACAGGACAGGCGTCATACGACAGACATGACATTATTGCTAGGATTTTTCATTTAAAACTCAAAGTCTTGATTAATCTACTTACAAAGGAGAAAGTTTTCGGTTCAACTCTTTGTTTTATGTATAGCGTCGAGTGGCAAAAGCGTGGTTTACCCCACGCGCACATTCTTCTGTGGCTGGAAGAAAAAATTCGTCCCGATGCTATAGACAGTGTCATAAGTGCAGAATTTCCGGACTATAATGCAGATCCGATTTTGCATGACATAGTAAAAACACATATGGTTCACGGGCCATGTGGCCTCTTAAACAGGGAATCACCGTGCATGAAAGATGGTCAATGCTCAAAAAAATACCCCAGAGCACTGAAAGAACTAACTATGGCTGGGGAAAATGGGTATCCGCAATACCGGCGAAGATCACCGTCACAAGGTGGTTTCACAGCTACTGTCAGATTCCGTGGACAAGAAATAATTCTAAATAATAGTTGGGTGGTACCGTATTCTCCAGTTTTGTCAAACGCTTTTCAAGCACACATTAATGTTGAAATTTGTAATAGCGTCGAATCTATAAAATATATATGTAAATATGTTAATAAAGGTAGTGATCAAGCCATGATAGCACTAAGAAATAACAACCAATTTGATGAAGTGACAAGGTATCAATCTGGCCGATACATAAGCTCTTCGGAGGCAGTTTGGCGCATTTTGAGTTTCCCTATTCATGAAAGGTATCCGCCAGTCATCCATCTTGACGTGCACCTGGAAGGCGGGCAGCGAGTTTACTTTCAGCCAGAAAATGTGGCAGAAAGAATGAACAACCCAAGACAAACCACCTTGCTCGCATTCTTTCGCCTTTGCGAAAGAGACAATTTCGCTAAGTCTCTGTTGTACAATGAAGTGCCACATTATTATACTTATAACAAGCAGCAAGGTGTTTTTAATCGCAGGAGACGTGGAACTGCTGTAGAAGGCGAGTCCGGCATTTTTAAAGAACACGTGATTGGAAGAGTATACACGGTGCACCCAAATAATGCAGAGTGTTATTATTTACGCCTTCTTCTTCACACAGTGCGAGGACCTACTTCTTTTGCTGAGCTCCGCAAAGTGGACGATATAGAATAGCCCACATTTCAAGCTGCTTGCCGCGCACGGCATTTATTAGATGGCGATCAGCATTGGGATGATGCTTTAGCCGAAGCATGCGTCAGTGATAGTCCACATCGTTTGCGCCATTTATTTGCCATTTTGTTGACATTTTGTGGCCTATCGGACGCTGGGCAGTTGTGGCAAAAATATAAAGACGCGTTTGCCGAAGATTTTTTGAGACAGCAAAATATAAATAGTGAAACTTCTGACCAAGTACGTGAAAGCTGCCATAATAGGGCTTTGCTGGCTATACAAGATATAGTTACAAGTATAGGAGGGAACCCCCTCAGTCAATACGGCTTGCCGACACCGACAGTTGGTGGGGAACGAATTAATAGGGAGTATACATCTGAAATAAATTACAACCCCGAAGAGTTAGCAGAAATATTGCGAAATGGCTGTTCAAATTTGACGTCAGAACAACGTCAAATCTTTGATAGAGTATGCTGTAGTGTAGAACATTCATTAGGAGAAATGCTGTTTTTAGATGCACCTGGTGGAACAGGTAAAACTTTCCTCACTAAAGTTATCTTGGCTCAAATAAGGAGCCAAAACAAAATTGCCCTTGCCGTCGCTTCCTCAGGAATAGCTGCCACTTTATTACCAGGAGGAAAAACTGCACATACAACATTTAAAATACCAATCGACTTGGACCGCACAGAAAACCCTGTTTGCAACGTGTCTCGCAATAGTGATAAAGCAAGGGTTTTACGCGATTGCGCCCTTATCGTTTGGGACGAGTGTACGATGGCAAATCGTAAAGCTGTGGAAGCTGTAGATAGAACGTTGCGAGATATAAGACAAAATGACCGACCGATGGGAGGCTTAACGGTGCTATTCTGTGGAGACTTCAGGCAGACACTCCCTATAATACCCAGAGGAACGAGGGCCGATGAAATAGGTGCCTGTTTAAAGAGCTCTATTTTATGGCGTAGTGTCATATTAACTAATTTGAGCTTTAATATGCGAGCATATTTGGGAGGTGACGCAAACGCGCAGGTTTTCTCAAATTTACTACTTCAAATTGGTAACGGCACATACCCGACTCAAGAAGGAGGTAAAGTAACTTTAGTCGAAAGCCTGTGTTCTTCTGTTGCCTCACAGCAGGAACTCATTTCCTCTGTATACGGAGATCCATCAGAGATCTCGAACCATGACGCTGCTTGGCTATGCCAACGAGCTATTTTGGCACCTCGCAACGACCAAGCAGCAGCAATAAATTCTCAAATATTGGTACATGTTTCTGGAGAAAGTAGGGAATATTTATCTATTAACACGGTTTTAGAAGAAGGAGATGCCACCCACTATCCAGTAGAGTTTTTAGACTCTCTAAATACACCAGGTCTTCCAGCACACAAAATTTATTTAAAAGTCGGAGTACCAATCATTCTACTCAGAAATTTAAGCCCACCAAAACTATGCAATGGAACTCGGTTGAGAGTAACAAATCTCCAACGAAATGTCATCGAAGCCGAAATCTTAACAGGTTGCGGCTCCGGTGATGTTGTTTTCATTCCCAGGATACCCATTATCCCCAATAATTTTCCGTTTACTTTCAAACGTGTGCAATTTCCTGTAAGCCTCTGTTACGCTATGACTATTAATAAAGCCCAAGGCCAGACGTTATCCGTTGCGGGTGTAGACCTTACTTTTGATTGTTTTTCACACGGCCAACTCTATGTTTCTCTATCACGTGTTAGCAACCCAAACAACCTTTTTGTATATGCTCCGGGTAATTCCACCGCTAACATAGTATATAGAGAAGCATTAACGTAATCAACTATACCAAAGTCAGGACTCTTATCTAAATCATCAAAAAGGTGATATACTCTTATCTAAACGACGTTGTTTTGCTCTCGACAACCACGCGAACGAAGTCGCGGGCACAGCTAGTGAGTAATAAATGAGATGTTTAGAAAGATTAATAACCTTGACACTTAAGATAAGGCCGATACGAGTAGGTAAATATTTAGAAAAGGCTAGGAGATATCTAGGAAATTATCTGATAGAAGTAACGACTCGCCGCTTCCTATTTTAGAGGGCGCTCTATTGTGCGGCAGTGAAGCAAAATCGATAAGCAGGTTTTGTTCGTATCTCTGCTATAAATGTTTATATAGTACCTATATACCTACAGCTAGAGAAGTCGAGATAAACATAGAGTATTTCTCATCTTGCTTCATATTGCTTCTTCCAACTATCGTCTCCTAAACACACAAAAAAAAAGCCCGACGGCTGAAAAATATTAATAAATATTCCCGTAAATATACCGTGGTCGTATGCCACCTACCGTAACAAAACAATAAATTCTTCAAAGTAGCAAACAACCACGGTAAGTTTCACGGTACTTGACATCGTGCCCCCTAGAGGGCGCCATATTCAATTTGATGTAACTTCGCACAGTCTTATAACCAGCGGACAATAAATCATCAAATTATGATAAGTAGTTTAGGAGTTATGAGGGAACAGATGAACATACATACATACCCACATACCGGTCAAAAACATATGTCTCCCTTTTGCTTCACCGTAGTCAGGTAAAAATATTTAGCATAGAGCTTGATAGTTGGCGGTGTGTTACCCCGGCTTGCCGTGGAAGGCATGGACCCGTTGGTGCTGTTCCTAATCTCTCGCCGGTCATGTCGGATTGCCTTGCCATCCCATCGGGCTATACTCGTAAGAGTTACGGAACAGAGATTGCACCTGTGTTTTTGTACACACGTCGGAGGTCAACTCCGACCTTGACTTTGACAGCTTGTTCCCGACGAGATTGGTAGCCAAGACAATTGGGTCACAAGGACTATTATTTTAGGGTTTTTTTTTTGCCAAAAAATGGCCTCACCTCCACCTTTTCCGTTTCCAGACTCGTCCAGAGAAGCAGCTGTCGGCGCTAGCATCAGGCCCACCTCCGCCAGCGCCAATCGTCCCCCGTTCCGCTGATGGTCCGAGACCGCCCGGCTGGAACGGCCAGCCCCGAAGACACGGCTCCAGCAGGTTCAACGTACACAGTCATAACCAGGAGCTGGTGAAACTACCACCTATTAAAGGTCAGTTGTATATAACTATGAAGTTTTTATTTGTAGGCAACATGCGTCTGTTTTACAGGTCCCCTTTATCGTATACGTTTTTATGCCGCGCTGATGTATATAGTTGTATGAGCGTCTTCACACACATGGACAGTATTCCAGATCCAGTAAAAAATACCGATCCTACAAAATATACAGCTGTCCGTTTTACAGATCCGTTTTATCGTATAAGTTTTAATTCGGCAATGGCGTAGGTAGTTGTATGAGCGAGTTCACATACACAACATATTAAAATACTGATCCGTTTTATCGGATCGGAGCCACGCGGAGCGTGTCTATTACCCCCAGTAGCGACTGTATACACATCGCAGTGTGGACATCACTTTCAGTAGCGTCAAATCCGTTAAACCGATCCTGGAAATACGGATGTTTAGTATGTACGAGCCCTTAGTGGTAACACTTGCCTAGCGTAGTGCAGACAATCAATTGGATAAGAGGTTACCTTATACAAGACTAGCTTCTGTACGCGGCTTAGCCCGCATTAAGTGTTAAGTGTTATATCATCCCAAGGGATAGTTAGTACAACATTGAGAAGATACTTTGCTGCACCATCCAAAGACGAATTCGTAGAGATGGGTTCGTTATGGATGGATCTGATTACAGCTAGTTGTTAATAGCAGACAGGAGAAGACTGTTGCTTAGTGGTTTGAAGATCCAATTTTCATCTTTTGCTACTTCCAAAAGTGCGGAAAACATGGCCTTTTCGTTTTCAGAAAACGCAAGAGACTTACCTGACGTAGATCTTATAGAAATGTGAAGTAATTAATATCTTATTAATACCTTTAAATATTGGAAATAACGATGCGGCGGTAATTTTATAGTAGTTGATTGACGTTATTGTCTAACCTTATTCCGATCCTTATTGCTTCAAGCCAAAAAGAGATGTATGGAAGAAATTTGGATAAAGATGCGGGCTTGTAACATTCGATAAAATACTCTTTCTTGTGAAAGTGAATGAAAAAGTGATTCACGAGATATTTAGTGTATACTCGTCTGAACTATATTAAGACTCAAAGTATTGCCATGCTCTGTGTAAAATTCTTCTGCAGAGAATGTAAATAAATGTGGACACTTTTACAGAGATCTTAAATTATCTGTAACCAGCGACACGCCCTGTCGACCCGATCAGTGACGCCGTTGCTCGTTTCTTATTCTTTCTATTGGTGGAAAGGAAACCGCATGAAAATCCGTTCAGTACTTTTTGAGTTTATCGCGTACGTCGGGACTTTATTTTATAACAATAATGTTTTAGTAAGTGATTTTCCCAAGGAAAACGGAATTGAATGGAACTGTTATGTTTAAGTTATGTTTGAAATGAAGTTGTCATTTAGTTTTGTCGCTGGATTCCATTGTTTATTTTATCAGAATCCATTAATATTGAACTTATGTTCAAGACTATGGGTTATGTTATGTATTATATAGAAATATTCAAATTTTAGGACCTTTTATGCAGAGATTTTATGAAAATAAATGCTAAAAGTCAGACAACCTCAGGTAGAATATGGGTATTATGGTATTGCCCAGTAGGTAGGTATTCGGTTGTGGACGTCAATAGTGCCAATGGTTGATATTGAATATTGATAGTCAACTCGCATCTTGTTGAATTGGCCGCCTTCCCGGCGCAAAATTACTTGAGAAAGGGATTATAAAATAGTATTTCAAGCATTTTGTTGAAGACTGAAATATGAAATTGACACATTTTATTTGCGAATGGGTACAAACAATCACATACAGATACAATACAACGGTGTACAGTTTGATGTCGTCATACTTTACCATCACTAAATATGCAGCGGTGGTTGCTCTTCTTCAAAACGGTACGAAAAGCACCAATCTTCATAATTGTCGAGATGCAGGCACCTTACAATTATCTTTTTACCGTCAAAACGTTTTCCCTAGTGCGACTATCAGCCTGAAGTTCAAAGGCACACGTCGAGATGTGTACTGATACGGATACCTTCTAATCTGCTTAACGACTTACAAAGTATCACGTATGTCTTCGTTTGTCGACGCAGCCTTGCCGCTAAGCTGACTTGCTACTGTGTTACATCATTACTTAGCCATAGAGCATACAAAGATCGATAAGTCTATAGCTTGTAAAACAGTTCCGGGATGGACTGACATAGCGCAGACTGGTTTCTGATAGGCTGTCATCATCTTCCTGCCCTTATCCCTTATTACTTGGGGTCGGTGCAACACGTTTTCTTCTTCCATACCGTCCGATTTTTTTCGTGTATCAATGCTCATGCATACTGCGCTACCACGGGGAGATAGTGCATTTATGTGGGACTCCAACCCACTAAAACTACGGTGTCCTCCTGAGCCGCTTATGGCGGGAACACGGGCACGCGTTAGCACTCACGGCGAACCCGCCGCGGTTGTCCGTCACCGGACCCTCCTCTGGGGAGTACCCCCCATCACCGGCGCACCAGAACACACTGTGCGCCGTGACCACCCCAGGGACCAAACCGGCACGGGGGCTAGACGACCCCGTGTATGGCACCCTTGGTCCCCCTGTGACGGGTCAAGGTCAATTGCCCCGCCACCTACCATTTTTCGGCCGCAGGAGATAAGGAGAGCGGCGCACCGCAATACCGGCACTCCTCTCCCGCCGCGGCCTCCAACCCTCAGCCGCGAAATCGTATAGGACCTGGGACACTCCATAAGACATCGCGGCCCGCCTCAGTTGCGATGTCGCCTGTAACCAAGCGGCACCGCATCCTGTTTGTTGGCTGCTACGTCGTCGGCTTAATCGGCAAAAGCCCTGACGAGCGGCCTCTCCTCGGGTTTCTCTTCGCTTCACCGCGGGTGACCAAGCCACGGTTACTGAGCCGCCTCGGCAATGCGGGAACCCACCGGTTCCATACCGTCCTGACTCTTCCTTTTTATCACTCCCCACACAGTCCATCCACCTTTTCTTTGGCCTTCCCCTCCCTACCCATCTGTAATCACAGAAATTGACGCTGACAAGTTATTTGTCTACTGTTGTGATTGTAAAACTGAAATAACGACCCCCAGTCAAATGATTAATTCTTAAGATTTTAAAAAGATTAATTAATCGGCATCGAAATCTTTCCGATCTTCACTTGTTCCTTTCCTATTATCTATCTATCTAATACCTTTAAACGAGCAATTCTGGTATATACAGGGTGGAATTTTCTAATCCCACCTGAAGGAAAGTACTCTAAATACTGTAGATAGAAAATTTTACTCAAAGAAAACATTAATTTATTTTTTTAAAGAAGGCAAACTATATTCAAAGATTTTCGTAATTTCGCTGGCCACACCTGGGTATGTTCTATGTTATGGGGGTTTGGTTTCCGCACTTAGTCCTTCAGCTGGACCATTGTGCGTGGGCCATGGCGGCCGTTGGGTGGATTATTCCAGCCAGCCCACCTCCCTCCAGAAGCTGATTAGGGCTCCTGGTTTCTTTAGAACGTCCGTGTAAGTTCTGGGCGACCCGAGGGTTTGTGTTCTTATCTCGGTGACCCCTGTGCATTCGAAGAGAACGTGCGCAACGGTTTCCTCAGTCTCCATGCATGCCCTGCACAGAGGACTGTCCGTTATGCCTATTGTGTGGAAGTGTTTGTTAAGTGAGCAGTGTCCCGTGATGGTCCCCGTCATCAGGCGCAGGCCATTCCTGTCCAGGCGTAGCAAACGTCTGGTAAGCCTACTGTCCAAAGAGGGCAGAGCTTCTTTGGACTGCCTACAGCCTGGTGCCGAGGTCCACCAGTTTTCTGCCTGTGTCTGGGTGAATTCCTGTAACCACCTGCGTATTTGGTTGAAGGGGATGGGTACAACAGGCTCGGGTCCATAGACCGCTGTGCTAGATCCGCGTCTCGCAAGCTCGTCAGCCGCGTCGTTACCCAGCGATCCACTGTGTCCCTTTATCCATTGCAGTGTTACCGTGTTACGACTAGATACAGTTATTTGTTCTAGTGCGTTGTGGCATTCTAGTATTAGTTTCGATGTGATATATTTTTTCCGTAAAGATTGGAGGACTGAAGCGCTGTCGGAGAGTATGCGTATGCGAGTGTCCGTAACCCTCCTGGCTTCTAAGGCATGGACCGCTAGTATGATGCCCACACACTCCGCCTGATAGACGGTGTTGAACCCTCCTAGCGGTCTGGATATATTTATATTTAGGTCGTGTGAGAAGACTCCGACTCCGGTACCGGAGTTCGTCTTCGATCCGTCGGTGTATACTCTCATCTCTTTCGAGCCTGAGTAGTCACATCGTTCTTCTGTAAGTATTATGTTGTAGTGCCTATGAAAGTGGTGTGTTTTTGGGGCTTTGTCGCATGGTGACGCTAACATAGGTTTTCGCTTGATCGCGTCCTCCTTAATGCGTGTGTGCTTAACTCTGGAGTCTTTATTTAGGGTACCTGATAGATGGAGTCTAAAAGCAGCCAGGGCTGCCTCCTCCCGCACGATAAGATGCAGGGGTGGCAGTCCCAGCATTGCCTGTAGGGCGGCCGTGGGTGTAGTTCTCATACTGCTAGTTATTGCAATGCAAGCAAACCGCTGCAGTTTTTCGAGATCTCTTTGTGCTGTACTGAGGTCTGTCCTGGGCCACCAGACCAACGAGCCGTATGTAATGATTGGTCGGATGACCGTGGTGTATAGCCAGTGGGTGACCATGGGGCTGATCCCCCAATTTCTGCCCAGCAGTCTTTTACACTGCCACAGGGATATGCTGGCTTTTGTGGTGATATAGTTCATGTGTTTCGCCCAGTTCAGTTGTTTGTCCAAGTAAATTCCCAGGTACTTGGCTTCAGTTGAAAAGCTTAGGGTTGTTCCAAAGAATTTTGGTAGTTGCATTGTCATTGGTTTCCTCTTTTTCGTGAAGAGAATTAGTTCCGTTTTTGTGGGGTTCACTGAGAGTTGGTGCTCACTGCACCATTCCTCTACTAGTTTTAGGGCTTGACGCATGAGATTGCATAGGGTGTTTTCGTGGGTTCCATTTATTATTATTGTTATATCATCCGCGTAGCCGACAGTGAAATAACCTTTGCCGTTGAGTGTTTTGATGAGGCTGTCCGCTACCAGGTTCCACAGGAGTGGCGAAAGGACGCCCCCCTGTGGACAGCCCTTCGCGACTACGGCCCTTGTGGTGTTGTTAACCGTGACTTGGACCGCTCGCAGTTTGAGCATGTTGGTGATCCAGCCTCCTAGGGTCGGGTCTATGCTATGTCTGTCGAGGGCCGTGTTTATGCTGTTGAACGTGGTCTTATCGAAAGCGCCCTCAATATCAATGAAGGCAGCCAGTGCTGAGCATTTATGGTCCACTGCGCATTCAATTTTGGAGACCACGTTGTGCAACGCGGATTCTGTTGATTTGCCTGTGGAGTACGCATGCTGTTGTTTGTGAAGTGGTTTTACCCGGAGAGGCCCATCGCGGATGTGCCTATCGCAAAGTCTTTCGAGGGTCTTCAGTAAAAAGGATGTGAGGCTTATAGGTCTATATGCCTTGGGTTGTGTGTAATCAGTTTTTCCAGGTTTGGGTATGAAGGTGACTTTTACCTCTCGCCATGCTAGAGGTATGTACCTAAGTGCTATGCTGGCCCGATAAATCTCCAACAGCCATGGTGTTAGATGATCTACCCCCCACTGCAGCAGGGCTGGGAAGATGCCATCCAGCCCTGCCGACTTGAAAGGTTGAAATGTGTTGATAGCCCATTTTATCCGGTCTACCGTTACTATATTTTGGGCTCTTGACCAATCTTGGTCCGTTGGAGTCCATTCGGTGTCAGTTTCCCACGTCCTGTCCTCCAGGATTTGGCAGTCCGGGAAATGAGTTTCGAGGAGGACCTTGCTGGTCTCGTGATCATTTTGTGTGTATGAGTTGTCGGGTTTTTTCAGCGTGCCGAGGGTTCGGTCCTGATCGGTTGATAGTATCTTCCGCACCCTGGCGGCTTCGTTATTAGTCTCAATGGATTCACAGAATTTCCGCCATGCCATCCTCCTGGCGGTTCTTATCTGTTTTTTGTATGCATATTTTGTGTCTTTGTATAACTCCCAGTCCGCCGGGAGTCTCGTGTTTTTTGCTCTGTTAAATTGCTTACGTAGCGTTTCTCTGAGTTTACCAAGTTCAGCGTTCCACCAGGGGTTCCTTTCGTTCCTGCTCTGTGGCGCTCTTGATTTACAGCATGCGTGGTAAGCTTCGATTAGATATTTGGATAACTGTGTTACGGTGTATTCTAATTGTGCTTGGTCCCTTATGGTTACCAGTGCTAGGTGTCCAGCTAAGAGCGAGGCCAGAAGGTTTTTATACCCGGGCACATTGGTGCGCCTCGGGTTTCGCCTCGGTGCGGGTTTTTTGGTGCTTGTAGTTAGTGTAAAGCGGATTCTTCTGTGGTCTGAGCAGGAAGGCTCGTCCGATACGTGCCAGTTTGTGATGAGGCTTGTCGCGTTTTCTGTAGCGAGTGTTAGGTCTATGATTGTTTGTCCACGGACCGTAACCCCGGGTTCTGAGCCGCGATTAACAATGTTAAGATTAGTGGAGAATAAAAAGGTGGATAGTACCTCTCCTCTGGAGTTCGATGTGTCGCTGCCCCAGAGTGGGTGATGGGCGTTAGAGTCGGTGCAGATGATCAGGTCCAAACTGGCGCGCTCACAGTGCTGCACCAGGTCGGCCAGCTCCTTTGGCGGGCAGTCTGTGTCCTCGCCTGGCATGTATGCCGAGGCGAGTACAACATCCGGAACGCTACCTTCAGTTTGGAGCCTGACAGCTGTCAGGTCTCTGGAACAGAATTGGGTCAGTGGCGTAAAGGGGATTTCTTTGGGTATGTAGATGCAGGTTCTTGGCTTATCTAAGCCCTGTGTGTCGAGAATTATCTTACCTCCGATGTTACCGAGGCCATATATTCTGTTGTTCCTGATCCACGGCTCTTGAATCAGTGCGATAGTTCGGTGCTTTACCTCCAGTGCCCTGCGTAAGCTAGCCGTGGCAGTCTGGCTATGCTGGAGGTTTGTTTGGATGATGTTGAGGGGTGTTGGTGGAGGTGGAGTGGATTTAGTCGGGGACGGATCCATCGGATAAGCCTTCCGTCTCCACCTCCCGGTATTGGTCATCGTCGTGTATGTCTCCCGGCGACGATGCAAGAAGCTGCACGTTCCAGCCGGGTGATGCGGGTAGTGTGGGTTCGGCGTCATCGGCCATTGCCGCTCGGGCCATCTCCTCCTCGAGTTGGACAATGTCCGTGTCGCTCGTCTGTGTCGTCGTCGGCTCTGTTGCCTTTGTGTCAGTGCTATCGGTCTGGGTGTCGGCGGGGCGGGTCGTGGGCCAGAAGCGCACGTATATCGACCCTAGCAGGTACGATATCCGTCGCTCCCGCCCCAGGACCCTTTCGGCTTCCTCCGGTGGCAGCCCCAGGGACAAGTATTTCCCGTAGCGGTCGCCACCGATGGCAGTCGCCCTATACAGTGACCACCTCGCGATGTTGTACCAGGTATTCTGACGGATCAGAATACCGTGGAGTCTGCCTACATCACCTCTGTAGTGAGGGACGAAGAGCGAGGCTCGGACACGGGTGGGCACGTCGGTCTGTCTCAGTACCGTCAGCGTCTGGTCATTACCGGGGAGTTTTATTAGGGGCACGTTTTGGGTCAGCCAGGTCAGGGCGTTCTCGTCTTCGCACCATATCTGCACCGTGCCATCCGCTATCCGTGGATATCCGCGGAAGGCCGGGAGGGGTGTCGACGGGTCCGCGTCCACACCTGGGTATCGAACCGACTAAAATCTTTAAAAATTATAATCCTTGTACTTTTATTGCATCGATCGTTAAGGTCAATTCCTTATTGACCCTAACGATCGATGCAATAAAAGTACAAACAATGCAATGTGCAAAGACTCTAACAAACTTGATAAATTAATTGAAAGGAAAACCATGAAATCTGAACTTAGAAATTCAAAAAAATTGAAATCTTATGCGAATTTAAACGAGTTGAGAGTTGAAGTTCAGAATACGAATTATAATATTCACCACAACACGTTATTAAAGGTAACAAGAAATGAATTCGAAAGAAGAATACATTTGTGTAAAAAAAAGAAACAGGAGCCCATTTCGAGCAAATAATTAGTGGGCTCTATTTTCTTGAATACACAAATGTATTCTTCTAACGAATTAATTTCTAGTAAACCTTTAATAACGTGTTGTGGTGAATATTAAAATATTTTTTTGTAAATGATTAAAATAATTTAAGATTTCATGGTTTTACTTTCATTTAATTTATCAAGTTTGTTAGAGAGATATCATCCTTATAATTGACCCTAACGAGCGATGTAATAAAAGTACAGGGTGTAATTTTAAAGATTTTAGTCGGTTCGATTACCGGGTGTGGCAATCGAAATTACGAAAATCTTTGAATGCAGTTTTCTTTCTTTAAAAAAATTAATTAATGTTTTCTTTGAGTAAAATTTTCTATCTACAGTATTAAGAGTACTTTCCTTCAGGTGGCATTACAAAATTCCACCCTGTATATTTCTGAATCTTGGAAACGGCTCTAACGATTTTCATGAAATTTAGTATGCAGAGGGTTTCGGGTGATAAATCGATCTAGCTAGGTTTGATTTTTAGAAAACGTCGTTTTCTCTATTTTCACCCGAGCAGAGCTCGGTCGCCCAGGTACTTTTTAAAACATTCAAAAATTATTAGTACCCTTAAATAACATTGAACGGATATTACATTTATGGAATGTAAGGGGAACATATAGCGAAGAGGACATACTGAGAAGGAGGATTTCAAAATTGAAACCCTGAGCTGAGCGGATCAAATGGGGTTGTAAGTAGAATGCAAGCAAAATCCTGGCGTAACAACTCCGAGCGTTCATACTTTCTGTGATATGATATTATTTATACTATAAATATGGTATGTAAACCAATAAAACTCAGCTGAGCTAGTTTACGAGATCCACTGACCTACAGACTCCACGAGTGTTCATCTATATGTAAATTCAACTTTGAACTTCGAGACAGAGCATGATCCGACCAACTAGTGCCCATTAATCTTGATTCCGCCATAAAATTGGAATTGGACACACCTCTTTTTTAACTTTCTTTTGATGTGACCTCGGAACACGTATTTTATAAGTTTACCTACTAGCTTCTGTCTACGGCTTCGCCTGCGTGAAAGTTGAAAATAATCTGTAGGGAACATACTCCCGAGATGAAAAATCCTGTATCCATTATCCAGAACATGGTCTACCCGTGTTCCAAGTGTCATCTAAAGCTGAAGGCGTGAAAGCTAACAAACAGATAGACAGGGTTACTTTTGCATTTATAATATTAGTATGGATGGGCTACTGGTTTAAGTATACGCTTTTTAGGGTTCCGTACCCAAAGGGTAAAAACGGGACCCTATTACTAAGACTCCGCGGTCCGTCTATCTGTAGCACAGAACAGATTTATCTGTTCTGTGATCTGTAGGCTGTATATCTCATGAATCGTGATAGCTAGACAGTTGAAATTTTCACAGATGGATGTATTTCTGTTGTCGCTATAACAATAAATACTAAAACAGCATAAAATAAATGTTTAAGTGGGGCACCCATACAGCAAACGTGATTTTTTTGCAGTTTCCGTGCGAGTCCGAGTCGCACTTGGCCGATTTTATTTCTTTCTGTTACGTCAATGGAGAAAGAAATTCTTATCAACCATTTCATACGTTTTCGAATAGTAAGTATGGTAATAATTTTAACAAGCTCATTCTACGTCAGTCATTCCTAATCATTCACATAATTATGTGTGAAGAATGTACGAAATTGCCTCAAGGTTAAAAACCCCTGGCGAATGCAAGTAGGAACTTTTGTGATTAATGTTCCCCGTACCTCGACGTATTATACAACTTTGTGGGCGAGCTTTATACATTGTCGTGAAAATTCTTTTTGTTTAACGTAAAAAAAAAAATCGCATGATTGTAGATAGTTTTAAATAATCTAACATATAATTTTGAGCATAGTTAAATTTATTATCATCAACTGGCAAGTATGCCTGTGATGTGTGCTCGCATTTTTAATATTTCATCCTGGCAACCCTTAGTCAAAACAATTTTTTGCTTCCGTGACAGGCGCTTATTTTCACAAGGAAGGGTCCTGCCGGATGTCATTTTTCATGTTCGCCAAGGGATACCATTTTCCAAGGGGAAATAGAAAAGAATGGGTTTTCACATCGCCGTGGGACCGGGCACTACAAAATGTTAGTTTACCCTCATATTTTAGTGTATTGTAAGTCGAATTTACACTTTAAATTGAATTTCGAATTTGGAATATTTTTTAAATATCGGTTTTTCGAATGCTAGCGTGTGATTGGATAATTTTATAATAACGGTTAAAAATCACTTATAATGTTTAGTTGAAGTAGGTAAATCAAAGTAAATTAACGTTTATTATAATGCTTAACGTAAATACTCGTAGTACTGAGTTATAATGCTATTATGAATATGATGCAAGCAAAATTACATCGTTTTATCAATCTTTACAATTTGGTACTGGGTTACTAGATATCGATTAAAAATATACGAGTACCTACCTAGTAGGTATATTTCTATTAATTTTGTCGTATTGAGCAGTTTTTGATGTAGGTACTTACTGCTCAAACGTGTGTGATTGAAAATCATGTTTAACACAACCGTTGTGTGTAGTACAACTCACTGGGTTGTTCAAGTCTGATGACAGGCGACTCCAACGTATTTGAAAAAAAAACAACAACGTATTTGAACTAAAAACTCGTAAACAAGAAGAAAATCATGCCGTGCAGTCGGAGAATACATCTGATTTTGGTCAGCTAGATCTCGAATATGTATCCTCCGGCTGCACAGCATGATTTTCTTCATGTTTACGATTTACTTCTTTTTAGTTCGCTTCTTAAGCAGTCGGATTTTTGATTTTTGAGTTTTTGAATTGTCTTTTTTTATTTATACCTTTTTTTAACATTTTTTTTCGATTTATTTACATTTAAACATATAAGTGTTAAATATTTTTAAAATCACCTTAATTTTGATACCCGACACGATGGGTTTGGAAGAAAAACGGGCGCTTTATTGTGTTGGGCAAAATTTTGCCCCTACAATATGCCGTCCAAAATCCGTCGTTTTTCTATTTGCACATTTTAATGTAGGTAGCGAGTGACACTCGCATGGTTAAGACGAATCGATTGACGTAAAACATCAAAATTGGCCAATGGGTTTAGTCTCTAGAACGCCACATAGGAACAAACATACATACATAGACTGATAAACACATTACCGTCCTTCGGCAGTCGGGAAAAAGCCTAGGCAGATTATTTTTGCAGTGACTTTTGTACTATGTACTACTTATTCAGTGATTGAAACTCATGTGTGCCATCGCATGTTTGTTTAGTAAACAAGACATTAAGGAAAATTGCAGTGTAAAGCGACATTTTAATTGAGAGCAACAGGCTACAAAGTAACACAACAAGATTATCATTTGTCACGGACTGCGGTGACTATTTATTCCATGTCAGTTGAACATTTTCTCCATCACAAGAAAATGCTCTCCTCATTCGCTCGACACGAAGATGTTGCTGTTAAGGTTGCCAGTTCTAAAAATAGTTGTTGTTTTACTTGTTTTTGTATGATGTAAAGTTTTTATCTATGATTTTTTCCTTGTTGCGTGCAGGTTGTAACTGTGCATAGTAGTCGTAATAGTAGACTGCCGGGATCCACAGAAACACACGAAGTCTGACAAAACCACAACCAAGAGAAAATAAAAAAAAAAAACCGGCCATGTGCGAGTCGGACTCGCGCACGAAGGGTTCCCTACCATTATCGCAAAAAACGGCATATAAATCACGTTTGTTGTATGGGTGCCCCACTTAAATATTTATTTTATTCTGTTTTTAGTATTTGTTGTTATAGCGGCAAGAGAAATACATCATCTGTGAAAATTTCAACTCTCTGGCTATCACGGTTCATGAAATACAGACAGACCGACAGACAGACCGCGGAGTCTCAGTAATAGGGTTCCGTTTTTACCCTTTGGGTACAGAACCCTAAAAACGTACCTATTTAATACGCCATCTGGGGTTCTAGGAGTTCTCCCCATTTGTGGGTGTAAAGAAACAAAGGATTTCTTAAAACTGCGCCTAAAAAGACAGACGGTTTGAATTCTCTGACTCAATTTAATATATAGTCGCCTTTACATGTCATCCTTTCCTTGTCATGTAAAGGTGTTCTGTAGTGACACAAATACAAAATTACACCTCTTAGGCCCAGTTTTTTGGACCATAGTTAACTCGACTAGTGGTTAAATATGCTAAACAATGGTTGCACACACCTAGCCACAGATAATATAAACCGTGCCGACGTAACTAGCGTTTTTCGTCTGATTAAGTTGATTATTTTTTATTAATACTTCGATCGCGTTCGGTTCCGTTCCACGGCTATACATGCTGTTAGCAGCGACTTGCAAGTAAAAGGGTTTTCTCGGTTCGTGACTATTATTTTCTTTAAATACGGTGACGATTTGTTTTATAGTATTTTTTTGCAAGTTTTTACAGTTTCATTGTACCAAAATGTGGTACAATAAAATTTAACAAATCGAGAAATTTAAAACAACGCCATCTATTATTTGAAGATTATTTGAAAGGATCACTTAAAATTGATTTCACAATTTTAAGTGATCCCTTCAAATAATCTTTGAAATGTGAATTAAAAGCACAATATTCCATAATTTTGTGCTAAGGAGATTTGATTAAAAAAGAACATACAATTTTTATGATCAATTCCAGAAAAAGTTATATTTACACAATTCAATAACGAATCGATGCATATCGCGCCATCTAATGACATTTATTTGAATCAAATTTTCTTTGTTAGCGCTGGGACTCGTGGCCTAGCTAAGTAGCTATCATGTCATAATTCGGGGACGAGGAAATCTGAGGGTTGTATACGAACATAACGAACGTAGTCGTGGGTGTCAGGCATACATACCTACTACGTAGGTAGCATGTATGTACCGTTACCTAATGATTCAGTAAGGTGTCCTTAGTAATTGAGCTGGGTAGGGCTCTGCGTCACCTGACGTTAAATCTTTTGTACGTACGGTAAACATGATGTGACGTCATAAGCTTGTAGAGAAAAACACAATGGAATGCTAATAGCGAAAATGGAATAGTTGTTGGGCATTATCGATCCGTTATAGGATAAAATTAGGTTAATTAAGTTGTAGTCATGCCAAATGAGACAGGGGTAACATTTCCGAAGCCATAAAATATCTACCAAAAATGGAAATTGCCCCGTAAACTCCGGAGGTTGGCAATTTTTGGTTCTTTCTTGTTGTTATACAACGAAATGGCCCAATAAGCGCTACAGATACACCTCTCAAGTACATAATTAAGAAGTATTAATGATGATTAATGAATTAATTATTACAGAAAATATGAGAACATCATTAATATTTAACTGTCCCCAGCAACATAAGAATCTCATAATTATTTCAATAAACACGCCCTTTAATACCAGTTATGAGTTATGACTTGCATCGCTTGCGTATAAACAAAAAAAAAAACGTAAAACTGTCTCACGTTCAACAACTACAAAGCAATTTAGTTCAAACAACGACTTGATGGTATCACTTTTTTTTTCAAGGCAATGACAATAATCGTTCTGACTCGCCATCGGTTTGCAGTCCACTTGTTAGACGCAGATAGCAAAATAATTGACGCTTGGTAAACGCGTTGTGGAACCACCATCTTTGATTTGTGTATACTAGACACCGATATGATTTTAAACACATTAGAAGTTGGTGGTGGAGTTGTGATAGGCAGTCGCTCCATGTAAAAAATACTACAAACCTGCCGAATTCGGTGGGTCTGCTGGGAGTTGGGAGTCGACCCTAAAATACTCGTATGTAAGAGTTTAAGAGTGAATAGGGTTCTTCTAGGCAAGCGTGCTTCTCCGTCGACCACAACATCGCTTACCATCAGGTGATAGTGGTATACCGCGAGCCTGGCGATAATTAAAAAAAAAGTTAGAATAAGGCGTGGCAGATTGATTGACCAGATGTTGTTTGATTCTTTGTGTTTCAACCTTCGATCAACCCCATTCTTTAACCCATCTGCAGAGGTGGAAGATTGCAAAAATCCTTTCCTTGACTTAGTCACACTTCCTAAGATAATCTGCCAACCCAAATTGCATTTTTAACCGACTTACCAAAAAGGAGGAGGTTCTATGTTCGACTTCTTGTATGTTTTTTTTATGTTTGTTCACCGATATCTCTGTCAATAGTTGACCTATTTTGAAAATTCTTTATTTTTTTTAAAGAATATGTTTCGAAATTGGTCCCATTTTAATTTGGTGAAGATCTGATGTAGAACTTTGGCGATATGCAACAGAACTCTTAAATAAATAACGGCAAATCATTCGTGATTGCTGCAATCGAATGTTTGTTTATACCATTTCATAAAATAACATCACGCCAGTACGCTCTAAAGGGGTACGCAGATCTCTTATTTCACCGGTTATGTTCAAGTTTCATGTTATTCGGGTAATCTATTCTGGCGTTATAGGTGCTTATTTTAGGTAGGTACAAATAAAAAGAGAAAATTTTTTTTATATTTTTTTTGCAAAAAAATACTTCCGACTTCCAAATAAAAACTACAAAGTAAAAATAACTTTATTTTTGAAAGTCGGTGTCCATATCGCATAAAATGGGAAAAAGAAAGACACCGACTTCCAAAACTAAAGTTATTTTTATCCGACTTACAAAAAAAGGAGGAGGTTCTATGTTCGACTTTATGTTTGTTTTTTTTTTTTTTTTTGTGTATGTTCACCGATATCTCTGTCAATTGTGGACCGATTTTGAAAATTATTTTTTTGTTTGAAAGAGTATGTTTCGAAATTGGTCCCATTTTAATTTGGTGAAGGTCTGATGAAGAACTTCGGAGATACACAACAGAACTCTTCAATAAATAACGGCAAAACTCTCGGGATTGCTGCAATCGCATGTCTGTTTGTTGTTTATACCATTTCATAAGATAACATCACGCCAGTACGCTCTTAAGGGGTACACAGATCTCTCATTTCACCGGTTATGTTCAAGTTTCATATTATTCGGTTAATCTATTCTGGAGTTATACGGACCTTAATAAACAACTTGCTATTAGGTAGGTAAAACTAAAAAGGGAAAAATAAAAAACTTTTTTGCAAAAAAATACTACCGACTTCCAAATGAAAAACTACAAAGTGAAAATTAACTTAACTCTTGGAAGTCGGTGTCCATATCGAAAAAAAATGGTACCTACGTAAGACACCGACTTCCAAGAGTTAAGTTATTTTTCACTTTGTAGTTTTTCATTTGGAAGTCGGTAGTATTTTTTTGCAAAAAAGTTTTTTATTTACTTTATAGTTTTTTATTTGGAAGTCGGTAGTATTTTTTTGTAATAAAGTTTTTTTATTCTATGTGGTCTCTTAAAAGAAAATATTGTGTTAACACTTTAAAAAAAAAACATCGTTATCCAAAAGTTCCGATCAAAACATGAAACCAGAATGGTTTGCCATCGGCAGTATCGAATGAAACTTTTTCTTAGTTTTTTGATAAATGATTTTATTTCTGTAAGTTGGTTTGTACAAACACTTTTACATGTCGATCATATTTTTTAAAACTAGATGAGGTCGGCGTTTCCTATCTGACTACTCTGAGAAGAAAGGCCGAAACAAACTCAGAGGTCACAGTCTCTTTTAAAGTCCTGACAAAATCTTGGTTATATCATGTGAAGACCATGTAGACAGATGTCTGAAATGGTCTTTTGAGGAAAGAACCAGCCAGATTGAGTGGACCTGTCCAGTCAGTGCACGCATTTGTCAATAACCGAGCAGCTCAACTCAGAATTTACGGAGCTCAACGATTCGACGAACAATACCAAGGAAAGGACATTCGGGTAGGCCGCATAAACTACTCAAACTGCCAGACCATTTGATCTAATTCCACCAAGCCCGTTTCATCATCGGACTACAAGACGTACGGCGATGCGCCATCGCTACATGGTAGACATACCACCCATACGCACTAAACGTTTTGGAAATACTTTCATTATGCGTACAGCTAAGGAGTGGAATTCCCTGCCGGAGTCTGTGTTTCCCGATAGCTACAATCTAGGAGTCTTTAAGTCAAGAGTGAATAGGTTACTTCTAGGCAAGCGTGCTTCACCGTCGACCACATCATCGCTTACCATCAGGTGAGATAGTGGTCAAGCGCGAGCCTATAATATATATAAAAAAATAAAAAAAAATAAAAAAAACCATGAGTAAAAACTAACTAAGTTATAATAAAAAACAAAAATCCACATAGTCTTCACATTCACAATAATAAAAATAAAATAATATAATACTTTAAAAAGTAAATATTCTTGTCATTGCATAAAAACAAAAAAAAATATCAAAATTAAAAACAAAATTCACGGTGCAAAATATAAAAAATCAAAATTAATTGGAGCAGCTCAATCCCAAGCCTTATTGTCCTCAACGTAATCTTTAATAGTATAAAACGCTTTCTGACACAACTTACGTTTAATGAATGATTTTAATTTTTTAGATAAGTACATCCTTCTGTTTACTCGTACAGTGGTCATCGTTAAAACAGTACAGATAGGTGATTGTTATATAAAGTTCGTAATTATAGTCCTAATGCTAATTGCTCGATGAGTCTTTTTATACTTAGCCCGCAGTGTGCCAGTGGGTTCAATTAGTCTGAGCAGGTATATTAATCAATCAATTACTTTGTAATCTCGTTGTGTTGTTGTTTTGTAAACAACAAACTACGTACGACGATGCGCCATGGATACATGCTGGACATCCCACACACACGCACTAAATGTTTTGGGAATACTTTTATTATGCGTACAGGTAATGAGTGGAATTCCCTGCCATAGTCTATGTTTCCTGATGGGGAGTCTTTAGGTTAAGAGTGAATAGGTTTCTTCTAGGTAATCGTGCTTCACCATCGACCACATCGTCGCTTACCATCAGGTGTAGTTTTCAGACTTAGAACTTCACATGATGTTACAAGCAAGCCAAACTGGGCCCTTAGTTTGAGCTTTAATGTTTGTGGGAACACTGGGTTAAGTGCGAGTTTCTTACATACTCGAACTTGTTCTCGTAAACGTCAATTTGGAATGAAACTAGATTAGCGCCGTCTGGTGACAATAATGAAAAACTCCTTTTTTCTTTTTTTAATCGCGATCGAGTACGTATAAAAAACCGGCCAAGTGCGAGTCGGACTCGCGCTCGAAGGGTTCCGTACCATTATCGCAAAAAACGGCAACGAAATCACGTTTGCTGTATGGGAGCCTCACTTAAATATTTATTTTATTCTGTTTTTAGTATTTGTTGTTATAGCGGCAACAGAAATACATCATCTGTGAAAATTACTACTGTCTAGCTATTACGGTTCTTGAGATACGGCCTGCCGACAGACAGACAGACGAACAGTGGAGTCTTAGTAATAGGGTCCCGTTTTTACTCTTTGGTACAGAACCCTAAAATCGCACTAAGCCCTGAGGATAGATTAACTTCCTAGATTTGTGAATAGCCTATTATATTGTCATTTATAGTTCCTACCTAGGTGTATGATGTCAACGGTGCCTCTATTAACAGCGTTAATGCTTTCAGCCGCTCAAAGTTAAACAGGCAGTAATAAGCCGCCTCATTTCAAGCAAGACTGAAAGAATCCCTAAGCGCCTGAAGCGCTTTTCACGCTAAACGCCGTATGAAGTGGCATGTGTCCTATGCTTTTTGCTCGGCATCCCTTTGTGCCGGTGCGCCGTTTCCGTCGCTTTTCACCGCTGCAAGCGAGCCTCCCAACGTGAATGCTACTTGAGAGACATCGTCCTAATTCTCGCGAACGACCGCTTTCTTTAGGGTTGCCAACTTTTTTGATGAAGAAGAAAAATATGTATTATCTGATTTTAGAAAAATAAAATAGGAGAAAGAAGCATTTGAAAAGCATCGTAGGCTAACCAGGAAAATGAAAAGACAGGTTTTTTTTTTCATTATTTATTTTTCAACATATTCATATCTCCTCCAAGTTTGTTCATTCTATACTTCTACCATCGGCCCGGTAGGGCTTTTAAACCAGTTTGATAAAACTTAATCTATTCTCAAAGTAGGTATGCCTCGACAGCAGCCTTGGCGTCCTCATTTGTAAAAAACTTTTGACTTAAGTGGTTTTTGAGCTTTGGGAATAGATAAAGTTCAGATGGATCTAAATCAGGAGTAACGTAGCATGGGGTAACAATTCGAAGCCACACTGATGGATTACTGCCATATTTTCGACTGACGACTGACTAATTGTACTCTAGATCGAGAATTGTGCTCCATTTTGCAAGTGCAATTCTCTATATCAGAATATCGGCAACCCTAAGTTTGTGTGTCATTTGTGGCGTGGAATGCGACGAAAATGACCTACTCGTAATACCGAACGAGGGACCTATTAGAGGTTATGTGTTTGCCCCTTTACGGATCTAGCTTGTGGTTTTGTAATTTTTTGCGGTTTTGGTTTGAATTTATAAGACTAATTGTGTGGTTTAATCAATTTGCCCTTTAAGATTCTTCTTTTTGTTATTTCAATCCAATGTTTTGGTAATCTTATTTATCTTCTGTGAATAACCTTTGAAACCAATATGTCTTGGAATGAACTTGCACTATGGTCATTATTTTACTATCATAATTTACTTTACGTACCTAATCTCTACATCTCTCTTCACTAACACGGCAGTAATCGTATTCCTCATTTAAGCCTTTTGGAACCCCTAGGGTACCACCCCCATTGAATTAGAATAAACCCTACTTCTAAGGGGTTCATTAACATTAATGTTTAACCGAAACATGTCTTCTTAATTGAATTTATTTCAATATTAAATCAGAAACTTGGTAATGCACGATCATTTCTGTAACCACTAAAGGTAGAACGAGATGCACTGTTTAATAACTAGTTCAGAAGCTACTACCAATGGTCCTTCATCCTCAGTGGCAAAACTGGCTTCAGAAATTGGGAGACCTCCTCAAATCTCGAGATTTTTACCAAACAATTTGCTTCCAAATGCCACACATTTATAAGGCGTTGAATGCACGTAGTAGCACAATCCTCGCCGTATAGAACGCACCGTAAATGCCATATCCTGAGGCATCATCAAGAAACTAGGTCGACGTGCAGAGCATGAATCGGCGAACTCTTGTGACCCGACAATCTTAGCTTATTTTGCTTGTTCGATACTATAAAACTGCACTTTATAGCTTCTGCGCGTGTCAGTCATACTGTTTTATGATATTAAATACGTTTTACCCAAATACTTATTGGCGAAGCCAGCCACCGGAGTGAATCCGGTGGTTTTTCAGACGAAAAAGTAGCCTATATATAACACTCAGTTAAAGTGTAGCTTCTTATCAGTATATACTTAAAAGAATTTCATGAAATAAAAAATGATATTACACCGACTTCGAAAAAAAATTACTACAAAGTAAAAAATCTAACCGACTTCCAAAACAAAACACTACAAAGCGAAAAATAACTTTTATTTTCCGAAGTCGGTGTCTTTTTACCCATTGTTTTCCGTTATTTGACACCGACTTCGGAAAAGAAAGTTATTTTTCGCTTTGTAGTGTTTTGTTTTGGAAGTCGGTTAGATTTTTAGTTTAGGTACCTCCAATTAAAATGAAAATCATGACGATTCCAATAAGCTCAAACACGACTAGGATACATTGTTTTATTTCAGAGTTACACTGGCCATTCTGGTCTTCTTCATCAGTTCCACTTTACCATATTATACTTTCTGAGTGCAAATGATTGCATTATTGATCAAAATACCAAAATTGCTATATGTATTCTTATAATATTTGAGGATTTCCCTCGATTTCTATAGGATCCCATCATCAGATCCTGGTTTCCTTATCATCATCATTATTTTCATCAAAATCGGTTCATAAACGACGGATTCGGTTAAGTCGGTTAAATGTAACTTTAATTTCGGAAGACCGTGTTCCTGTTTTCGTTTGTAAATGTTTTGGCACTTTATCCATAGTAGTATTATACAAGCGAAAGTCGCTCTGTCTGTTACCTTTGCTGATCAGATTTGGTGAAACGGATTTATTTGTAAGTTTATCCTCGCACTGGAACGCCTTGCAGCAATTACACCAATGGAGCACAATCTTATATTAAACTCACTATAAGTCCAGGTTTCCTCATTATTACTTAGGACTTTGAATCCCGGGAGTATGTTCCCTTGGGAAAATATTCACGAGGGTGAAACCGTTTGCAGTAGCTAGTAAATACATAGTTTACTAAAAACTATGTCTCCTACTATAATGATGCGCCATTGTTTCATCTATAACCACTTCAAAGATAACGTATTGATCGCGTATCGCGTCAAAGGACACGGCGGCCCTGAAATTTGTCCTACTTGTAATTAACTCTCAATCGTTTCCAGTGCTAATTAAACTTGAGTGCTCTAAGGCGATAGCACATAACTGCTAATATCACTCGACACCGCTGTACATGGGTTCCGATGATACGACATGTGTGTAGATATACGTGCCTTCAGTAGTATGTGGAGGGTACATGGAGTAGTGAGCAAATGGAGGGTTTCGAAGGGTGTTAAAGTCTAGAAATATGCAGTGTACTTTGAGCACTTCTTTTTTGCCAGGCAAAGAATTTTTTGGGAAGCGCTTTACTCGTGAACGGCTGTGTTAATATTTGTAACAGTCCCGATTACAGAATACAGACAGTGTAATTGGAAAAGTTGCCCGGAAAATTGGAAATCTAAGCATACACGTTTAGTTAGGATGACAATGCAGGGCTAGCTAAGTGACGTCATTTTAAATCCAATATGGCGGCAGGCCCAAGATGGCGGGCTAGTTATTTTTTGTGCACTGTCATGATATAATGAAAGGGTTGGATGAGAAACAAACGAAAAAGAAAAACGTATTATTTTATTATATATGAACTCAGAAATTGAAATGAAAACGCCTGTCGGGTGATCGGGTCAGTTAGTTCGGTAAAATTTCTTGAAATACGCCTGAAAATATATTTTACAAACTTTTACTTTAGCGGAGTCATGGACCCTCCATTCTTGCGCATATCTTCCGTGCCCATCTCTTCGATTTATAATACATATAGATACTTGTCTCATGTTTGCCGTCACTTTGAAGTGTGCCCATCCTTAAAAGCACCAGCGATAGCTAATTAAGAACATTAATTAGGGCACAGGTCATCGCCACTCAGCAGCTAATCTCGCTAATTTCATCAGTGACGGACTAATCTCCGCTCTTATATTAATTAGGCCGGCCTTGAAGTATTTGTCAAGGCTTAAATCCGTTTTGTTTTATGGTGTTTTCGGCTGCTGCTAGCAGGAGTAGATTTACAACTAGTTATATAGTTTATTAACTACTCTTTCGCAACAGGCGTCCACCAAGGCTCTCGACTTGACCCTGTTCTTTGCTACACGTATCCATTGTGGACCTGCTACTTTCTTGAGATCGTCTTCCCATCGCTTTACCTATCTTCTTCTACTTATTTTGCACTCTCTCTAGAGTGTCAGCATCATCTTCCTGCCCTTGACCCATTTCACTTGGGGTCAGCGCAACACGTTTTTTCTACCATACCGCCTTGTAACCCGCCACGCTATCACTTATTCCCTTTTCGTTCATATCACTGCTCACACAGATAATCCATCCATCTTTTCTTTGGCAGTTCCCTCCCTCTCCATCCAAATTTATATTCATAACTCTTTAAGTAGCATGCGTTTCACCCCTCCTCATCACATGACCATACCTGGACAAACGGTTTCCTTTCTATAAATCTTCCGCCCGTGTTTTGCTATAAGACAGGAACTGGAAACCCGAGGGTGTTCTGTGAGGTAGATTTAATTTTCGAAAGTCGAAGGATTTAATGTTTTGGCGAACATGGAACATTGGGAAATGCTGGTCTGTTAGGATTTATGACGAGACCGTCACGCATATGTTGACAGTCGTGACTCCGGTTGAACCTAGATTTAAGCATCCAGCGGATCCCCGCAACCTTCACCAGGTCATCGGTCTACCTATACTCCCAAATATTTTTCTGGAATGGTAAAATCAGAGAATATTGTTACAAGATAGGGCAGCGCCATCTAGTGACGAGTAGAAGAACTAAGTAGTAACTAGTGGCGCCATCTAGTATCGAATAGCGGAACTAATGTTCTCGGAAGTTCGTGTCGAGTAGAATTTTCCAGAATGTTCGAACCGAACATTCTGGAAGTTTCTAGTCACTTCGAGAACGATGAGTTCAAAAGTCGATTGTTCTGGAAGATTCTCGAAGTACCTAGAACAGTATGGAACGTTCTAGAAACATCTTCCGGGCTATATAAAGAGCGGTCGGGTTCGTCGTGAGTCAGTTTCGATTGAGAAGCGATACAGAGCGATCAAAGCGAAAAATAGTGCGAAGTAATAGAATTGTTTAAGAAGTGTTTTTGTAATAAACAGTGATTAATTGAAGTCTGGCGTTTAAATAATTTATCCCTGAACCCTAGCTCGTAACAAATTGGTGTCAGAAGTGCGGGATAAATTATGCCGGTTCTACCGAAGGAAGAAACGGAAGGGATGCGCACCAGGAGTCAGCGCCAGCAAGACGTAGACCAAAGGCGCATTGGAGACGCTCCCTCACCGTCATCAGGTGGACATGGAGATTCCGCAGCTGCAGCGGAACCAGCTCAATCGTCGGCGTCGCCTGACTTAGCCGCCCTTATGGCATTCATGCAAGAGCAGGCTCGCCGTCAGGAGGAGCAGGCTCGCCGTCAGGAGGAGCAAGCTCGCCGCATGGAGGAGCAGATGCAGCGCGACAAGGAGGAGCAGGCTCGCCGTCAGGAGGAGCAGGCTCGCCGTCAGGAGGAGCAAGCTCGCCGCTTAGAGGAGCAGCTGCAGCGTGACAAGGAAGAGCAGGCTCGCCGTCAGGAGGAGCAGGCTCGCCGTCAGGAGGAGCAGGCTCGCCGTCAGGAGGAGCAAGCTCGCCGCTTAGAGGAGCAGCTGCAGCGTGACAAGGAAGAGCAGGCTCGCCGTCAGGAGGAGCAGCTCTTGGTGATTAAGGATCTCCGCGGAGCCATTGGTAAGGAGATGAAAGAGGTAAAGGACCAGATCCAGCAACACGAGACCCGCATCGTCGAAATGGAGAAGTTAATACGTGGCCTCAAGTCTGGAGATGGGATCGTGGCAGCTGCGGTAGTGACACCTTCGCCTCGTGGTTTTAAAGTACCACCTTTTGATGGCTCTTCGTCATGGTCCGCCTACAAGATTCAGTTTGAGGCCGTGATGAAATCGAATGGGTGGACTAACGAACAGGCTTTGACTGCTCTAACCTTGGGTCTTCGCGACCAGGCCTTGACTGTGTTAGAGGCGCTGGGACAAGACGTCACTTTCGAGAAGCTTCTGGAAGCATTAGAAGCTAGATACGGCGACGCGCACCTGGAACATGTGTTTCGGGCCCAGCTGAAAGACCGATCGCAACGGGTTGGTGAAACTCTTCAGCAATGGGCTCTTGAAGTGGAAAAACTGGTCCGGAAGGCTTACCAGTCGTCACCTGTGCTGATCAATGGGAACCTCGTACAGGCCTTCACGGATGGGATCCGCGACCTGGAGGTTAGGGCTGCCGTAAGGCTAGGTCATTTCAAGGACCTCAAGGACGCTCTAGCCCACGCTTTGGAGGTGGAGGCAGTTCGACGGGACGATCGAACTCACCGAATCAGGGAGGTTGCGACTTCACCCCGATGCTATGGCTGCGGAGAAAGAGGGCACATCCGATTGAGCTGCCCGAAGCGAAGGCCTCCCCACGTTGGTAAGCAGTCGCCAGTGGAAGGATCATCTGATGTCCCTGCTGGGCAACAGCAGCAGGGAAACGAGTAGATGCCAGGACTAAGGGGCGGGTGCTGGCTGGTGATGGAAGAGCCCCAAGGATCTCGATCTCACAATCCTGTGACGGGAACAGCCTGATCATCGAGGGCGAAATTAACAGAACACCTTGCAAGCTGACATTGGATACTGGGGCTTCTCGGACTGTTGTCAGTTTCCAACTAGCAAGAAGGTTTCTTGGGGACTTCTTCGGGAACCATGAAGGTGTACATCTGAGAACAGCCACCGGTCAGCACATAACCGTCCGAGGTGAGAAGGTGGTGGAAATGAAGTTAGGGAATAAAGTTTACCGCCACAATGTTATCGTGGCTGACATAGTTGACGACTGCATTCTGGGTCTAGACTTCATGAGGAAACATCAGTGTGAGATTGACGTTTATCAAGGAGTGTTGAAGTGTGGCTCAGAAGAAGTCTTCATGGAAGGTGCATCATCGGGGAAGGTGTACTGCCTGGAAAAGGTTACTCTTCAACCAAGGTCAGAAACAATCGTACCAGTTTGTCTACCAAGAAATTCTGGTCGGGAAAACCGATGTGTACTTATAGAAGGTTTAGATAACGATGCTTCATGGAAAATTGCACGCACATTGGTGAGGGGTACTAGTGTTTCATCGGTACGTGCACTCAACACAAGTGACCAGGACCTGGTGCTCAAAAAAGGAACAATTTTAGGCACTTGTGAAGGAGTGGTTTGGATGCGTAGATGCCACGAACAACCTACCAACGCCAAAGTTCAAAGTACAAGATTCGATGTGTCATCGCTTTTGAGGGACTGCCAGAATAATCTGTCGGAAGAAGAAGAGAACAAGGTTAAGAAGATGTTGAACAGGTTCGCCGACATTTTCTCTACAAATGATGCCGACATAGGGAAGACTGGGTTAGTTCAACACAGAATGAATACAGGAAATGAGGTACCAATCCGCCAGCGACCAAGACGTGTGCCAGTGGCACGGGAACGTGAGGTTGACGACATGGTCAAGGGTATGGTGAAAGATGGCGTGATTGAACCTTCATCCAGCCCATGGTGTTCACCGGTAGTGCTGGTGAAGAAGAAGGACGGTAGCATGCGCTTCTGTGTGGACTATCGCCGTCTAAACGACATTACGAAGAAGGACAGTTATCCGTTGCCGAGGATCGACGACACGCTGGATACGCTAACAGGAATGAAGTGGTTTTCCACCCTAGATCTGAAGAGTGGCTACTGGCAGGTCCAAATAGACCCTCGGGATAAAGAAAAGACAGCGTTCTCTACAGGCAAAGGATTGTGGCAATTCAATGTTATGCCATTTGGACTGTGTAATGCTCCTGCCACCTTTGAGAGATTGATGGAGCGGGTACTTACTGGGCTGATTGGTGACGCCTGCCTAGTTTACTTGGATGACATTATAATCGTGGGACGGACGTTTGAAGATCACCTCCGCAATTTGGAACGTGTGCTGTCAAAGATACGAGGAGCCAATCTAAAGCTAAGCCCAAAGAAGTGCGCGTTGTTCAGGCGGCAAGTGAACTTTTTAGGACATGTGGTTTCCGAAGAAGGTATTCAAACGGACCCGGATAAGCTCGTTGCCGTCAAGGATTGGCCAGTTCCGGAGAACAAAACGCAAGTCAGGGCATTTCTCGGTTTGTGCTCCTACTATCGGCGGTTTGTGAAGAGCTTTGCTGACATTGCCCGACCTCTTCATAAGCTAACTGAAGACAAGATACAGTTCTGCTGGAATGAGAGCTGTGACGTTGCATTTCAGCAGCTGAAGGAGCATCTGTGCAATGCACCCATCCTAGGCTATCCTGACAATGAAAATGAATTCATAGTTGACACAGATGCCAGCAATACTGGAATCGGTGGGGTATTGTCTCAACGAAAAGGAGATCATGAGGTTGTAATTGCGTACTTCAGCAAAGCCTTATCCAAACCTGAGAGGAACTACTGTGTCACTCGAAGGGAGCTTCTAGCTGTAGTAAAAACATTGCAGCATTTCAATAAATATTTGTTGGGGCGGAAATTTCTCCTGCGAACGGACCACGCTGCTTTGAAATGGCTACTGCAGTTTAAGAACCCGGAAGGACAGGTAGCAAGATGGATTGAGCTACTGCAAGAGTTTGATTTCGTAATTCAACATCGTAGCGGAACGTCGCACGGTAATGCTGATGCCCTCTCGCGAAGACCGTGTCCAGACCATTGTAAACATTGTGCGAGACAAGAAGCTAAGCAGGTAACGCTAGTGCGGGTTTTGAGGACGGATCTTAGCGAAGAGTGGAAGGAAACCTTGCAGAGCGCTCAACAAGAAGACATAGACCTAAAACCGATCCTTGAATGGAAGAAATCAGGTGCTCCTAGGCCTCACTGGAGTGATGTCGCAGCAACCAGTTCTATCACCAAGAGTTATTGGGCACAGTGGGAAAGCTTGGTTATCCAGGATGGAGTTATGTGCCGGAAATGGGAGAACGCTCGCGGTGACCAGTGTCATCTACAAATGGTCGTACCTAAAGTTAAGGTGCCGGAGATCCTGCAGCTCTACCACAATGGATGTTCAGGGGGTCACATGGGAGTTAAGAGAACTTTAATCAAGATCCGAGAACGATTTTACTGGATCCATTGTCGAGAGGACGTTGAGGAATGGTGCCGCAAATGTACAAGTTGTGCGGCTGTGAAAGGACCACAAACTCGTAGCAGAGGGGCACTAAAGGTTTACAATGTTGGTGCACCATGGGAACGTATAGCATTAGATGTTGCTGGGCCATTTCCGGAAAGCCAAAGCGGGAACAAGTACTTCTTGATCGTCATGGACTACTTCACAAAATGGCCGGAAGTGTTTGCAATCCCCAATCAAGAAGCGGTTACGGTGGCTGATAAGTTAGTTCACGAAGTGTTTTGTCGGTTTGGGGTACCCTTGGAAATTCACAGTGATCAAGGCCGGAACTTCGAGTCAGAAGTGTTCAAGGAGACGTGTCGTGTGATGGGTGCTCACAAAACCAGAACTACTGCTTATCATCCGCAATCAGACGGGATGGTTGAACGATTCAACCAATCGCTGGAGAGGTATCTGGCAAAGGTTGTGGAAACCAGACAGAAGGATTGGGACAAACAAATTCAACCATTTCTCCTGGCATATCGGAGTGCTGTTCATGAAAGTACAGCAGTAACACCAGCTTTTGCTAATTTCGGAAGAGAACTACGATTACCTGCAGATCTAATCACCGGTACCCCACCTGATTCGCCACGCAATGTAACAGATTACGCGAATGAACTACGGAATAGGATGAATGATGTATATGAGCACATCAGACAGACAGGTCAGCAGATGTCTGATAGGATGAAGACTCGCTACGATCGGAAGGCGAACAATAAGGGCTTCGATGAAGGATCTCTGGTATGGTTACATAACCCGGTACGCAGCAAAGGAAAATCACCTAAATTGCAAGCCAAATGGGATGGACCATATCGCGTAGTTACCAAGATCAATGACGTCACCTACCGAATTCAAAAGGGACCACGAGGTGCATCGAAGGTCATTCATGTGGATCGGCTGGCCCGTTATCATGGGTCTAACAATGCTCGGGACGAGCATGTCTAAGAAGGAGGCAATGTTACAAGATAGGGCAGCGCCATCTAGTGACGAGTAGAAGAACTAAGTAGTAACTAGTGGCGCCATCTAGTATCGAATAGCGGAACTAATGTTCTCGGAAGTTCGTGTCGAGTAGAATTTTCCAGAATGTTCGAACCGAACATTCTGGAAGTTTCTAGTCACTTCGAGAACGATGAGTTCAAAAGTCGATTGTTCTGGAAGATTCTCGAAGTACCTAGAACAGTATGGAACGTTCTAGAAACATCTTCCGGGCTATATAAAGAGCGGTCGGGTTCGTCGTGAGTCAGTTTCGATTGAGAAGCGATACAGAGCGATCAAAGCGAAAAATAGTGCGAAGTAATAGAATTGTTTAAGAAGTGTTTTTGTAATAAACAGTGATTAATTGAAGTCTGGCGTTTAAATAATTTATCCCTGAACCCTAGCTCGTAACAATATTCTCTTTAATGTGATCAATTTTGATTATTTGCTCTATTTTCTGTTTCCGTATTAAAAGTTGGGACAAATAAACCTGACCTCCAAATATTTGTTCTGATTCCGAGTTAGCTCTCTCGCTAACAAACAAACTGACAGATATACCGAAAACCTTGACACACTTCTTAATCACATCATTGCTCTAAATATAGCTTTTATTCTTGTTTTATGTACTTCTTTTAGGACTAACGGATAACAATAAAAACTGATCCAGGCGCCATATTGGAACGGAGAAAAATGTCGTAAGATATCGTAAACGTTGGTGAGAATATGGCGCGGTTCTTTATCATATGATATTTTACGGCTTTCTTCCAAGTTCTTTTAAGATATCATACTGTCTATTTTTACCTACTTGTTTTAGTACTATCTTCATCCAGCGGCAATGACCGTGTGAAAAATATCCTAAGAAAACCTGCTGCTATGTCCGAATCCAGAGCATGGTCAACCCGTGTTTTTTTTTTTTTTTTTTTTCTATATTAATAAAAACTAATGTTCTTAATAACAAATTACAATCTAGCCTTAATAGACTAATAAGCAATTTAACTCTAACTTATTATTATAATGTAAAATGTTATGACTAAGAATAGTGTCAATTTGCACTTTTATACAGTTCGGTAGCACTTTCTTAGAGTCTGATACGTTAAAAACACTTAGTTCACGTGTTACATGTATAGCACAGTATTCTTTGCTATTATTTTTTCACTTATTATACACTACACTAACTCAAATGGTTTAGTTCTCTTTAGCCTACGCACTATGTCCGTGTTATCTAGCAGCTGGATTGCTTCCACATTCACATGTCGATGAAGTCTGTGTTCGTGGGTTTCAGCAAAGTTTTGAATAACGGTGGTGACGAGTTTCATTTTAAGGTCGCGGTGAAGGTCGTCATTTCTGATGTACCATGGTGCATTAACAGCATCTCTGAGTACTTTATTTTGAAATTGTTGTATAATTTTTACATTACTTTGTTTAGTACAGCCCCATAGTTGGATACCATACGTCCAAATTGGCATAAGAATATGCTTGTATATTATAATTTTATTGTGTATTGATAGACAGGATTTCCTTCCGAGTAACCAATACATATTTTTGTACCGTAAATCGAGTTCCTGTCTTTTCTTTTTGACGTGAGATTTCCAACGCAACTTGGCGTCAAGAGTTATGCCAAGGTATTTGGCTGTATTCGCATAAGGCACTTGCATGCCATTTATATAGACTGGGTGATAATCGCAGTGTTTATTAGTGAAGTCAATGTGAATCGATTTTGACTCATTCAGTTTGATCTTCCACTTTTGTGTCCAGTCGTAAACTAAGTTCACAGCTAGTTGAACCTTTTCTACTGCTTCTTTGTGGTTTGAACCAATAGCCATAATAGCAGTGTCATCAGCAAAGGTCGCTATGGTGTTGTTTTCCAGCTCTGGGATATCACATGTGTATACCAAGTACAGGATTGGGCCTAAAACACTTCCTTGTGGTACTCCGGCCTGAATACTTTTTAGCTCAGAATATGCGTCCTCTTGTCTTATCCTAAACATTCTGTTGCTTATATATGACTCTAGAATATCTGAAAATTCGGGGAGCATGCGTCTGAGTTTGTATATCAGACCCTCATGCCAAACTTTGTCGAAAGCTTGTGCGACATCTAGAAATACGGTGGCGCAGACTTCCTTGTTTTCGAGCGTTTTTTCGATGATGTTTGTTATTCTGTGTACCTGGTCTATGGTAGAATGTTTTTCCCTGAAGCCAAATTGATGGTCCGGAATAAGGCCTTTTTCTTCTATAATTGGTTTTAGCCGTTTTAATAAGAGCTTTTCAAACAGTTTCGATAATACTGGCAGCAGGGAAATGGGTCTATAAGATGATGCTTCATGGGGTGGTTTCCCAGGCTTCGCAATCATAATGACTTCAGCAACTTTCCATGGCTCAGGTACATGTTTTAGCATAAATGCTGCGTTAATAAGTCTGGTCAGCTTAACTATGGCTTTGCGCGGGAGGTGTTTTAGAATTTCTCCTGTTATGAGGTCATAACCCGGAGATTTCTTCGAGCTTATATTGTTTTTAATTTCTCTCACAACTTCTTTAGGAGTTACAAGCCGAATTCTTTGGTTTTGTGATACATATTCACTCTCCGATATTTCTATGGAACTTTCATTGGGTTGAAAAGTATCTGCTAAGTATTGGGCAAACCTTACCGCTTTTTGTTCATTGCTAATGGCCCATTTTCCATCGCTGTTTCTGATGGGAGGTATTTGCATAATCGGCCTTTTTAGGTTTTTTGTAGCTTTCCAGAGAGAGTAATCCGTTGATTGGTCGTTGGTTAGCTGCACAAGATTGGAGTTCAGGGTTTCATCCTCAAATTGTATAATTTTCCTCTTTAATTGTTTAGTTAGGTTATTTAATAGTGTTTTATCTCGCGGGCATCTTGTAGCAAACAGCCACACAGAGACAGCCAGCGCTTTCTTTGTTTTCTTTTCTCTGATAGCAAATTCACAATATCCTTGGGATAGATATGCCCCTTGTATTTCCGTTTTAATTGTGGTGTGTTATTCCAAGCACATTTTTGAATGTTAACAACATATTTGTTTACTTCTGAATCAAGCTGATCATGATTTTGTAATGGAGTTTTTAGGTCGATTATTTTATCTAGATCAAGCGCAAAGCTGTCCCAGTCTGTAGACTTGTTAACCAGGGTTAGATGGTATTCTCTTAATAGAATTTTTTGACTAAGTCTTAGTATAATCGGGGAGTGATCCGAATTCATAAGAAACTCTTCCTCCAAACTAACATAATTGGTGGATATGTTTTTACATATGAAAAAGTCTATGAGATCGGGTATTTTCTGAAGATCAGTTGGCCAGTATGTTGGTTTGCCAGTGCTCATAACTTCACAATGTGTGTCTCTAACTGCGTTTAAGAGCTGTCTTCCCTTTGTTGTAGTCAGTCGTGATCCCCAATGCATATGCTTGGCATTAAAATCACCGCCTAGGATGAATCTTTGACCCAAAACTTCAAAGAATTGCATATATCGCTCTTTTCTTATCATATGCCTTGGAGGACAGTAAACAGCTGCTATGGAAACGTGACAAAATTTGGTTTTGACTGATACTGCCACAGCTTGAATGTCTGGTTCTTCAAATTTACTGTGCTCGTAATGGTTAAGGTTTTCTTTAATTATAACCGCGCTACCTCCTCTGGCAGAGTTGTCAGGGTGAAGCGAATTATATATCTTGTATCCTTTAAATTTAACGAAAGATTGTTTAGTGAAGTGCGTTTCAGAGATTAAACACACGTCAATATTTTCTGTGTCTAGGACTGCCTGTAACTCATTCTGATGTTTGAGGAGCCCATTAGAGTTCCACGCCATTATTTTTAGTGTATTAGTCATTTATGATTATTAAGAGCAGCTGTTTTAGTGCTGGATTCTAACTTCTCAAGTCTTTTGTCAAATGTAGTAATACACTTTAAAATCTGATTTATCTTATCTTCTAGATTTGAGGGTTGGGTGCCTTGCTTTGCAGCCTGAGCATAGGAAATACTTTTGGTGACTTGAACAGGTTTAACAGTTGACTGGACACCTTCTTTCCGTGTGTGTTGGTCAGGATTCCTTATTGTAGAAAACTGTTGGGCTGTTGGCACAACAAGTTTCTTTTTGATGTTTTTGTTTTTCATCATTTGCATCTCTTTGGCTACTTCACACCCTCTGTAGTTGGCTGGGTGGGGTAAGCCACAGTGGACGCATTTCGGTTTCTCTTGCGGAGATTTAATACATTCGGCTGTAAGGTGCTTGCCAGTGCATTTTACACACCTTGGCTCTTTTTTACAGTATTTATGAGTATGCCCATAAGCCTGACATCTCTTACACTGTGGAATGAGTTTCGGATTTTTGAGAGGGTGTATTTCAATTTTACACCCTAAAATATGCTTTGTTGCATAGATTTTATTTACATCTTCGTCATTATGAAATGAAAGAACAAACATATTGAGCGGTTCTTTACTCTTCCAGCTCAACTTGTGGTCAACTTTTTCTATTTTAAGACCTTGCGATATTAAATCATCTTTGATTCGATCTGGCTGGCAAGAAGAATGTAACTTTTTCACTACAACTCTTATTGGCCTAGCCTGTTTGTTTTCATATGTGTGCCAATGATAGTCTTTCTCTGTCAAAAACTTAACAATTGCTCTATAAGAGTCATCAGTTTTAGCGTTGATCTTCACACAGTCTCCATTCATCATTTTGGCGGTGAATGATTCAGTTGGTTGGGTTTCAGTCAGTGAGTCGTAAAACATTTGGTAGCTCTTGACCTGATCTATAATGATTGGCGGTGGTGCACGCACTTTTTTGACTAATGTCTGTTCTTTTTCCAATGTTTTTTGGCGTTTGTTCCGGGTTGTTGTGGGGGAGAAAGAGAAATGTTTAGCTTCCTTTTTTTCCTACTTTTGGCCCTTATCCACTCAGTCTCTTTTGCAAGTTCTTCCTCGTCTGTGCAATACTCGACGTTTCCTTTTTCAGACTGAGCAAATCGTACGTTGCTCTTATTTTCCAACTCATTGGGGCCGTTATTTCCTTGTTCCATGCTTGAGCTGGGATTTTCATTTTGGCGGCTTTGTAGTTGATACTGAAGGCTTTCTATTTGGACCTGCAAATCATTAACAAGAAGTGCCAGCTTTTCTCTTTCTGATTTTTAGGGTTCCGTAGCCAAATGGCAAAAAACGGAACCCTTATAGATTCGTCATGTCTGTCTGTCTGTCTGTCTGTCTGTCTGTCTGTCTGTCTGTCTGTCTGTCTGTCTGTCCGTCCGTATGTCACAGCCACTTTATTCCGAAACTATAAGAACTATGCTGTTGAAACTTGGTAAGTATATGTATTCTGTGAACCGCATTAAGATTTTCACACAAAAATAAAAATAAAACAATACATTTTGGGGGTTCCCATACTTGAAACTAAAACTAAAAATATTTTTTTTCATCAGACCCATACGTGTGGGGTATCTATGGATAGGTCTTCAAAAATGATATTGAGGTTTCTAATATCATTTTTTTCTAAACTGAATAGTTTGCGCGAGAGACTCTGCCAAAGTGGTAAAATGTGTGTCCCCCCCCCTGTAACTTCTAAAATAAGAGAATGATAAAACTAAAATAAATATATGATGTACATTACTATGTAAACTACCAGCGAAAATTGGTTTGAACGAGATCTAGTAAGTAGTTTTTTTTTAATACGTCATAAATCGTAAACCGCAATTTACCAAGTACGGAACCCTTCGTGCGCGAGTCCGACTCGCACTTGGCCGGTTTTCTTGGATGTAACTGTCATACAACAGCTTTTCCAGATCAGTTTTAATTTTTATTTTTGTTGGTGACATTTTAGGGTAAATAGGCACTACACCTTCACAATTAACTGATTGCACTGTTTACACTATAATTAATAAATAACTGGGTCATTGCGGCGACCTTGACCAACCGATTTCGCAACGCGGCGACGACGGCGTTATTTTGATGCGCCAGCGAATTACGCTCACGTAGCGCACTCGCGCGAATTATAGGTATACGACCGTTCTCGATAGAAGTCAAACAACGTATGGTCAACCCGTGTGCCAAGATTTATCCAAATGCTTTCAGCCTTTAAGTCTTGAAAATTTTAAGAAACAGACACTTGCGCATTTGTAATATTAGTAGGGATTCCCGAAGAATTTACCTCAAAGGTCAAAACGGAGTTCTCATTTTTTCTTTTGCTATTGTGTATCTCTGGTTCTGTAGTGTCAACTTCAGTTTAATTTTTCTCACAGCAAACTTCTAAAAGGCACTTCTTCTTGTATCACAGAAAAAGGTTGCCCGTATCGAGCTCCTGTCAATATAAATTATCCAGCGCCACCGCTTATGACAGTAAATTTTCGGGTTCCGGCGACCCTTCCGCTTGGTTTCCTCGCTAAATCAGCACTTTGAGCTGCCATGGTGATTGAGGGCCTGAATCTTCTACCTCGTGTCCTGCTTATTACCAATATTTTATGAAGCAATGGTTTATATTTAAAAAAAAACCTGCTGAAAAGTCTCCGGACTGCTGCTAAGAAATTCGTAATAAAAAATAGTTTGGATTTGAGCTAGTGGAAATTGGGTCGACATCTGTAACATGGAATTTATGGAAAGACTCGCGTTTGACCACTATCTCACCTGATGGTAAGTGATGATGTGGTCGACGGTGTAGCACGCTTGCCTAGAAGTTACCTATTCACTCTTGACTTAAAGACCACGAGGTTGTAGCTATCGGGAAACACAGACTCACTCAGACTTTACTGGCGAAATAGGAGCAGTATACACATCATGTCGACCCCTTTAGGTTATCCTGATGCTATGCTATGGAAATCCAGCGACATACATACATAAACTCACGCCTTTTTCCATGGGGTCAGGCAGAAACTACAAATCTCTACCTGCTACGATCCTTACATACCTACTTCTTTTGCTTCACTCACATTCATATATCTAGTCATACACACACGCCGGTTATGAATACTGCGCACCTGGCTTTTCTGCAGAACATCACCAATAAGGTCTATGTATGTCTTTCTAGGGCGTCCTCTCTCAGCGTTTCCACGTCTGCCTTGTAAATACATTTCGTAAGTCGCCTTTCATTCATCCTCTCAACATGGCCAAACCATCTTAACATACTCTTTACGACTGTTAGGGAAAAAGTAGTCCAATGTGAATTAAAGTACCATTTCATTGTTTACCAAGAAGGAGCTACAACTAAACTACTAGCCATATTAAACGCAAACAATCGATCGGCTTCCGGAGTGCATATAAACAGCTTTGATGCTAAACAGTTTGTATAGCAAAGCCTGGTAATGATAGCCCTTTGTATGCCCACCCCACATGGGGATAAGGCGTGATGGTGCATAAACGCCGAAGCTTATATCCCTACGTATGATATAGCCACCCTAACGGAACTTCTTTCCTAATTTAGTGACGAGAACGAACGTAAAATATTGCACTGAGAAAATGGATTTGGATTTTGAGTTCATTGCCACAAAACTTGAGAGGAAAAGGTCTAGTGTCTGTGTTCACTTTAATAATCTAATTTAGTCTAGTTTTGTGTTTCGCAACAGACAAAGTGGTATTTTGTTGTCAGCTGATGGACATAACCCTCGACGAAGTTGTTTCTAAACAAGCAAAATTATAAATTCGTAGCGGACGCCTCGCGGTTTCACCTGCGTAGTTCCCGTGGGAAAACAGGCATAAAAAGTCTGTCACCCGGGGATAGTGTAGCTTCCCAACGGTGAAAGATTTTTTGAAAGCGGTCCAGTAGTTTTTAAGTTTATTCGTTACATACAAAAATACAAACCTTTTCTATAGATTACTAGCTGACCCGGCAAACTTTGTTTTGCCTTAAAAACACCAAAAATTTATCTACCTAATCTATATATATCTAACCCTACCTTACACTACCTACCCTACCCTACCCTACATTACCCTACCCTACCCGACCCTACACTACCTTCCCTTCCCTTCCCTTCCCTTCCCTACGCTTCACTACCCTACACTACCCTAAGTTTTTTTTTTTTTTCTTTTTAGGGTTCCGTATTCAAATGGCAAAATACGGAACCCTTATAGATTCGTCATGTCTGTATGTCTGTCTGTCTGTCCGTCCGTATGTCACAGCCACTTTTTTCCGAAACTATAAGAACTATGCTGTTGAAACTTGGTAAGTAGATGTATTCTGTGAACCGCATCAAGATTTTTACACAAACAATAAATTTTGGGGGTTCCCATACTTGAAACTGAAACTAAAAAAAATTTTTTTCATCGAACCCATACTTGTGGGGTATCTATGAATAGGTCTTCAAAAATGATATTGAGGTTTCTAATATCATTTTTTTCTAAACTGAATAGTTTGAGCGGGAGACACTTCCAAAGTGGTAAAATGTTGCCCCCCCCCCCCCCCCTCCCCTGTAACTTCTAAAATAAGAGAATGATAAAACTAAAAAAAATATATTATGTACATTACCATGTAAACTTCTAACGAAAATTGGTTTGAACGAGATCTAGTAAGTATTTTTCTTTTAATACGTCATAAATCGTAAACCGCAATTTACCAAGTATGGAACCCTTCGTGCGCGAGTCCGACTCGCACTTGGCCGGTTTTTTATTTTTTTTCTTCACATAAACCATCTGCTAAATATTCCGAATAAACCCTAAAAATTTGGTTTGGATAGATGAGCCCTTTCTTAAGTTATGAAATAACAACGAAAAGTGGCATTGGTTTTTATATATATAGATATAATATATAGTTTTTGGGCTGCAATATTGTTAATTTGGACAAATATGTCTTTTCTGACGTATTTTAATAAAATATGCGAGATAAATTATATTCGAGTGACAAGATTATGACAACATAAGCCACCAAGTAAAAGATATCAGTATTTCATTCGTTTTCCTTCTCAGTTAATCAGTCGTTCATAAAAAAACCTTTAGCACATGATAGGTTTAAAGCTTTTAACGTAATATACCGATTCCGGACGCTTTCGACGACCGCAATATTAAGCGAAAATTGCACTCGGTGGGAACATAAATTTTCTCTGCAATCTGGGGTAGTTCTATTCCAAAGATCTGAATCCCCACTTTAAATTTGAACGATTCGATGAATTAGGAAGTATTTTAATGGTCATTAGCTAAAAGGTTTTAGATATGAACGGTTTAATTGAAAGATAAAAATTATATTTTTCGGACACTTCAATGGAAATTTCCCAATTAGAGCGACGACTGACGATTTTATCTTGAAAGCAATTTAATTGAATCATGTTTTTAATCTAGCCAAAGCACTTTCTCGGTTTGAATCCAGGAAGTGAGTCAGACGAATTAAAGTCAATTAAACGATCGATGGTGCAATGGTGAGCGCACCAGTCTGGCACAGGGTACACGGGGTACACCCCTCTTCCCCGCAGCCAGGGGATGGCGGGAACCCTCGCGGTTCACCCAAACAAACTTACCCTTGTGTACCCCTTGTTATTCTTCCACTTTCCCAGAAAAATGTCTCCTTCTACAGTCTACAGCCGGTCGTTACTTGCAATTTATAATTTATCGCCAGCTCGGTTATTGGCTGCGAATGCTCATTGGCGCATTGTTTGTGGCGCCTATCAATTCAACTGTTTTATTTTTCTAATTAGCGAAACGTTCCAACGCTTATCATTCAAGATAACGACCTCACAGCTGATTAATGTTTACTCGCATATATGAATATTGATATTTTATTGGTACGTACTGTTTAACATTACGCATTTGGTTATCGCGGCATGGTCCATTTGTTTACTGTTCCTTATAGAGTGACGCGTTTGCGACCCCCGACCTCCTCCACTTGTGAAATCGTCGTAATATCTACAGGGCTGCTACAATGTACTACGAAGCTGCGTCATTACACCGAGCGCGCGCAGTCGTCCTTCCGGCAACTGCCGTTACTCCATTACGAGAGTGCTTCAGTCACAGACGCAATCAGCTATTGAGACGTACTCTCGTGTGTAAGACGAGTTATTGTATTGCAGTAACAATCTATAGACATTATGTAAATGGTGTGTGTTGTGACGTGGCAGCCCTGTGCTCGGTTGTATAGAGCGGCCGGGGGGTGCGGCGGGTGCGCGCGCAGGCGGCGCCCGTGCCCGTACTGGCGGTCCGTCAGTCCGGGCGCCCCCGCAGCTCGCACCGGTCCCGGCGCCGCCGGGCCTCCGCTCGGATGCCGCTGCCGGCCGCCGCAAGCGATGGTCCACGCCGGGCCGGCCGCGCGCGCGCCCTCTCGCGCGATGTTCGCTGCCGCTGAGAGTAAACCGCGCCGCGCCGTCTCGCCGCTCGGGATCCCAAAGTCTCCGTCTTTCCACTCGGGCCTCGACCTCGTCGCCAGCCAAGCGGCCACCAAGCGCTCCGAGAGCGTGTCGGACGTCGCGCGCGCTTTCCGGTTCGCGCTGTTCGCCGGCTCCGGCATGGAGGGCCAGGGCCCGCAGAAGGCGCCGTCGCCGCCGGACGCGCGCAGCCCGCCGCCCCCCGCCGCGGCTGCCGTCTCGCCCGAGCGCCCCGCGATACCAAATGCCGATAAGGAAAGTTTGATGGTGCAGCTCCCCCCGCTGAAAGGTTCGTCGGTAATATCAACAATGCAACCGTGTTAGCTTTGCAGATAATGGACTTCAAATGCGGCGAGCCCAGAAGGATCCTAATCTGTGTTTACAAACCACCTCCAATGTTTGGCTAATTTTCGGCATCCATCGTGTGTGAAATTATAGCTGTATCTATTTGTGGCTTATACCTACTTACTGAAGTAAACGTTACCGAACTGCATCGAAGAATACGTGTTCAATACACTATCATGTACGACGCAGATAAACTACGCTGTAGTAGCGCCCACACCTCGTCACTGACAGCCTTGAAGAGTCTAATCAGCTTCGCCGACCGAAACAATGCGGCTGAATCACTGAAACTAGTGATTTACTATCTTATGCGTACATATAGCATAGACGTGGGGGCAATGGCGAAAACGCCGCAGAAATATATCGACCCATCGGCGGCCAGCGGTCGGCCCCGTGCTGTATGTGTGCCATGGGACACGTTGCGACGTCCTTGCGCCCAGCACCACGACCGCTGACAAATCATGCAGAACGATTTTCGAACTAACGATATATGGGGCTGCTTAATTGCCAGCAACCGGCCTTTTTGTTAGAGACGCTAACTTTGCTAATGAGCGAAATTAGCGCCACGAGGTCATTTGCCTATTTCTGTGAGCTGTTTGTACTTATCAACATCATGAACAGTTTGTTTATAGACTGTCTTCAAGGGACTTTGATATTGCTAATGTTTTTGTCATTCAGAAACGTGTTTGTTTATATGTAAGCTTAGGTGCGGCGTTTAACAGCATTTTTTACAACTCATGGTTGTAAAATTTCCAACATAATCATATAAACAACGCGAAATGGCGGTTGTTTCATCGTTAAAGTGCGAGTTTTACATGTGAGCCGGGATGGAGATGGAGACAGCTCACTAAAATTAAATATTTATCCGACATTAGTCTGTTGACATACGTGACCTCATGCTGATAGCGTTTGTGACCCTGAAAAAAATTAAGATAACCCACACAACAACATTATAATTCTACTTAAGATATAATTAGAGCTAAAGCCCCTGCAAAAACAACCACGTGGTTATCTCCTGTTCCTGGCATATAATGTGTTCTAACGGATAATCATAATTTTACGCCAGCTTCATATGAAATATCAAACTCGAAATCTGGAGTTCTGGAATTCAAAACATTTTGCTGGACGTATGACGCATTGGGTACCCGTTTTAACGCAAAAGAGGAAGTTATATTATTATCATGTTATTAAACTCTGTACTGATTTTAACCGTTTTTTAGGGTTCCGTACCCAAAGGGTAAAAACGGGACCCTATTACTAAGACTCCGCGGTCCGTCTGTCTATGTGTATCTGTAGATAGCTAGACTGTTGAAATTTTCACAGATGATGTATTTCTGTTGCCGCTATAACAACAAATACTAAAAACAGAATAAAAATAATATTTAAGTCTGTGTTTCCCGATAGCTACAATCTAGGAGTCTTTAAGTCAAGAGTGAATAGGTTGCTTCTAGGCAAGCGTGCTTCACCGTCGACCGCATCATCGCTTACCATCAGGTGAGATAGTGGTCAAGCGCGAGCCTATAATTTATAAAAAAAAAAATAAAAAAATAAGGCGGGCTCCCATACAACAAACGTGATTTTTTTGCCGTTTTTTTATGATAATGGTACGGAACCCTTCGTGCGCGAGTCCGACTCGCACTTGGACGGTTTTTTAATTTGTTTTGAAGTCCTAAAAAAGTAAATGTCCAAACACTTGTATCTACTGATCCGTACACTGAAAAAAATGTTAGGTTGGATTTAACAGATTTTGCGTAAATGTAATCAAAGTTTACGGTTGATTTTGGTCCTATCACGAATTTTGGTTGATTTTACCAAACACATTAAGTTGACGTTGTACCAAATTTATTTGGTAGATTACACATATATTTTGTACATTTATTACCAAAGTAATTTAGTAACATTTCTCACCAAAGTACTTTAGTATAATGTTTTACCAAAATACTTTAGTAACAATTTTCACCAAAGTACTTTAGTAACATTTTTTACCAATGTAATTTAGTAACATTTCTCACCAAAGTACTTTAGTATAATTTTTACCAAATTACTTTAGTAACATTTTTCACCAAAGTACTTTAGTAACATTTTTTACCAAAGTACTTTAGTAACATTTTTTATCAGAGTACTTTAGTAGCGTTTCTCACTAAAGAACTTTAGTAGATTTTCAACCAAAGTACTTTTGTAACGTTTTCATCAAAGTACTTTAGTAAAAAAGTACAATGTAGTTTGCTGCAATCTACCAAAGAGATATTGTATATTTTACCCAACATACTTGTTTTTTTTACCAAATACATTTTGTATCTTCTACTGTTACTTTTTTTGGTAAAAATTACCGAAGGTAGTTTAATAGACAATGCAAAGGTATTTGGTAAAATACACAACAAAAATTTGGTAAATAGCACTTATTATATGGTAAAATGTATTAAATCAGTTTGATAGAGAAAACTAAATTTAACTCGTAAGTATAATCTACTTTATTTGGTAAACTCTAACAAACAAAATTTAGCAGCATTTACTAATCACATTTGGTGTATTTTATCAGCGTTAGTTTGGTAATAAGTACCAGATTTAATTTTAGTTACTACCAAAGGTTGTTTGGTAATTTCTACCAGATGTGTAATGCAGTTCTCATCAAAGTTAGTTTAGTATAATCTATCAGATGTGTATCGTGCTTTTTATCAGAGATAATATTGTATTATCTACCAGAAGTGTATCGTAGATTTTATCAAATACAATTAAGTATTATCTATCATGTTTGTTTCGTATTTTTTCCTAACATTTGTTTGGTAATATCTAACAGATTTATGCTGTAGTTATTACCAAACTTTAACTGGTAATATCTACCAATATTTTATCAGTGCTTGTCTGATTGTATGTACCGGTCTTGGTTTAGTAAAACATACCAAATAAATAGTGTAAATTTTACTGGTGTTAGTTTGGTTAATTTATCAAACTAACACTAGTAAAATGTACACGACTTTTTGGTTTATATTACTAAACATTGATTTCCAGAATATTATTAGGGTATATATAATTGAAAATTAGAAACTTAGTAGCTAATCTGCAATATTGCTAACATGGTATGAGAGTAAAATCATATTGCAGTTAAGATTTTCAAACAACGTACGAATTTTGTGGCCAGCAGTGGCCACGAAAGTTCTTGTGTACCATGTCAGTATTGCAGATTAGCTAATAAGTTTCTAATTTTCAATGATACCACACCCTAAAAATATAGTAGAAGAAAAAACCTTACAAGAAATGCAGGGTCTGAAAAAAAGGTTTTAAGACCGTTTGACAAACACTTCAAAAATATACAGGATTATTGGTAATTCAACGTATTCCTTTTCAGCAAGTAAATCAGCAGTTTCTAGAATACGTCGAATTACCAGTAACCTTATAAAACCAGTAACCTTAATATGGGCTTAATAAAAACGGTGGTTTAAAGAAAAATGAACAGATTTTTGGTACATCACATAAAATTTATTTTTCTAATCATAAATACAATTAAATAATCACTAGATCACTTATCATAAAATTATATCCCTATAGGATACAAAACCTTTCTTATTATAAATGACACAATACTGCCACGATTTGGCCAGGATGCTGATGAGCTTTACCAGGCATCAGGGTGCCCGCATTCGACATTTGCATTAAGGCGAGTATGCGAAACTAGCGCCACTTCGAAAATGTTTAAATTATTTAAAATTTGATCTAATTTCAGAGATATAAGCTCTTAAATTAGATCAATTTTTAATAATTTCTGCCTGTTAGATACTAGGGAACACCAATAATATGTATTAAGTTACTGTATACAATTTGTCGATCTGTAGTTGTCCCGAAAAACTTAAACGGCCACTTTTTGTTGTGCAAGTTTTTTGGGACAACTACAGAACGACAAATTGTTTTGAAAATTTAGGAGATATAAGAACATTTCCGGAGTGGCGCTAGTTTCGCGGCTATACTCAACTGAATAGTTTAGTCAACAAGTGCTTTTGTTGGCTGGCGTTAAGAGCTGAAGTGAACATTTATAGTAGTGATAACACATCGATCGGCACACATGTAGAATGAGGGCCTAAGCATAAGTAAAATAAAAATTCGAAAATAACTAAAGCTAAGTTTAGGTAATACAATAGATAACTTATTTTTAAATTATGTCAGTTTAAGGATGAAAACTTTTTTATATTTAATTTTAATAGTAACTAAATCGACAATAAGATTCACCTGTGGCAATAACATGAACATTAGTGGGAGAAATAATTAAATTTTCTGGTTTCAACAACTCCATGGAATCGTTTTCTCCTTCAATTGAATAAGCTTGAAAATGATCATTAAAACCAGAGCATTTTAATGATTTACATAGAAAATATAAACTCATAGAGTATTTAGAACGAAAAATTCTTTCTAATTTGAAAAAATATATATCATTTTCATTGGTAGTAACTAATATCATGCCTGGGTTATACTTTGTGCCCATAAATCGTATCCATTGAAAATCACAAGATAGATCAACATCTTGATTAGAAGTATCGTTGATGTGAGAAATATCCACACGCGACTCCCGTACAGTAACTTTTCCTAATTCCACTCGAGACTCTAATCCCTTTTTTACAAAAATTCTGTTTGCAAACGCTAACTGTTCTTTCATTAGCAACGTTAGACATATGTTTTTTCTAGAAGTTATGATATGAGCTGTGTTTTTCAATGTTTTGTGTTTAGCTTCAAATCTCATGCACCATAATTGCTTTAAGGGGCCCACCTGCTCAATAATATGCGGGTAATGTAACATCAAATGGTGTTTTGGTTTTAATGTATCATTAAAAAGGTTAATGTAATTTTCGTGATGTTCAGTAATTAAAGATTCTAACAATTTTACAGTTGGAGCATCGACAACACTACATAATAAAATATGAATTATTTTTAGTAAGATTATTAAAAATTGCCATACGGGATCGTCACTAGGAACTAAATCTCCAACTAGTAGAGGGAACAAATGTACAAACATCAACATTTCCGAAGCTGACATTTTAAACTTACTGCGAACTAAATGTTCTTGATTTATGCAAACAGACAAATTGTTAAGCTCTATAACTGAATAGTCAAATAATTTTAAGCGATTATTTAAAGTGGCCAGGTCAAAACAGTGTAATATTTGAGTATAATACAAAATAATATGAGCTAAGTCGTAATGACACACTCCTTCGAAAATATCGTGCATAATATCAACACAACAGTTATCCACTACGTGAAAGCTAGGAATATCATTAAAACAACAATATTCACTTATTCCTGTTTCTGTAACATTATTTTGCTCAAGGTCATTAGCATAATTATCCTGATCTCTTAATAGTGCATTATCTGCTTTGGTTTGTTTTTTCATTATAGATTTGTGACTTTTACATATTCTACAGTAGTAATTGCTGCTAAAAGATTTAGAAAATCCGAGTATTGTGTTTAGTCCTAGATTGTCCCCTAATATCATTCCAAGTATAAAATAGATTTTCACTTTACCATTGGCAGTATCTATATCTATACCTTCCTCTTCTAAATATTTTAATTCTTTAATGAGTTCGTAGAATGCAGAGTGATTACCGTATATCTTAAAAGAAGACTTGTACAACATTGCAACAAACACATTATCCAGCAGTGAAAGATATTCCTGTGGCATAGTAGGAAATTGATAATATACAGCTGATATTGAATGTACACCGGCGTGGCTACCCAAGGGATTATTACATTCGAAATCGTCGAAATATATAAAAAAAGGACAACAGAGTTTACCTTCTTTACTTGCAATTTTTTTTTGCCAAATTAAACTGTGAGCAAAATTTGGAAAATCAACTTCGTTAGGTTTTAATGTATTTGAAACTAATTTGTAAAAATTGGGTAATTCAAAAATTTTCTTGAATACTGAGCGAAGCGGTAATTTGGCGCCAGTACAGGATTTAGGCGCAAGCATTACTGAAGTGTTGACTGTATTAACAGCAACATTTTCATTAATAATGTACTTTTCAGGAGCAATGTAGCATTTGATGTCTGTAAAGTATTTTATAATTTGATATTCTGTGCGCATATTACCAAAAGGATTTGAAATTATTTCATGCATGTTATCTTTTTCACTTTGACTGAACTCATTATAAATAGGTATTACATGTTTAAAAATATCACCAAGAACTTGGGTAATGTGAAGTTGAATATTTTCCAATATTTTAAGAGCAGTTTTCCGGTTAACCCCACCGTCACTGAATAATGAAAGCGCTAACGTAGCGGCAGATTTCTCTAACATACTATGGGCAGTATCCAAAGCATTCTCACGACAAACATTGTTTAGACGATGATATTCAGAGGATTCACAAGGATCTAACAAACTACACGTATCATGTATATTTTCACTTAAAGCACAATCATTTTGTAGGCAGATTTTGATTAAAAATTGTTTGTTTATTCAAATGTTGGGCAATTAAGTGCCGTCTAAAAGACCGTACATTTTGATATTCGCGATCACATTGATACTGTTTACAGCGATATGCTGCGTTTGCACTTAAGTTATGGTCTTTTAAATGTTCACAAAAATCTTTGTAATCTTCAACTGTAGCGAGACATTTGAAACAAACAAACATTTTGATTAAATTTAGCAAATAAATCACTTATTCCAAGTCGGAGATGAAAGATGAGACTCCCGAAAGCTTTTTGTCTGCTATTGTGTCAATGTTATAAAAATATTTTTGCAGAAATAGCCAAATGTGCACGGCTTCTGTGGGATATTCTGCATCCAGGCAGTGAAAAGTTTTGAAGCATACATCCAGCGCTTTCAAGAACGAGTCTATTTTATAAAGGATGTTATCATACGCAACATAAAAGTCCTTTAGGGCATCGATGGTTGGTCCGACAACAATAATGATGGGTTGGCACCGTAGACCCTTAGCAGTTTGGGCTTTTCGCCGATAGTCCAGCTGGGTGGGGACTTCGCTTTGGTTCTGGAAATTAGAATGAATTGTTTACTTTTAACCATATTTTTTTTATAATTCCTAGTCAGTGTTGACACTGACTATTTTTTATTGCTTAGGTATTGCATTTATATTTATTTAAAGGGGTTCGGAACGTAATTCACCCTTATGATTAGTCTGTGCGAAGCTCTCAAGCAAGAAGTGTACTTATACAGGCTGTTCCAAGGCTATGCCACATGGAGGGAAAGTATCTTAAGTATTTTAAATATACAGTTTTACTGAAAGAAGACATCATTTTGATTTTAAAAACAATTTGAACCGCATTCAATCATTTTGAATAATCTCCTATCTGAACCGGGAATCGAACCCGCCAAATTGCAAAAACAAACCGTAATTTTGCGAAACCGATCAAAAGGCTCAAGTCAACGGAAGCTTTATTTTTTTGCACGTAACATAGCATCTTAAATAAAAGGAAGATCATGAAATTCGTTGTTCCGCTTTTTTTCAATATCATCAATAGATTTAATTATCCCTGTTTTAGTGTTTTATTGTTTATTGATATTAAATAAATATTTAATAAACTAGATAATTTACAAACTTATTTTGGTCTGACTGATGGTATATCAAAAATGTGTCTAAATCGGTTAACGCTCAGGGGGTGGAAATTGTCGTTAGTATGGAAAGAAGTGAAATTATACATACCTTTGCATGAAGAATGAAACTGTTCATAGCTTCTTGAATGCTTGGCTTTATGGTTTTTTTTTTGCCAGCTGTATCTTGACACTGTATTCTCACAGTTGGAACTATTTTATATCCGATTGCCGCGCAATAACAGAAGTCTCTAACATCTGAAAAATAAAAATGGAATAAGTTATGATGCATATTCGTTGATTTAATTAGTTTAAGTTTTACTAAGAAGATAACTGGTTATCAGAGATTTTTTTTGCTAAACTATTTTTGCTATTATAAAAACTCAGTTGAAATATACATAATAAATATAAATGGTTTTATTATCAAAACTTTCACGAATTTCACACAAAAACGGAAACTTTGAGTTCTGTTTTAGTGTGAAATTCGTGAAAGTTTTGATCAATACAAGTATATAATAACCAACCTTCACTTGGGTTTTCTTCAATCAATTTAATGTAGACAGAAGCAGCTTTAATTGTTTTCAAAAGACTAAGAGCTTTCTCTAAAAATATGGGCCATTTTTTGAACAGTCGGAGCTCTGATCCTTTAAACTTGGTTTCGAAATCCAGTTCAATCTGAAAACAAAAAACAATTATATACATATGTCACAGTCAAAACTACTTTTGACCGGTCAAAACTATTACAACAAATTATTAGGTGGTTTCTGTTTTATTTCTGTACTAAATTATAATAACCTAAAGGTCGTTAGGAAACTTATTAGGTTGTTAGGTTTTTTTTTTGAACCTTTAAGTAACCTTGTACCATAGCTAACATTTATTTCATTAGAATAAACGCGTTTTAACGCAATAAGGGTTTTGACTGAAACCAGTCAAAAGTAGTTTTGACCGATGAAGAGTTTTGACTGTTAACATATACATATATATATTTTTAAATATTGCTCACAAGATTGAAACAAATATATGGGGTCAAGCTAATAAAAAGCATGTAAAAAGGTTCACAACTTACCAACTTATATCCGAAACTCAATTTATAAGAGGGCCAATCGTTCACGATGTCATGTAAGTTTGCATATTTTTCGGATTGTAGTTCCTTCAGGCGCAATGTGGTTGTTTTCCTCCAATTTTCGATTACTTCAGGCACTGGCTCCTTGTTGTATTTCAGCCAAACTTTTAACTCTTCAAATTCTTCATTAGATACTGGTAAACAATAGATCAAGTTTAATCTAGCTTCAGCCTAATTAGATAAAACTATTACATCTTGTATAACATATTTTCAAATTTATACCACTTTGATTTTCAACTGCTGCAGCTGTGTCAGCCAGAACATCGTCGATGCTTGTGTGGGCTCTCCTTTCGTTTATTATTACCCCACTCTTCCGCAGCAAACGTTTGTGATTGTTATATTTATCAGGAAGTTTTCCCCTTGCTGGAATATATTTATTTTTTCCAAACTTTTGGCTTGGAATGTAGTATGTCTCCTATGGAAATCAAAACAAATTATAAAGAACTAAGCATGAATATCAAGGAAATCAAAATTAATCATTTAAGTGTATCAACTATATAAAAATAAGTCGGGTTTCTCCCTGACGCTATAACTCCAGAATGCACAAACCAATTTCCAAGGTTTTGAATTCGTTGGAAAGGTCTCGGGCTCCGTGAGGTTTATAGGTAGGGTAGGGTAGTGTAGTGTAGGGTAGGGTAGATAAATGTTTGGTCTTTTTATGGCAAATCAAAGTTTGCCGGGTCAGCTAGTTTGTCATAAATATCAACTTAACAACATGGAATTGATAGTTTTTAGGGTTCCGTACCCAAAGGGTAAAACGGGATCCTATTACTAAGACTGCAGTCAGTCTGTCTGTCTATCACCGGCCTGTATAATACTCACAACGGATCTTTGTGGTTCTGAATTGGCTGCAAGAGGCTGCGCACTAGCTATTTTTGTGTCAATATTGGAATTGAAAATAGCATTGAATAACTGTCTATTTCACTCGCATACGTTTGTCGCATCCTATCTCGTTTACTCATCTGTTTCGTGCGCAATAGTTGACAGAGCCAACTTCAGAGCCACAAAGATCCGTTGTGAGTATTATATCTCATGAACCGTGATAGTTAAGACAGTTGAACATTTTTTAACACCGCCCCCCTCTATCTCCGAAACTACTGGGCCTACAATTTTGAAAAAAAGCACTACACTACATGCCTTACACTACAGGGAGTAAATAAGTGATCATAATTAACTAACTACCGTAACTACATAGGTATCTCATTTCATTACAATATAAAAACTGAATTTGAATTTCAATACCTTCACTTCAGTTGGGACTAACGAAACAATTTGGGCGGAAATATCTTGAAATTGTTGTTTTTTCATTTCGCCATATTTTTTGAAATGGTATTCCACTACTGATTTAACCAAGTAGTTCCGTGCCGCAGTGTCTAATTTACCATTTTTTTTTAAAGAAGCTAGACACATTTCTCCAATATTATTGCTTTTTAAAATAATCGTTAAATTATCATTCTAAACAAAAAGAAAATACCATACATTAACACCAACCCTTATAGCTTCGTCCCAGTTAACACCTGAGAGCTGAAATTCATCTTTTATTGATTTCTAAAATATCCGATTTTGTCACTGGCTCACTCAAAATATAAAGGCAAAACTTACAGAAGATTTCTCTCTCGTGGTCGGCAACTCTTCACTGCTTGTGCTGGCCGTGGGACTGGGCGCAGAAAAATCGCTAGTAATGCTTAGAGTTTCATCAGATTCTGTCGCCTGTAACAAGCAATTATCGACGATATTAACGACTTAGAGCCATAGGTATTAGTAAAAATAATGTTTGAATTTGCTGGTACGAGTTGTTCCGAAAACGGTACGCGCGGGCCAGAGGGAGCCGTGACACCAAGAAGTTTTGAAAAAAATAATATGAACACTTACGTGAATAATGTTTTGAAGTTTGTTCAGTCCTCGCTTGAATAATATTCTTTCCTTTAAACTCGGAATTAATTCTTTCAGTTCCGTTTCTTGTATATCGTCAAGCAATTTGAACGAAATCTGATTTACTAAAAAAGAAGAGATAAACATATAATAATGTGTAAAAATTACTAAAGTTCGTTTTGTAAATCTATCAAAGTAAATTATTAATAAGATAGGTACCTAACCACTATTTCTAGCTCAATATCTAGGCCTCCTTTATATAGGCCTAATAATTCCTATACTCTGACCCATTAGCGGCAAAACCGGAACACAAATAAATGTAGAATTAATTAAAGTCACATTATAGTACTCGATAACTTTCTTGCTTTTTGTAGTGATTAGCTATTTACAAAAAAAACACGTGGATTATCGGGCCTTGACAAAAGAGGGGCTATATCCATTTCAAGTTGAATACTGCATTAGCCAACCACTCAATCGTTAGTTCACTGCACAATAAGCTATCAATATTACAAATTGAACCACCAATATTAGTTTAATGAACAATACAACTTAAGAGGCATGGCGCCATCATGAAACACGGCTAATCAAACCATTATTAACAATATAGGTATATTATATCGATCATAATGGGCACTCACCTTCAAAGTTTGTTATAGTGTCTTCAGATAGTCCCCATTCTGTTAAATATTCGGCGACACCCAAGTTGAAGTCTTCTTCTTCACTTTCCATTGCGAGCGAAGCGACTACTAACTCTAGCCGGCCGGCGTAAAATGAAATGAATTAATGAATTATGAACGTCTGCGTTTATGCACTTGCGCAGCCGCCAGCCGCGGTAGCGGCGACGCGAGGGCTAGGGTTGCCAACCGTACTTTATTATAAAGTGAAAATAATTTCAATTTAGATGACGTTATTGACGATAATGCTAGCACTTGCAGTAGTAGCAATGGTAATAGGAAAAGAAAACGAATGCAAAACTATAAGCCGCTGTGGGAAGCGGAATACCCCTGGATCAAAAGTGCTGGATAGCTTAAACAATAAAATAATATTTATAAATGAAATAAGGGAAATATCTATAGTATGTAGTACCATTAAAGATTCTTGTGCAGCGAAGGAATGGCAATCCATTTTTAGAGTTCCGTACCTCAATCGGAAAAAACGGAACTCTTTATCTCGAGAACACGTAGTATCGAGTTCAAATTTAAACCATATACTCAAGTCTACGGTCCCTTGAAGCTGTGAAAAAAATCATACTTCTACGTTAATGTAAAAAAAGATACGGCCGTTTATGTCACAAAACACATACATTTCGACATTCTCGAGGGAATCAAAATGATAGGGTACGAGTACTCCCCGTTGACCTAGAACTATGAAATTTGGCAAGTAATATCGTCACATACTACAAGTACTTAGAAAAATCTGAAAACTATACATTTGTAATAACATCATTATAAATTTAGTCCTTTTTAAACATTATATTTGGAGAACTCAGTTTCGTTAAGCACCTCGTTTTTATGCGGCGTCATACATTTCAGGTCTATACTTAACTCAACTCGGCTAATTTAAGATGGATTAAGTGGAAGTATGTACGGAACCCTCGGTGCGCGAGTCAGACTCGCACTTGGCCGGTTTTTTTTTCCGAGGAATTACTTTTCCAAACATACTTAAAGTGGTATCACGATTAATGTGCGTTCCCGCCACTTCAGAATTTACAGAAAAGGTGTTTTTTTGTAATTAATGCGAAGTGGCGTGACGACAGAAATAAAGCTTCTATAAAGCTTATACGCAATTATTTAAATTTGTGCGTTCCGCGTACCATGTTTAGATGCCATAAATATATTTAAAGCAGATACGAAATTGTTATTAGCTGAAAATTAAAACATAAATTTGTATAAAACAAATATAGTACATTGTTTAACGAATTTTTCATCACATTTGCGAGGAAATAAATAACTACAAAAACTACAACCGCACCAATCAAAAATTTACGAAATTAACAACTTCACTTCCAGATCAGAATGTTTTATCCGTCAAAGAAAAAGGTGGCAGCCCTAGCTCCGCGGGGCAGTGCGGAAGGGGGAGGGGAAATAGTCGCATAAATTGAATATGTAGGAAGGAAATGGAACTACCTATATTGCGTATGGTTTTGTAAATTCTACGATACTGTTTAGTAATTAATTTTTTTTAACCACAGCGACATGTACCTAGGTTACTTTTAAATACTGTTTAAAGTTTCGTATTAATATGGTTGTTGGAGAAATTAATATGACTTTGTGCGGCCTCAGATGATGTAAGCAAGATATAATGTTATTAGGTACAAGCATTACATTCATTTAATTTGCAATGTACCTATGTATGTTTCTTCGGGTGGAATCTTTCAACTCAATTTTGAAGAAGGTAGATATCCCTAATCGATTGAGCTGAAATTTGGCAATACAATAATATGGTACCATGGGGCTGGTCTAATGATGGAGCCGGAAGGTGGCCTTAGGAACTCTGTAATAAATAAAACAATCGTAGGTACCGAATTTGGGCTCTTCAGAATCGTCTTGGTGAGCAATTGCTGGATGTATAATAGATAAGTGATTCAAGAGTAAGGTTTATATTTATCATAAATAGGTAGGTAGGTATGTAGTCTCTCCCCCCTCCCGGTGGGTTCCCGCTTTGTCGATGCGGGGGGGCTCAGTAACCGTGGCTTGGTCACCCACGGTGAAGCGAAGAGGAACCCGAGGAGGCTTTGTAGGTAATGTAGGTTGCGGTGCTGCCTAGGCGACATCGCACTGAGGCGGGCCGCGATGTCGTATGGGGTCTCCCATACCCATACGATATCGCGGCTGAGGGTTGAAGGCCGCGGCAGGAGAGGAGTGCCGGTATTGCGGTACGCCGCTCTCCCTATCCTCTGCGGCCGAAAAATGGTAGGTGGCGTGGCCATTGACCCTGGCCCGTCACAAGGGGACCAAGGGTGCCATATACACGGGGTCGTCTGGCACCCAGGTGCTAGTTTGGTCCCTGGGGTGGTCACGGCGCACAGTGTGTTCTAGTGCGCCGGTGATGGGGGTTACTCCCCAGAGGAGGGTCCGGTGACGGACAGCCGCGGCGGGTTCGCGGTGAGTGCTAACGCGTACCCGTGTTCCCGCCATAAGCTGCACAGGAGGACACCGTGGAGTTTTAGTGGGTTAGAGTCCCACATAACTGCGCTATCTCCTCGTGGTAGCGTTGTATGAATGAGAATATCTCCACGCTAATAAAATAAATAAAAAAAAGGTATGTAGTCTCATTTATTATTAACTAGCTGATAGAAAGCGAACTCTTCCAGAAAGCCTTTACCACAGAATATATAATTTATAGCGCCTTTACTTTACTACTTCTAATGCCTACTACTATCTTTATTAATGTTAGGTATAGTTGAAATTATTCGCTCGGTCGCATGTTTATAAAACGTCTAATGGATTTTGAATCTTATAACGTTAAAAATAAACGAGCTATTCGAACGGTCTGTTTTGGTACAACTCGGTCAACTTAAGTACTACCTACATAACTACTTCGTATATTAATTAACAATTGAAATGAGAGCAGTGGTGGCCCAGTGGTGGCGGCCCCAACTTACGAACAGTAAGTCGTGGGTTCGAACCCAGGCAGGCGCATTACTTTGTATAATTTATTTCATTACCACCACTCTCAAAACGGTGAAGGAAAACATCGTGAGGCAACCGGCATGTCCTAGGTAGAACCAAAAAATTCGAAGACATGTGACATCTACCAATCCGCACTGGGTCCGCTTGGTGGATTATAGCACACCTTCTCATAGAGAGGAGGCCTGTGTCCCAGCAGTGGGAACATTAATAGGCTGATGATGATGACATTAATGAACAAATGTAGCTACTTACTAACTGTTAACTTTTACCGACGAACTGATCTTGATAAACTTATAAAGGGTGTAAAACACCTCTTTACGCCGAAAGGCACTCCTCGTCATTGCGATATTTTTTTTGTTCTACACCATACCTGCGTACCCTCTAGTTACGGAGATATTGGGGGTCAAAGTTCCAACTTTTTGACAAGTTTTTTTTTAAATACATATTTTAATGTAAGATTTTTAATTTAAACCTCTCCACGACCCCCGTACTATTCAATCTATCCATCAGCACAATGTTTTGAGTGCGTTGCATTGAGTTCTACCACAAAACATGATATTTCACCCAAAAAAAAAGTCGTTTCCCAGCAATAATTTTCGCGTAAAGTTACCTAATTTGATGTACAGAATGCTTGGTTGACGGCTTCGTGATGAGGTCTTTTACACCCTGTATATTAAGTAAAATTACTTAGTAATAATGTAAATTATTGTTCTCATGGAAGTAAACCATAAGTCTGATAGCGTTTGCATCGCCACTTTGCATCAGCAGTAGATTTTTAGGGTTCCGCCCTTGAAGGGTGTCAAACGGAACCCTAATCATAATCATGAACAATTAATTATTTTCAAATAAACGATTTTACAGTGAGATCATTCTTAGCTGGTTGAAATTTTCACATACTAAGAACCGTAATGGCGGATAAATCGTTATATAATAAAAAACCGGACAAGTGCGATTTAAACTCGCGTAGAGAGGGTTCCGTCCGTATGACCCTATGTCCCTATGTTTACATTTCATTCATTTACGTAGCACGTCCGTCTTTGGGTCACCGACTTACATAATTATGTGTACTTACCAAATTTCATCCCAATTGGTTCAGTGGTTTCGTAGGAAATTGGCTGTGACAGATGGATGGACAGGCAGACACACGAGTGATCCTATAAGGGTTCCGTTCTTTCCTTTTGAGGTACAGAACTCTAAAAATATAAACAATTTAAAAAATAGGAGGGAGGGGGCTTCCTCTAGAATGAATTATAGGACATAATTCAACAAATAATAAAAACTAGTCTAGCGTAATACTTACTTATTTTTAAATAAACATAAACAAACAACAAAAATTATAAAATGTTAGTACGGAATCCTCTGTGCGCCAGTTTGACTCGCACTTAAACGAATATTTTTTTATCAAATGAGTCTGCTACTCATTACCAACTGTCCCGGTAAATGTAGGTAACTATAAATTGCTTTGAAACTAACATAGTAACAATGATACAATCAACCGAATGGTTGTGACTTGTTCTACATAATGTACAATATTCTTTGTTAATTTACATCATGAACTCTTGTAGGGACTATATTTTGACCTCACCCTTTTTAGTTTTGTAGGTTCAACTGTGAGGTCTTGTTACATTTATCATATTATGTTTATGATAAAATCAGCCAAACCAAATTGTTGAGTTTTGTTTGGTAAAATGTACAATATTCTTTGTTAATTTACACCATGAACTCTGGTAGGTACTATATTTTGACCTCAACCTTTTTTTTTGTAAGTTCAACCGCGAGTTCTTGTTATGTTTATCATATTTTATGATATAATGAACCAAACCAAATTATTGAAAGGACGATTACCATTTTTGCCCTGATATATCACTATCACTACATAGTATAAAACAAAGTCCCTTCCTCTCTGTCCCTATGTATGTTTATATCTTTAAAACTCCGCAACGGATTTTGATGCGGTTTTTTTAATAGATATGGTGTTTCAAGAGGAAGGTTTATACGTATAATAAAGTAGGGCGGGCGAAGCCGCTGGCAGAAACTAGTATATAATATATGTCAGGGCAAAAATTAACGATTACAGTAAATTCAAAAAGTAGGCATCCTTAATTATTTCCATTTTGATTTTTGGGATACATGTAAAACTAATTAAAGCTGGGGTTTATTATTCACTGATAAAACATAATTAACGCGTTTCCGGTTTGCAATTAATAGTGAAAATTATTCAAACATATTTTTGGGGGACTAATAAGTTAGGTAAATCTCTTTAAATGAAAATATGAAAGAACTAGGTTTGTATTTTGTTGACTATGTAAACGTCTATTCTGTGAACAAAAACGCCAATCGCAGTCTACCTACAACATTAAAGTCTATGTGTTATTCAGGTGGCTCTCAACCCGTTGTCTAGAAATAATTCGCAAATTGTTTGGGCACATTATCGATCCAACCAGTACTGCCTCGAAAGAAAAATCTACTACTGCTATGTCTGAGGCAATCTTCCTTCTACTATTTGCATTTCACTGCTTAGAGGCATCTAATCGCCTTTCATTTATCGAAAATGTTTTCTAAGAAAACTATTCTAATGAAACCAATTATTCATAAAGACGCCTACAAAAAAAGTAGCGGCAAAAACACTGACGTGTGAGATCTTATTAATGTAAAAGGGGTCTTTTTTAAATTAAACACATTGGACACTATAAATACATACAGCTTTCAATTAAATAAAAGAAAATAAAGCTCAATCTATAAATTAACTTTGTAATCGGCAATTTTTGACAGGGCACGCGCTCATACTTCATACTTATTTGTTCATCGTCCTTTGTTTAATAAAACGTACAATATTCTTTGTTAATTTGCACTATGAACTCTGGTAGAAACTATATTTTGACCTGAAGATTTTTAGTTCTGTAGGTTCCACCGCGAGGTCTTGTTATATTTATCATATTTTTATGATAAAATCAACCAGACTAAATTGTTGACATTTGTTTGGTAAAATGTGCAATACTCTTTGTTAATTTACACCGTAAACTCTGGTAGGGACTATATTCTGATCGCAACCTATGTAGTTTTGTAAGTTCAACCGCGAGGTTTTGTTATATTTATCATATTTTTATGATAAAATCAACCAGACTAAATTGTTGAGATTTGTTTGGTAAAATGTACAATATTCTTTGTTAATATACACCGTAAACTCTGGTAGGGACTATATTTTGATCGCAACGTATGTAGTTTTGTAAGTTCAACAGCGAGGTCTTGTTATATTCATCATATTTTTATGATAAAATCAACCAGACTAAATTGTTGACATTTGTTTGGTAAAATTTACAATACTCTTTGTTAATTTACAACGTAAACTCTGGTAGGGACTATATTCTGATCGCAACCTATGTAGTTTTGTAAGTTCAACCGCAAGGTCTTGTTATATTTATCATATTTTTGTGATTAAATCAACCAGACTAAATTGTTGACATTTGTTTGGTAAAATGTACAATACTCTTTGTTAATTTACACCGTAAACTCTGGTAGGGACTATATTCTGATCGCAACCTATGTAGTTTTGTAAGTTCAACCGCGAGGTCTTGTTATATTTATCATATTTTTTATGATAAAATTAACCAGACTAAATTGTTGAGATTTGTTTGGTAAAATGTACAATATTCTTTGTTAATTTACACCGTAAACTCTGGTAGGGACTATGTTTTGATCGCAACCTATGTAGTTTTGTAAGTTCAACCGCGAGGTCTTGTTATATTTATCATATTTTTATGATAAAATCATCCAGACTAAATTGTTGACATTTGTTTGGTAAAATGTACAATACTCTTTGTTGATTTACATCAAAACTCTGGTACCAACTTCAACCTTTTTAGTTTTGTAAATTCAATAGCGAGGTTTTGTTATATTTATCGTAGTTTCCTTGTAATTCAGCCAACCTTTGCTAATTTGGTAAATCCAACAAACCTTTTTTTTCAGTGTAGGTGCCAAATATGGAATGAAATTTTAAATAATTATTAACCCACTAAATGACACCTGCGAAAAATATCGGTAGATGCCATGTCAAAACCTCAGGTGCCGTTAAAGCGGGTGTCCAATGTGGAATACGTCTTTTTCGGAATTACTACCCAAAGACTTTCCTACACCTAGTTTTTACTACTCAGAATTACGGAAAAACGCAAACCTATTCTGAGAATCCCGCCTCTAATTTGCGGCTTTCACACTGCCACGAAATTGGACAATGGGCGCAATGGCCGAAAAAAATATCGAGCTTTTTACTAGCGTTCCTCTTGAATCCACTGCTTACGCACCAAGTTTTCGTCATCTATTTAAAATGTCCCCTTTTGTTTCTTTGGGGCACGCATTTAGGACATAACTCACCAGCCCCCTTGGAAGGGTGTCTGGTTCGGGTGACAAATTTATTACGAAACGAAGCAGTGTATTGCTGGCAGAACTGCCTCTTTGCTTAAACTATTGTACTTTTTGCTTGCATATTGAGTCGTAAATCTCGGAATGCTTTAGTCAGACCCTCAAGTGAAGAGTGTTGAGTTTTGTGTTTATCCTAGTATTTTTCGGGTTATTTTCGCATTGATTTTGGCTTTGAAGACACTGGAGTATTTTCAGAGTGGCAGCAATCAGTTCTGAAATCCCCGATGTAAATAAAAGAAGGTTTCGAAGTAGAAATCAATAATTTTTATGTCCAAGGGATGTTATCGATGGTAAACATAAACAGCCGAATTATCTGGCTTGTAGAAGTCTGACCAACAACTGGGCGAGCACGGCCTACTGGGACTGGCTTGAGTCACACATTTTAATCACAGTTTGGGAGCAAAAACCGAGAGACCGACTCAAGCCGAGAGAGAGAGGCCGTGCTCGCCCGGCAGATCTGCTTTTAAGTCTCATGCAGTCTGAGTGGTTGGATAAAATAACAATAACCAATATTTTTGGTTGAAATAAAATAACATCACGCCTTTATGCCCGAAGGGCTAGGCAGAGGTAACTACACAAATAAAATTTAAGAAAGCCCCGACACATTTTTATTTCATGCTTTTTAAACTACAGAATTTATCTATTATTAGACACGCTACGATCGACAATCTATCGAACACTTAATTATGGCGCGATATCTTGCGAATATACCCCGATTCAAACAGTAAAACGATTTTCATCAAGCATAGCATAAGAACACTCTCGATAAAGTCACATTTCAAACAAAAAAAAACTAAATGAAAATTGGTTCATCCGTTTAGAAGCTATGATGCCACAGACAAATACACTAAAACAACTATACACACGTCAAATAAAAACACTTCTCTTTTGCCGTTGGGGGTTGAAAATAGAGATTCAAAACGAGATTCCGGATTCTGGAAGTCTTTCAAACACGTAACTAAATCCCTAGATTCAAGCCGACCTACCCGTAGGTATACAAAAGACGCCTTAATACCTAGTGCAATATTAATATAGTTGTTCCAAAGCTTCAGAAATAGTTTGACAACAGCAAATTATTCCACGCTTTAAAGTTTGACTCCTAGCGAGTAATGTGTTGTGAATTTGAAACACGACGAACTTTCCAGCCGGGACAGGACTCAAAGCTAAAGGCAACTAACTAGGTATTTCTCTTGCAACACATATTACTAGATGTTTCTGAAACAACAACATGTTGTTATGTTAGTACGGGAAACTAAACAGCTTGTGAATTTTTGTTGCCTGATGCATTTTAGGAGCTTTGCTTTTGCTTTAATTAATATGAAACGTTTATTTGGCAAATACTTCTGCCATTTTGGAATACTTGACTCCATAAAGACACACTCTTGCTTTTTTTTATATTCTCCTGGTACGGGAAAATAAACTGCGTGTGAATTTTCCTTGCCAGGTGCATTTGATGGGGTTTGTTACCTTATGAAACGCAGACTTGGTAAAAGCTTCCAAAATTATAAAATACTTTTCGTCATAAAGAAACATTGATGTATGTATGACTCTTGTTTACATAACATACAATTTGTTAATTGCCACTGGCTGTCAGTACTTTGTTAGTTAATATTGTACCTTCATCTTGGACAGAGTATAAGATATCAATAAGCGGATTTTTAAAGTAATTAGGCTACTATATGGGGGTTAGAGGTATCAGTTCATTTTGCAAAAGGGATCTCTTGCCCAGAATAGTTTGGGAATCCATGGTCTATATTATACATCTTTACAATCATTTTTAGCCAAGAGACGTTCACTACTAAACATAGGCCTGCCCTATCCAAGCACAACCGCAAACAACTTCTAAGAAATTAACCAATGCTATTCTTCTATCCACCAGATGCACCAGCGGCGGAGCGAGAACAGCTATTCGTGCAGAAGCTGCAACAATGCTGCCTGCTGTTCGACTTCGCGGACGAGCCCCTGTCCGACCTCAAGTGGAAGGAGGTCAAGAGGGCAGCCCTCCTCGAGATGGTGGAGTACGTCACCTCACAGAGGGGCGTCATAACCGAGCCTATATACCCGGAGGCGGTTAATATGGTGAGTGACAATTGCAGATGTCTGTTCCCTGATTTGAAGAAAAGAAAAAGATGTATGGATTGTGTGTGGAGTGATATGAAAGAAAAGGGAGTCAGTGCTGATAGCGTGGCGGTGGACAGGACGATATGGAAGAAGAAAACGTGTTGCGCCGACCCCAAGTAACATGGGACAAGGGCCGGAAGATGGCGATGTCTGTTCTCCGATTTCTGACTTATTATTTTAAAGTATAGTTTAGATTTGGTATTTGTAGGGTTTGACACGTTATTAACTAAAAATGTCCAATTCAGAAACCTGCCTGTCTTTCTAGCATGGTGATTTTGTTACTACTAGCTAACAGCTTTTTCTACGCTCTATACGCTTTTTCTCCTCGATGTGAAGATTGTAACCCTTTCACATGTGCTTTACAAGAATTTTCGTGTGCCAAGACACGCGCCTTTTGGTATTCATAATTTTTTGGGTTTAAGCAATACGTTCTACTTTATTTGTCCTTCCGTCCGTATGGAGAGTGACTCTTACATGGGTTATTAGAAGATGTTGCGCTGTCATATTTTGTCAAAAAGTAACTAGAGACTTCCTGTGCCCTTCAAAGAAAGTAAGGACTTGAATTGTCGCCGTACACAGACAGGATATTATCACCCTTTAGAGAAAATAGAAAAAGGTCTATAACAAGTACTTACTGCTACGATAAAACCTAGACTAATTAATGAAGTACCTCCTTTAAAATTTCAATCAGCTCTCGAACCAACGTTTAATAAAGTCAGTACTTTCTTGCATAACACGCCTTTGAAACTGATAAGCCGAGCTACCTCCTTAGCTCGCTCGGCTAGATTCGAGATTGGATCGGTTGTGTCAGAGATAAGACGCTTCAGACATTGTAGTGGATCTTTGCAAGGAGTCTTTTTAGGGTTCCGTACCAGAAGCGTCCAAACGGAGCCCTATTGCTGTCACTTACGTGTCTGTCTGTCTGTCCGTCGTCTGTCAAACAGGTTTTACAGCGAAACAGTTGGAGCTACTTCCTAGTTACAGTCTTCAAATTTTCACAGTATAAGCATCTTGTTGACTAAAACCATACAAATTGTCAAAAAATATTTTAAAATGTCTTTTTAAGGAGTGCGGTGCTCCTGTACGGATAAGGGAGAGATTTGAGAGATTTTTACCTACCCTATTGAGTGGGCTATCGTTGTTTAGAGCTCGTTGAGTAGATAAATACAGCATTTTTGTTTTAAAAAATAAGCCCTCATTTTTTTTTCCTATTACAACCTACTTAATTTTGCGGTTTGGTACGGATCCCTAACAGTGCGATGTCGGACACGCACTTGGCCGGTTTTTTTATCTAAGACTGTCTGTCTATGTCGTGACAATGGATAGTGGGGCTTTTCTAAATATAAATTATTTTATTGGAACTGTTTTAATAACCACGAGACGAGATGAGTAGCTTTTGATTATTTTAAATTTAATTGTTATTACATTTTCTTATTTTTCTGTTACCTTCGCGAGTCGACGTCTGCCTAGCTTTAAAGTGACTGTCTGTGCTGGGGTTCCAATTAATCCGGACACAGCTGAATACTTGTATTGTATATGGGGCGACTGCCTATCTTACCTCCCCAGCCCCGGGACTGCAGGGTTACTGGGCAATAGCAGTCATACAAAGATGGAGAAATTTTCACAACACAGTGTCTGCCTTTGAATAGTAATATTTTCCTTGTGATAAAGTTTTAGAAAAAAAATGGCCAAGTGCGAGTCGCACTCGCGTCCGTGCCTACCCATTATACCGCCATTATAAAATTGGTATCATTTTTATTGGTGGCTAAGTTTTAAAGATATGGGCAAATTTAGATTTTGGCGCAAACTTGTAAGTACCAAAATTTACCTTAATTTTCAATATTATTTTATTTTTTGGAATTTTTCCTTAATTTGTGCTGTAATACCTTACTTTTTGCCAAATTTCGTGATTCTAGGTTAACGGGAACTATTATATAGGTTTTCGATCCAAAACCAATAGGGTACTTCCGGTTGACACCTAATAGGGACTTGAACCTCAGTATCTGGTATAAATTTCAACTTGCTAGGTCCACCCTATCCTCAGAAAATTGGTGGTGACACACGGACAGACAGACGGATAAGAGAGTGATCTTATAAGGCATCCTTTTACCTTTTGAGGTACGGAACTCTAAAAAACTGAGACAGAGTCTCTTAATTATACCCAAGTAATATCATTGTTACAATGTTCAACAGAAGCTCCTTAATTTCGAGTCAATCACGCCACAACGAACATTGTAACTCCGCTTACGCTCCATGGAACACGGATTGTTTTCAAAGCCCAAGAATGTCCCTGCCGCCCTCAAAATAGCTACATTCATTTACTTTCAACTTTTCTTTAACTACCTTACATTTTTCTTTGAAAAGTATCCGAGGCTTCTCACGCTTAAATGCACTGAACAAAGGAAAATTGTTTGCGCAACTTTTTAGGGTTCCGTCCGAGGTGAAACAATGACGAAAAATATCGGTTTGTTTTGTTGGTCTATTATTTTTTTTCACTGTAAACTGTTGCGTTTCCGACCCTGTTATAGATTCCCATGGACAAGTGTGACGAAAAATGCAACACCGATTAACGAAGAAAATTTCTATGAAAACTAGGCGTCGCATCAATAATATCAAATAGAATAGAAAACATTTATTCGACACAGTCACAACACAACTTTAACAATCGCTAAGTAACACCAGGTCATCGGTGTTACGTTGTCGCGTCGCGCCTTTCTGCTGGAGCCTTTATTACGAGTACTAGCAAGCGCTAACGTGCCTACTTTGAGAACTATCGATTAAAATACTTCCAGCAACTTGTATAACGTACAGCCAATAGTTGTATTGGTTGCAAACAAACTGTTTGAGTTTTTAAAACTATACTTAACTATCACGTATATTCTTAGACATTTTCTCCACTCGACTAAATCAAATTGACAGTTCTAGCTTGGTACTAATGAGGGCTTCCGTGTTTGTGCTCACCAGTTGGCGCCACTAGCGAGTAAGGTCCTTAAATACAGCCATTTTTACGCTACAAAGTTTGAATTGAAATCATTTGTGATGTCTTCGATTAAATATAAAATCGAGTATGCTGCAGTTTTGCACAGCCCATTTTTATTATTTTATTTTATCAACATTTTCCGAGACAAAACTATTAAAGCAGTGGTTGGTAAAACCCGTATCTATCTTAATATGCCATACTTGGAAAATATTCGCAACAATAAAAAAATTGTAAATAATCTCGCGCTAAAAGCAAAATAACATAGAAATTTGACATTTTGAAGACCTCACTCAACACCAGCGCCCCTAGCGGCAAATTCAAATGCGATAGCCCTCATTGACATTAAGAGTACTCTCGTTGTCATGGCGACGAGTCTGTTGGAGTAGAAGTCCTTTAAGTCTTTGGCCTAAGCCTGCACTAAGTATGCTTTACTTTTTTGAATTACCTTTACCATGTGCTTCATTACAGCCTTACTAACAGATCAAGGACACGAACACATAAAAGTCACGATCATTTATGAGAACCTCCAAACGATGAGCATTCGGAAGGTCAAGGTTCTCTTTAGGAAATTATTAATGAAGCCAAGCCCCACTTCCAATTGAACCCGTCATTTCGAATAGGGCTCAAGTCCATTAAATTCATGAAGCTTTCCGCTTGAGGTGAAAATGTGCAACAAAAATGCACTCTCGTGGCATTTTTATACAGACTAATTGTCTGTTTCTATGTAAAAATTAGTGGTACTTGAAGATGTCCCCTTTTCTAGGGCAATATGTAATAATAATATTTATTTATTATGGGAAAAATTATTTATTTATTTTAGTACATGGAGGACTTACAGCTAATAAATATGGTAAAAAAGGAAACCATAGTAAACAGAAAGCCAATTATAAATCCTCACGTATAAGTCTTATAATAATAATTTATGGTGTAAGCACAAAAACAAAAAAACTTACCGCTTTAATTAAAGTAACAAACAAATACTTAGTTTGCAATTATATGACTAAAAACAGAAACAAACAATTTAACCTAATGCTACTTGAAAAATTTGAGGCTTAAGCACCTGACACTTGAGAAGTCGGGAACACAGTCGACTGGAAAATTTGTAATTTTCCTGAATATTTTGACCTACTACCCCAACGAGTGGGGTATCGTTGTTTTGAGCTCGTTGAATAGAAATATACTGGAATCTCTGTTTTAAAAAATATTCGAAAACAAAGGAATAAGAAGCGACCAAAGTCAGCTATTTTAGTAAATTTTGTTCCGGAATTCTTTTTAACTGCCCATTGACCTATGAACTTCAGATTTGGTGATAATGTTGAATTTTTTCTTTGCAATAACCTCATTTTTGCTTATGTTCCATAAGTCCGACACGCACTTGGCTGACTTTTTGTTTTAAATTATACCGCATCCAAACATAGCTGACGCTATTGCTAATGGGGGCAAGCAGAACATATAGAACACCTGCTACGATTTTGACTAAACTCTTTTCTTCGTACTCCATACTAAACTTGTTTACCAAATAAAACTGGCCAAGTGCGAGTCGGACTCGCGCACGAAGGGGTACCATTATCTCAAAAACGACACAAAAATCACGTTTGTTTTATGGGAGCCCCACTAAAATATTTATTTTATTCTGTTTTTTAGTATTTGTTGTTATAGCGTCAACAGAAATACATCATCTGTGAAAACTGTCTAGCTATCACGGTTCACTAGATACAGGCTGGTGACAGACAGACGAACCGTGGAATCTTTGCAATAGGGTCCCGTTTTTACCCTTTGGGTACAGATTTACAGAACCCTAAAAAAATACAATACCTACCTATTCCATGTCTACTAATTTATGTAAGTAACCAGTTAAATTCACGGACAAGGACAAAAGCGCCTGTGTTGAATAGGTTTTGATTGCCTATTGACAAACTGTGTATGAATTGACAATCAAGATGTCTGAGGACTGAGGATGTATTCGAAAGTGGACGGTTAGGTGTAAAGATGAAAATTTACCATTTTATAGTCAAAATTATGACTTCAAAACCGGCCAAGTGCGAATTGGACTCGCGCATCGGGGGTTCCGTACAAACAGCTACATTCACCAACATAATTAGGTAAAAATACTGAAGTTCATAAACAATTAAAGCACCGAACATTGCTCTAACAAAAAGTTATTTTTACTTTTACAAGTTCGTTTTATAAATTGGTCTACTATTATTCGTAAAGCCTTCTTAGCTGTGATACTTATAGTGTTCCTTTTAATTTCGTTATATGTACTACGTAGTGTTCCTTTTAATTTCGTTATATGTACTAATACCGTGATTATTTTCACATATCCAAAAACAATCTTTTAGCTAACACTGGGACTCTTAACAAAAATTAGCAATTTCAAGCTTAATTGGCAAAACGGATCCCTGAATCGGAAAAATGGCTTTCACAAACCCGTAATATTTTTGAATGGCCTATCCAATGATACCCCCCTCCCACACCTAGGGATAGACGAAAAAAAAACGTCCCCATTTTACAAGTAGAGGAGTAGAGGTAACTTATTTTTTTTTGTTTTACTACTTTGTCGGCTTGATTAATATGCTAAATTATAGCTTTCTAGTACTAAGAGTCTCTGAGCTAAGCTGCGGACGGACGGACAGTTTTTTGCACTAATAGATTGCCAATTAATTAAAAGATTATTTTATTACTTTCTCAGCAGTTTTCGTTGTATATTGTACTCATATATTGTTTATTACTATTCAACCGAGTACAAAGTACAAAAAGACTCCTACAGCTACTGCCCTCTGCCTGTCTCAATATAATAATTTATTTTTCATTATTAATGGTTCTTCATTACGGTAGTTGGGGATGGGGACATTAAGGCTGTCGCGTTCCGCTGTTATTGCTGTCGCCTGTTGGACATTATGATCGCAACGATTTATTATTTGTATGTGAAAATACTGAAGGTCATTCTATATGGCTCGAAAGTCATCGCGTTATGTCGAAAGCAAGACTGAATCAAATAAACTGTGGCCCATGAAAATCTATACTAATATTATAAAGCTGAAGGGCTTGTTTTTTAGGGTTCCGTAGCCAAATGGCAAAAAACGGAACCCTTATAGATTCGTCATGTCTGTCTGTCTGTCTGTCCGTCCGTATGTCACAGCCACTTTATTCCGAAACTATAAGAACTATGCTGTTGAAACTTGGTAAGTAAATGTATTCTGTGAACCGCATTAAGAATTTCACACAAAAATAAAACAAAAAAATTTGGGGGTTCCCATACTTGAAACTAAAACTAAAAATATATTTTTTCATCAGACCCATACGTGTGGGGTATCTATGGATAGGTCTTCAAAAATGATATTGAGGTTTTTAATATCATTTTTTTCTAAACTGAATAGTTTGCGCGAGAGACTCTGCCAAAGTAGTAAAATGTGTGTCCCCCCCCCCTGTAACTTCTAAAATAATAGAATGATAAAACTAAAAAAAATATATGATGTACATTACTATGTAAACTACCAGCGAAAATTGGTTTGAACGAGATCTAGTAAGTAGTTTTTTTTTAATACGTCATAAATCGTAAACCGCAATTTACCAAGTACGGAACCCTTCGTGCGCGAGTCCGACTCGCACTTGGCCGGTTTTTTTTTTTGAACGCGCTAATCTCAGAAACTACTGGTTGGAATTGAAAATTTCATTTGTGTTGGATATTCCATTTATCGAGGTAGGTTATAGGCTTTATAACATCACGCTACGACCAAAAGGAGCGGAGAATAAATGAAAAATGTTGCGTAAACGGGAAAAAATATTCCTTTTTGAGAGCTTTCGTTGCGTGCGCTGCGTAAACGGTTTAAGTTACGCAACAATAATGTATGTAGGTAGCCAGTTGACGGGAGCGAAGCCGCGTGGGACAACTAGTATGTATAATACATGTAAAGTAGCAGCAGTGGTATGAGAACTTCTCCTTTTGACCAATTTTCTTTTCTGGTGAATATCGCTGCGGTTTTAATAAATTATGTTTAGTTAAAAACATTTCTTTGCCCTTTTTTTAGGGTTCCGTACCCAAAGGGTAAAAACGGTACCCTTTTGCTAAGACTCCGCGGTCTGTCTGTCTGTCTGTCCGTCTGTCACCAGGCTGTATCTCATGAACCGTGATAGCTAGACAGTTGAAATTTTCACAGATTATGTATTTCTGTTGCCGCTATAACAACAAATACTAAAAACATAAAATAAATAATAAAAAGCTCCCATACAACAAACGTGTTTTTTTTGCCGTTTTTTTGCGATAAAGGTACGGAACCCTTTGCGCGCGACTCCGACTCGTATTTGGCCGGTTTTTACATCATTTACCATAGTAATTTAACTGAATGATTGACTTGATGGCCCTTTGGGATTAAGCCAACCAGTGTATTCACTTTGTACATTAAGTTTTAATTAATAGAAACAGCGTTTATAAAAGCCGACGCTTACGCCCAATATAAACTAATCTATTCTCAATTGTCCACAGTTCGCGATAAACCTATTCCGGACACTACCGCCGTCGTCAAACCCGAACGGGGCGGAGTTCGACCCTGAAGAAGACGAGCCCACGCTGGAAGCGGCCTGGCCTCACCTGCAGCTGGTCTACGAGCTGTTCCTGCGGCTACTGGAGTCGCCCGACTTCCAGCCCAACATCGCCAAGAAGTATATCGACCAGAAGTTTGTTTTACAGGTTAGTGTATGGAGTTATTTTGGATAATTTTCTTGTAATGAAAGAAATTAAAAAAAATGTGTTTGGTGGAACACTGCCCTAAGTGTACTGAAAATTTATTTTTTGCCCGTCAGGTAGATTAATAAAAAATATTGGACACGTATTTTTAGGGTTCCGTAGCCAAATGGCAAAATACGGAACCCTTATAGATTCGTCATGTCTGTCTGTCTGTCTGTCTGTCTGTCTGTCTGTCTGTCTGTCTGTCTGTCCGTCCGTATGTCACAGCCACTTTATTCCGAAACTATAAGAACTATGCTGTTGAAACTTGGTAAGTAGATGGAGTCTGTGAACCGCATTAAGATTTTTACACAAAAATAAAAATAAAACAAAAAATTTTGGCGGTTCCCATACTTGAAACTAAAACTAAAAAATTTTTTTTTCATCAGACCCATACGTGTGGGGTATCTATGGATAGGTCTTCAAAAATGATATTGAGGTTTCTAACATCATTTATTTCTAAACTGAATAGTTTGCGCGAGAGACTCTGCCAAAGTGGTAAAATGTGTGTCCCCCCCCCTGTAACTTCTAAAATAAGAGAATGATAAAACTAAAAAAAATATATGATGTACATTACTATGTAAACTACCAGCGAAAATTGGTTTGAACGAGATCTAGTTAGTAGTTTTTTTTTAATACGTCATAAATCGTAAACCGCAATTTACCAAGTACGGAACCCTTCGTGCGCGAGTCCGACTCGCACTTGGCCGGTTTTTTCTTGTGACCGTAAACATAAACGTTGAAATATCGTGAAACGTCATGCCGCTAGAACACTTTATACTGCCTTAGTGACGTCATAAGCCCCCTCTCCTGAACTTTGATGCGCTTTAACTTTGTAAATTTTGTATTGATTTGGTAAAGCAAAAAATACGTACCATAGTGCCGTATGTAACTGAACGTCAGTTAGTAGGTCAAATTAAATTGTATGGTGATCCTTTATTAAGCCAGCTAGTGAATTTAATTTGCCCCAGTACCAGACCCTAGTATGTTTTGAGGTATTTTCAAAGTCTAAAGTAGTTGACCCGAACCGATTCAGATAAAATTTTACTTAACTGAACTGAAGAAGTTGTAAAATTGCGGCGATAGTACCACAGGATAGCGTTCAGTTATCAAATGTAGAATGACCTATTCAACAACTGTTATTCCTATTACGAAAGTATTTTTTAGTACTAAATTGAAAGTTACGATCTGGGAAGTTCAGTGGATGCGAGAAGCACAGTATAGTGCTCGCCAAACTTCTTGCCCGTCCTGAAGTTGGCTACAATGGCTGCGCAGTAGTAAATCTCATAAAAAAACAGCACCGATCCGTGGCTTGCGCATCGGAAAACCAACTTCAGGGCAGCAAAAAAGTTTGACGAGAACACAGACATAAATCTAACTAGATGACGCGATCGTAAAGTTACGATCAATGATCGTAATCTGAGCTCTTCATTTGGCTTTTTATGCCAAAAGTAATATATATTGAGCTGTAAAGAATGTATAGAAAAGTTTGCCGAGGCATTGGAAATGTTTTCTTTCATTGGTAAGTAAATTGTTTGTGAAAAAGTGACACGCTTGTTTTTCATACAGATGGAGGGACTATGCGTTATCTATTTAGATTTATGTCTGTGGGCGAGAACTATACTGGTCGATGTGGTGTCTTAACTTTTCCGGCAGGAGACGTCAATCGACAGAAATATTTATGATGGAAGTGGCCGAATTTTTAACCCTTCACAAGTGTTCTTCCTTTATCTTTGTTAATGTTGACGTCAATTTGGATTGTTAACACGTGTAATCGATACAGATAAGGCGTACCTTATTATAGATCAATGGAGAATGTGGGATAAAACTCCCCAACACAGGTACTTGCGTAAAAGCTACCCAGATGGACCCCGATTGTTGTAGAATTTATTTTGAATTTCGTCAAACTCTGTTAGCATCAAAATCTGACAAACTGCCATTAAATTAGGGTAGTTTTACGTTTAGCAATGTGTCAAAATCAAATGTGTCCAGAAAACGTCTCTGATCTTATTGAGAACAGATGAACTTTCTTTGTAGCTTTTACACCTAATAATTGGTATAACAAACCGAAAGTAATGTACCTATGAGTCTATAAGATTTAGGAAGTCGTGTCGTGCATAGGTGAAGATATAGTACTGGGGCCGATATTAGTATCTTAGATCATAGTATCAATAAAGGACTCTTGACATTCCTGAGACCAGTCAAAGGGGGGTACTTGAGCTTGTTAGTCTATTCAGTGGTGCTGCTAGAGCACTCAAGTTTGGTACGAAACGTCTATACCATGATGCCGTTACTAGGAATCTTTTTACTTCTTTTGGATTGGTGGGTATTGGGAAGTTCTGTATCGCTTCTACTTTTTCTGGGTCTGAATGTAGTCCCCTAGAGTTAACTACGTAGCCTAGATATTTCAATTCGTCACGGAAAAATTGGCGTCCATGTTTATTGTTAAGTTAGCGTTAGATAGTTTGGTTTAAACTTTAGTTAGCAAGGCTATATGGTTCTCAAAATCTGATGACACCAGCACTATGTCATCTAAGAAAGCAAAGACCCTATTTTCAAACTCTGGTTCGTAAAACATTTTATTGTGCAAAAGCAGTAGCTCAGATTTCTGCATTCGTGCAATAAAAAAGAGAAGTAATAAAAAATGATTAGGTTAAATTAGAAAAGCTTTACATCGGATTGGAACACTGAATACGATGATAAATAATGATAATGTCTACTAGTCAAGGTAAAAGAAAATGAAGAAGTTATCTCAATAACAAAGAACACATGAGACAAATACCTACTTATAATAACGACAGATAGAATGACATACTTCGCATGAACAACTACATATAACTCAGTAATTGCTCGATGTGAACAACATACCATTTTCTATAACGACTGATATACATAGATAGTATCAATCTTTAGTATAATGTGTCATGGACGAAGTGATTCTAATCGGACAATCTAATGAATACTGATTTAAACTTCATTATTTATCACAGTGTCTGGTCATTATAAATATTGCTACGTTACTGTTAGCCAAATTGATAATTCACGAAAATCAGCGAAAGAAAAAATTCACAGCGAAATATATTATTTGGTGACTGACTGATAGATACAACATAACACTTCTTTACGGCTCTGTCGCAGTCGGGTAAAAATGATGAAACTCGAAAGACTGTAAACGTGCACCAATAAAGTTTTCAAAATGCAATCGTTTCAAGATAGTAATTCGTTCGGTGCTTGAAATATGTATCAATCAGTATGCAAAAGGCATTTCAGTGCAACATGATCGAGCAGGTACGGACAGCAACGAAACTTCGTTAAAACTTTAACCTACTTTTATAACAAGTAAAATTTAAAAACATTTATCTTGCGAAAACACCCCGATTCAAACAGTAAAACGCCCATAACTTTTGAACGGCTGAATCAATTTTATTCATACATAGCTAAGAACACTCTCGACAAAATCACCTTTCAAACAAAAAAAAACTAAATCAAAATCGGTTCATCCGATTAGGCGCTATGATGGCACAGACAGACACACAGATACACAGCAACACACGTGAAACTTATAACACCCCTCTTTTTCCGGCGGGGGTTAAAAAAAAACGACACACGAATTTATTATTCCATACTATTCTTTGCAAATTAGAGTGTTGTTTAAATGATACCTAACGGATACAATCTAAAATAATTAAGATATAAGAAAAGGTATAGTAATACTAAAAAGTATTACTTTCAGTTTTGATCTTCAGAAAACCCTAAAATGTTTAGTAACCGATCTACCAGAGTTCTTCTTCTTCAGTCGGTCCCTCATCACTGAGGTTCGTGGTCACCGGACAATCTACCTCCATCGACTCCGGTTCAAAGTTGCCATCACCACCTGCCAGAATTTGCTTGAGGACGTAGCTTCTTTCACTTGGTCAGACCATCGTTTTGGCGACCGGCCTTGTGCTCTCTTTCCTTCGGTATTGCCAACAATGACCAGCTTTTTAAGGCTGCTATCTCCTCTTCACAATATGTGGCCAAAGTAAGTCAAAATACGCTGTAATCTATAAAATATAGTATAGTATATAGTATAGTATATAGTATCTAGCAAACTTTAGACAATCGGGTCTTGAACTCTTGATATTGAGTTGTGTAAGGACAGACACATTTGTGCGTGTAGCTGTCCATGGGATTCGGAGCATCCGCCTTCAGCACCACATTTCGAATGCGTCTATCCTCTATATTTCATTTCTCTTGCTCGGATTGTCCACGTCTCTACTCCATAGTGGAAAATCGGAAAAACCAGTGCTCTGACCAAACGGGCATTGGTATTGAAACTTACACCGCGATTTTTCCAGTTGTTTATACTCTACATCTATACTAATATTATAAAGAGGTAAAGTTTGTGAGGTTGTTGGGGGTAATCTCTGGATCTACTGAACCGATTTGGATGAAATTTGGCATGAAGAAAGTTTGAGACCCTGGGAAGGATAGTTTGTATTCCTTTGGAATGATAAATAGTTATTTGTTATACAAGAGTGCAAAGTTGCTTTTTAACCGCGTGTTCAATTTTGATGACCGAGCAAGCGAAGGAATCAAAAGAGCACGAGGTGAAAAATCTTTGCACTCGAGTGCAACACGTAACTTTTCATTCCACCTCAGCGAGGAAATGACTAAATGCAAAAAAAAAACGTTTACAATCACAAGATAGGTACACTTTTATTTCAGTTTAGGTATTAATTACTACATTATGACAGGTAAGTATTACAGAATAATCTTTAAATTATAACAAAATAATACTAAGGTATAATTAAGAAAATTTTAAAGTAACGTTGCTACAGTTATTTAAATTGAGTGTAATATTTTTGTTTGGTACTGTAATATTGGTGTTAGTCACTTGTGTACTGTTTTTCGGTAAACTATCTGTCATACTTAATAGTTGTACCGATTCATCGGATTCCCTTGGCGTGAATGTTGGAGAGAGAGGGAGATGGTTAGAACCGCGCATAAGCAAATTGAAAAAAGAACACCAAGAAGGTTCCGAGTCTGAGTTTTTAACAAATAAAAAAAAGTTGTATGATATATTCGGCACCATAGAGGTAGCAGTAAATAGGTTTAATGTTTTTTTTAATTCACAAACTTAGAACACACGATGTTCTAAATTCAATTTACTTTATCCTCTAGTGAATAAAAACGGCTTTTCCACTCAGATATTGAAGATTAAAAATACTCTTTCCGAGATGGTGGGATGAAAACACTTTTTACGCGGGCGAAGCCGCGGGCAGAAGCTAGTATACTTAATAAACTCGTCCTACTAAATATAATGTAGGTAACAATTTTATTCTGCCTACATTCATCGTCGCCCTTGATCGCGTTCGCGTTATTGAGAGCAATCCTCGCTTGCTGAGTGATGATTTATATGCCTTTTTGATTTATCAATGGCTGCCACTCTATGTCCTCTGATTGGCTGAGCGAGACCTTCTAATGCGAGCGGGATAAATTTTCTACTGATGAATTGAATGTAGCTCATTTCTGAAAGTAAATTATGTCTTATCCCGGTAAATTCTGAAGGGACAGTACCTACAGTAAATTAGCTATTGGAAAAAAAAAAATTGTATTTAAATATTTTTGAAGTGAAAACATCTTTAGACCCGTTGTGATTTGAAACTCGACCAAATAAAACAAGTGCGAGTCGGACTCGCGCACGAAGGGTTCCGTACTTGGTAAATTGCGGTTTACGATTTATGACGTATTAAAAAAAAAAACAACTTACTAGATCTCGTTCAAACCAATTTTCGCTGGTAGTTTACATAGTAATGTACATCATATATTTTTTTTAGTTTTATCATTCTCTTATTTTAGAAGTTACAGGGGGGGGGACACACATTTTACCACTTTGGCAGAGTCTCTCGCGCAAACTATTCAGTTTAGAAAAAAATGATATTAGAAACCTCAATATCATTTTTGAAGACCTATCCATAGATAACCCACAAGTATGGGTCTGATGAAAAAAAATATTTTTAGTTTTAGTTTCAAGTATGGGAACCCCCAAAATTTATTGTTTTATTTTTATTTTTGTGTGAAAATTTTAATGCGGTTCACAGAATACATCTACTTACCAAGTTTCAACAGCATAGTTTTTATAGTTTCGGAATAAAGTGGCTGTGACATACGGACGGACAGACAGACAGACAGACAGACAGACAGACAGACAGACATGACGAATCTATAAGGGTTCCGTTTTTTGCCATTTGGCTACGGAACCCTAAAAACTACATAAAAAAATTACAAACACACTTCTTTAGGATTTCACGTGCGCTAAAATGGTATAGAATAAATTATACGGTGTTTCTTTTTGAAGGTTTCACGAGGAACTGAAATTATGCAAGTATTGGCACTGAAGCACGGTCGGTAAATAGTAACAGTTCATACTTTTTTTAAACAATCTATAATCTCCCACTATCCCAATGATGGCGCGAAAAGTTTTCCCAATGATTGCCTTTTCTGGCTTCAGGTGTGGTAATTTTGACAACTCGCGTTCGGCCCTGGTTCAGGACATGGTACGGAGCGAGAGGGCATAGGAAGCTGTCACCTTCTTCTGCGAAGCAGTAATGCTCGCACAGTAGGAGGCGGAAGGCGAGAGTGAGACGCAATGGAGACGCCCTCACGCTCCTACCCAAGCCGATTCCCGGCCAGCCTAGGCGTGGGTTTGTGGATGGCGAGTAATGGGTAGCTCGCCGTCCGATAAGGACCAGGCCCGATTCAACGGCGCGTAGTGTTCCACGCGCGCCTCAAAGAGTTGTCAGCAAAACTGACGGTGTCCGCTAGGATCGATGCCTGTCTGGGTCGCGGATAAATATGAAAAAGAGTTACCGCGGCCCTGGCTCAAGCAACCGAAGGAACACGGGTGGGTTTTAGGCAGTAAAAGTCCGACACGCCTTCCCGTTTCCCCAGAGCAGGAGAAGTCATTGGATGATTTCGCAAGCCCCAAAAAAAAAATCTGTGGTAATTTTACATAACCAAACATTACGCCTGTAAGGTTTAGGCTAGGGATGGCGAACCTATGGCACGCGTGCCTGTGGTGGCACACGACAAAATATTTTGGGCACGCTAAAATGAAGTTATTTAGAATCTAGGTAATTTGCAACAGCAGAAATGACACCAACTCCTACTTTTATTTAAATACAACATAAAACTGTAAATACATATTGGGATTGCTGTAAGAATTTCTGGGTGCAAATAAAGAATTGATTAATTCATAGCATTTAGAGTTTAATTTTTGTCAATTTAGACAAAGTCAGAATTTTTTGGTGACTCTTCATTGTCACATAAAAAAGATATATAATTTAAATGACACGTTTTCCAATAAAGGTTCGCATCTCTGGTTTAGGCAAAGTACCTATTATAGTATTTTCATTTTCCAGTACAATACTACTATACTATGCCCACTATAAACTTCACAGTATTGTCTAAACAAGGTGTGAAAATTAAAGAATGTGCAACACAATTTTTTCGCTTGTAAATCTTTTTGCGATGATAAAACATTCTACCGTAGAAAATGTGGAATGTAAATGAAATGTTTAATTTTATTACATGGTAGATTGCGCTCCGTTTTGTTTTAAGTTAAGAATATTTTCACTCAAGTGCATAGTTTTAATATAACATAAAGTTCAAAATCGTTCTCAAATTTGTTTATAGGTAGCAAGTTATTGTTTGTTTTTCATTTTATTTTAATATGATTTATCGTGTAAAGCTCATAAACCTATGTAAACTTGAATTTTGACGCCTCACCTGCTTCCGCAATGCATCGGATACATGCATATCAATGTTTGACAAGTTCTCGAATTATAATTCTCAATTCAGAAACCGGATGGAAGACTCGCAGTTGTATTAAATTTAACTTACTATTGTGTATTAAGTATTCTTGTATGTCTTGTTGTGTACAAGACTACAATCACAGACATAAATCTGACTAGATAACGCAAGTCACTCCATCGGAATGTATGAAAACCAAGCGTGCCAATTTTTCACACACAATTTAAGAACAAATTTACTTACCGATGAAAGACAATATTGCCATTGCCTCGGCCATCTTTTTTCTATACAATTTTTACAGCTCAATATAATAATCAGGCATTTTTCTAGATTTCGGTGGATGTCCGGTGGCGATATCGCTAAATGAAACAGCACAAAGTACGATTATTGCTCGTACATTTACTCCCTTTATTGAACCGCGAAGTAAATACAATCGATTCATCTAGTTAGATTTATATCTGTGACTACAACCCTTTTTACCTACCCCAATAAGGCATAAAAGTATGTATTCATATCAAATGATCATAAATAGACACAAAAGTCAATATCAAATGTCGCATGCTATAAAACTCCTCATGCAGACATCAACTTCAACATGTATATAAGTGCTCACTTCAAGTTATGGAAGCTATAGGGCTGTGTCCATTACGACAGCGACAAGCGCAAGCGGGAGCGTATCAGTGGGTTGGGTGGAATGAATCCTGTACTTGAAAACTTTATGGGAGCTATTTTATATTTTTATATTTTATCTGGCTGGATGTTGGCGAAACAAACTGCTTGTGGACTGCCGAACGAACTTAAGTACTGTAAATCTAAGCATTTGCTTGTCTGGTCTGGGAAACTGCCCGACGGTTATTGACGGACTGTTGTATGAATCAATCAACAGTCGGTCGGTCAGTCAGTTGTCTGTTGTAATGATCATTTTATGATGGTACAAGATCATTTTGGCGGATTTATCAGCCTTTTGCGGGGAATTTACAGTCGGACTTTACCGCCGAACCCATTAACTATCATTATGTATGTCAATCTGCAAAGGTCACACTCTGAACAAACATAAGTCATACCTAATATCTAAGTCAATTGCCCGCTTCACAAATGAACGCTCGCCGATCCGCCGCTGCTCCCGCCCCTCTCCGCTTGCAAACAAGCCCCGGCCTTACTTGATCGATTTCAATGAATCTTTCATCGCTATACTCCATTTGTTTACGGCCAGCATCATGTGAATACAAACTGTTTTGCTCCCTTTGATCTATTCATTCAGACTTGTTTACGAAACCTCATTTTTGTGGTGAAAGGTGTTGAATGTTAATAGTGCAAAAAAGTAACGCTCTGTTCTGGAAAAAACCTTTCTGTATTAGGGTCTTAGGGATCATGTGTCTACGTTATTTCGTAAACAAGCAATTTCTTATTTCTATAAAATATAACGAGAAACTAGGTAACAATAAATTAGTTCACTAACAAATAAACCTAGCAAATCAATCATGACTTGATGTGGACTCAGCGATCATTTTACCGACAGTTGTGGCAGCCACGAGCCTCGTTCAACACCTTAGGAGGCTCTCGATAGACAGCTGGATTAATAGCTTGATCCAGAAAACAGTGCATGGCTCGTAGGAGGTTCCTCTCTCTGAAGCCCTAACCACCGGTAGCTTGGACCCTGTCAGCTATACGGGTGGGCTACTGATTATTATTCCATTTATTCATTTTATATACATACTAGCTGACCCAGCAAACTTTGTTTTGCCATAAAAAGACCAAACATTTATCTACCCTACCTACCCGACCCTACACTACCCTACCCTACCCGACCCTACACTACCCTACCCTACCCTACACTACCCTACCCTACCCTACACTACCCTACCCGACCCTACACTACCCTACCCTACCCTACCCTACCCTACCCTACCCTACACTACCCTACCCTACTCTACCCTACCCTACCCTACACTACCCTACCCTACACTACCCTACCCTACCCTACCCTAACCTACCCGACCCTACACTACCCTACGCTACCCTACACTACCCTACCCTACACTACCCTACCCTACCCGACCCTACACTACCCTACACTACCCTACCCTACACTACCCTACCCTACACTACACTACCCTACACTACACTACACTACCCTACACTACCCTACCCTACCCTACCCTACCCTATGTCCTTCTCCTGGTTCTAAGCTACCTCCCTGCCAATTTTCAGCTAAATCGATTCAGCCGTTCTTGAGTTATAAGTGAAGTAACTAACACGACTTTCTTTTATATACATATATAGATTTTTACATTTTTAAATACTATTCTATAAAAAATAAAACATTTAAAAATACAAAAATAGTAGCCCACCGGTATCGGGAACAGGGTCCAAGCTACCGGTGGTTAGGGCTCCTGAGAGAGGAACCTCCTAACGATACGCGCCGTGTCCAGGAGTACCGCTTTCTGGATAAAGCCCTTGATCCAGCTGCCCAACGAGAGCCTCCTCAAATATTCGTCGAGGCTCTTGGCTATTATGCCATTGGCCGTCGCGACTATCGGCACAATGACTGCTGTATTCACATCCCACATGTCGACAATCTCGCGAGCCAGATCAAGATACTTGCTTTTCTTATCTCTCTCAGCCTTCACGAGGTTCTCGTCATGGGGGACCGCTATATCAACAATCATTGCGCGACGCTCTAGTCGGTCTATCACCACTATGTCAGGCTTATTGGCAACAATAGTCCTGTCAGTGATGATAGACCGATCCCAATACAATGTGACTATTATTATGAGCCTGTTATGTCCCACTGCAGGGCAAAGGCCTCCCTACTATTTATAAATGTTTTTTTTTATAAATATTGAAAAGTGTAAACAAATGTATAAAAAGGTGTACACGGAACTAGTTCACTAACATTGTATAAAGTAGAATAAAAAAACTAAATTAAACCATATTTAACCAATAATACATTACATAGAAGGCCATAAGTGCTAGGTGCTTGCAACTCCCCTGTACTGGACCCAATACTAGGATTCCCTGTGTTGTGGAGAAGGGAAAAGAGTACTTAGTTCAATGAACAGTCATGTTTATCATAATCCATATACTTAGTCATAAATCTAATTACATAGAAAGTGAAGGTCTAGAGGGTGATTTCCTGCCCATAATCCTGACATTATCCCTCGTTTGTGAAAGTGCGATCAAGCCTCTGATCATCGAATCGCGTGTGAGCTGTTGTGATTGAATGCATTAAATAACAAACACCCACCACGATATAGGAGAAATTCCTAGTGTGGGCCAGTCTTAAAAAAAAACAATTACAATCAACGTTTTACAGGCAAATATAAATTCAATTCAGTAACAGGTTCTTAGAAACCGCAGCTTGATCACTTTTGAAACACATACAAGATGTTTTTTTTTTATTTATTGAATAAACATGGATAAGTATATTGTTTAAAACGCCTTCCTTGGCTTTGATGGCTTCCTCGAAAATTTGCGGAATGAAGACTCTTGCTCAGGAACGGGACAAACCAGACTAACGAAAATCGTATTATGCACTTATAATATGACTGGCTAATTTGTACAACCTCATTTAGCCACTTTATACTTTCCTGCCGGAGTGTCTTCCCCGATAGCTACAACCTAGGGATCTTTAAGTCAAGAGTAATTAGCTTACTTCTAGGCAAGCGTGCTTCACCGTCGACCACATTACCGCTGAGATAGTGGTCAAGCCAGAGCCTATCAAGGTTAAAAAAGCCGGTATCTCACAATTATAAATACAGGCGTGAGGACTGCTACAAAGGAGAGCTATGTAAATCTGCATGACCTTTCGAAACCTATAATTTTCTCCACTTTAATCCAACCTCTTTGAACTCTGTTTATGTTACATTTATTAACAGAAACCTTTTCAATTGTCCACAGCTACTAGAACTGTTCGATTCAGAAGACCCACGGGAGCGAGACTTCCTGAAGACGACTCTACACAGGATATACGGAAAGTTCTTAGTTCTGCGCGCCTACATACGGAAACAGATCAATAATGTGTTCTATAGGTGAGTGTGAATGTGCATGTTATTGACATAGCTCTGCGGTGTTCAGGCACGTACGGTCAACATTCAAAGTGGATGATGGATTTATGCGAGAGAGCATAGCCGTGCGTACATACTCGATCGTGGTAATCCCCATTAGTCTGCTTTTTTGTGTTATTGGGACAATCGCACCGCACTATTCCCAAACCACTGCAACTCCTGAAAGCCAGCATCAACAGTGAAGCCGAGGTTATGAAGCTCTACGAAGATCCGGAGAATGAATTAATATAATTAATAATTATATAATAATTATAAGCCCACTTGCCTAGCACCACGGATGAAAATTAACATTAATTGTGAGCTTTTATATTTGGTTCCAATTATAGGAATGGCAAAAACGCTTAAACGCTCGGTATTTTTGTGTTAATCTCGGTATTCAAAATAACTACATGTACAAGTACATTATGCGTACAGCTGAGGAGTGGAATTCCCTGCCGAAGTAAAATTAAAACCGGCCAAGTGCGAGTCGGACTCGCGCACGAAGGGTTCCGTACCATTATTGCAAAAAAACGGCAAAAAAATCACGTTTGTTGTATGGGAGCCCCCCTTTATTATTAATTTTATTCTGTTTTTAGTATTTGTTGTTATAGCGGCAACAGAAATATATCTTCTGTGAAAATTTCAACAGTCTAGCTATCACGGTTCATGAGATACAGCCTGGTGACAGACAGACAGACAGACGGACCGCGGAGTCTCAGTAATAGGGTCCCGTTTTTACCCTATGGGTACGGAACCCTAAAAAAGCGAGCCCATATAAAAAAAGCTCCTAAGTCGAATTGATAATAAATAGGGATGCGCCGAATATTCGTTTTGTATTCGATATTCGGCAGTGAAACCGAATATTTGTATTCGGCTGAATATTCAGTTGTTTTGCCGTATATCATTCAGTTTAAAACTAGCAATTACACGGGTAATCTGCTGGACGAAACATCATTTTAATTTGTTTATGAATCAAAGAGAAAACAATAATGAAAGTAAGGTTGTAATTATTTGCCATACCAAAAGCAACAATATGCTTTAGAAATTAATGTTAGTTAATTAATATCTAAAATTAACTAATGGTAAAATATGGTAAAGAAACTCCAAGCTTTTAGCTCTGGCTGGCAAGAGTCTATTGCATTTTTCTTCATTTGTGCACTTAGAAAAACTCGTGCTTAACTGAATAATTCGGCTGAATATTCGGTTCGGTAGGGGTCAAACCGAATAGTATTCAGTATGCCGCAACACGCTTTTCGGCGCACCTCTTATAATAAATAATTGGTGTAGTTATTTATAATTATAACAGGCAAAACAAAATTTTATGATGATAAATTAGTTATGTAAGTTTTCCTGTAATTTTAAATAAACTTTGAATTCCTTTTATATCTTAAAGTCATAAATTGTGGCATTTATTTAACACAATTTTAGATACAGTCGTCAGGTTTGCCTTGGTCTTGTACTAGAAGATCTTGTATCACGAGAGCTAAACTATATAAAAACCATTACTTTTAATTATAATAAATAAACTTTTACAAAAAAATACTACCGACTTCCAAATAAAACTACAAAGTGAAAATAACTTTATTTTTGGAAGTCAGTCGGTGTCTTTCGTGGGTACTAATTTATTGCGTTATGGACACCGAGTTCCAAAAATAAAGTTATTTTTCACTTTGTAGCTTTATTTGGAAGTCGGTAGTATTTTTTTGTAGTAAGTTTTTTTTCACTTTTTTAGTTGTACCTATGGGCAAGTTGTTTAGTAAGTTACCTATAACGTCGGAATAGATTACCCGAATATCATGAAACTTGAACATAACCGGTGAAATGAGAGATCTGCGTACCCCTTTAGAGTGTACTGTCGTGATGTTATGTTATGAAATTGTATAAACAATAAACAGACATATGATTGCAGAAATCCCGAGAGATTTGCCGTTATTTTTTGAAGAGTTCTGTTGTATATCTTCGAAGTCCTTCATTAGATCTGCACCAAATTAAAATGGGACCAATTACGGAACATACTCTTTCAAACAAAAAAAAATAATTTTCAAAATCGGTCTACAATAGACGGAGTTATCGGTAACATAATGTCGAACATAGAACTTCCTCCTTTTTGGGAAGTCGGTTAAAAATCAATCAATACAAGGAGTATTGATTGATTTTTCAAGATATAAGATAGGGGATATACCCTCCATAGTAAAACAATGGATCGATTAGGGCTGATGAGTTGATAACAATTGCATTCAATACGGAAGTACAAGTGCTAAGGCGTGTATCGATCATTTGTTTTACGATGCCAATAAAACATGTAGCACCATGTGCAGCATCTGTTTGTAGCGGAAACCGAACCTATGCTTGATGCTGATAACAGATATTTGCTGGTACTGAAAAGTCCTTGCAGGCAGATGTTTGGTTCCATTTGTACGGTTTAAAAATGCAGTTTTGAGCCCCTATGTTTGGTGGTTTCCACTGCTGATGTGTTTTTCCACTACTTACTCTGGTTTAGTTATTTGCACCTGGCCATTACAGTTGTACAGACAAACGCTCTTACGTATTATCAGAGATCGGAATAGGTAGAGTATATTTACTTACAGTTCGAGGAAGTAAGTAACATAGAGTTGATAATACCTTCTCTAAAATCAATTGAGCTAAATTATTATAGCGACGAATCTTATGTTTTTTAGAGTTTAGAAGAATTAATTTTGTATGTAAAACAATTATCTTTAATTTAACAGTTTTAGTACGGAACTCTTAAAACATAAGAAGATTCTTCAATATAATAAATTAGTTCAAAGGTATTCCAAGCGCAATAAGTAATTAGCAATTTCTTAAAACCCGGCATTTAATCGTTATGTTTATGATTTCGGGATTTTAGAGGAAGTATTATCAACTCTTATGTTACCTATTTCCTCGAACTTTTGGTAAATAATACCTACTCTACCTATTCCAATCACGGCTTATACTGTAACAGTTCCCGTCGCCATTGTACAGGCACCTTGCGGTTCTGAGGTTCTTGCTTCTGGGTAAGCTCACTCCATCGTAGACTCTGTCTCTGTCACCTCTGACCTAGACTAGAGTCAAGAGCAAACCCATCATAAATAAAAAATAAATTAAAAAAAATGGGCTTTCCAGTGATTTTAAAAGAATTAAAAAAAAATAACCTCTTTATTATGCCTATTCGTTTATATTTCTGGTAAATATCTAGACATAATCGAATACATTTTAATGATACTCAAACTTAGGCAATTGCCGTTGGTTTGATTGGTTTTAAATTTAAAACCTTGCACTTTTATTTTAATTTCCTGTAGGTATTATTTTTGGCCGTTTTCCGTGATATCAATATCTATCTTAATTAAATTATTAAGTTTAATTTAATTATCCTGTTATCGGCACATTTCAACCATAATTTCCTAGCCATGTTTGTCTGAAACCACAACAACACATATTTGAATAGTTTTGATTTGATTTACCTTCAGTCTATACAAGACAAATGATCCTCCGTCTATTTATAATATCGTACGAGGAAACGTGAGGAACAATAATACTGTACAACTAATTGCATCTCGTTGTTCATTCGCGTGATAAAATTAAACAAGGAACTCGAATGTCCACACTTCGTTAAAAATACATCGCATTGATGTTTTTTTATGACAATATCATTGAAGATGGTTCATTCTTCAATTTCATGTTTCGATTTTAACTTATTTGTTTTCTATTTTATACTAAATGTAGGTAGTATATATATATATATATCTTTACAGCACAATTTAAATACTTCGTGTTTACCCTCGGCAAACTTCGTGTTTCGTCAGTCGCCGGATTTCTATCAGTTGCCCTACGCACTTGGTGCAGAACTGCAGACCGGACGCTCTCAATCAACTTGGAAGTTGTTAATACTCTTTTAAATTAATGTTATTTATTCAAAACATAGGAGGCAAGCTGCTAAAGGCAAATAGGAAAATAGTTTTGACAACTCTATATAGTTCACACGGAAATCAAAACAAAACAACAATAAAGTACTTAGTTCTGAATTCAAATTATTATACACGATAAATCTAATAATTGATGGACATGGGAATTAGCATTCGTTTGTATTCGGAAAATAGTTGTCCTGTATATGTATGTCGTTTTGTGACAAATAAACACTCGTTCTTGAAGAAGTGTGTTTGCCATTGAGACGCAATTTATATTAAAAAAAACCGACTAAGCGCGTGTAAAAATCTTTATAATACTGTTCTTTATATAAATTTTGAATTTGAATTTGTTGTGTTATAATGTGAAGAGGGTTAGGGATGGCTACATAGTAAAAGTTGTTTATAATCAGATTAATTACGCTCCCTGATAGTTTATTACTTACCGATTTCAAAACAACATAATATTTTATCAATATTGAACCACCTAAATAACGGTCCGGAAGCGATATCATTGTTCAAACCCATTGTATTCCCTTGCAACTAATCAAATATCCCTTTCCCTATACAAACATTGTAACAAGAATTGTTCAATTCGCACGTTGTGTTTTCCTAACGTGCGAATTGAACAATCCAATTTAAAGTCAAATTGCATAACTGGATACATCGACATTCAACGTGTGTAGTAGGAAATCGCTTTCTATGTAAATATACAGCTTCGTCCTTACTTCACGAGTTATTTCGATGTTATACGTACGGTCGCGAACTAAAAAAATGTTTATCCGCTTCGAAATTCGTTTCTTTATGGCACGTTTTGCAATTAGGCCACATGTCATATCCACATGCGTTACCGTTTTAAGGGTTCCGTACCCGAAGGGCCCTATTAAAACGGGACCCTATTACTAAGATTCCGCGGTCCGTCTGTCTGTCCGTCTGTCACCAGGCTATATCTCATGAACCGTTATAGCTAGACAGTTAACATTTTCACAGATGATGTATTTCTGTTGCCGCTATAACAACAAATACTAAAAACAGAATAAAATAAATATTTAAGTGGGGCTCCAATACAACAAACGTGTTTTTTTTGCGATAATGGTACGGAATCCTTCGTGCGCGAATCTGACTCGCACTTGGCCGGTTTTTTAGATTATGAAACATCGTAGTAAAAAGGATTTAACGACTCCTTGAGTTATTGTATAAAGGTAATGCTGCAAGCCCACAAAACAAATAAACGAAAGCCTTAAAAAAAGCGAGCCGTGGCGTAACTTGACAGAGGGGTTATAGTTCTCGCCAAACTTCTTAGCCGCGTATGTTGACTACAATGGCTGCGCAGCCAGTAGTATATCTCAAACAAAAAGAGCACAGTGCCGGCCGTGCCTTGGCGGCTAAGAATCAATAGATTGCGATTGGCCATTTATGTTATGAGCGAAATCAAGTAATTTAGTAAATAATCGGGTCGCCACTCCAACTATATAGGTCAATAAATGTAAATAGGCCACTAGGACATACTGCATCGGAAAGCCGAAGTACCGCTATGCTATGCACTGCAATAATCTGAGTTAAACTGATGTTTATCCTACTTAGGGTCACCTTCACCAAAATCTTAACTCAGAGTATATATGACCCGCCCCGGCTTCGCCCGTGACAAATTATACACAAAAACCTTCCTCGTTTCACACTCTTTTTATTGATGAAAACCACATGAATATCGCGTTCAATAGTTTATGAGTTTATCGCGTACAGACGCGACTAAAATATGTAGTGATGACATATTTTAATTTAACCTCGTGTCAACAACTAATCCTGAGTTAAGTTTTTTGCGCAAGTGGGCCTTAGTAGATGGATGGATGTTTGTTGCTCAAACACGCCAGAAGGCCGAGTACCGTAGCACAGAGATAGATTATTATACTCTGGAATAGCACATAGGCTACTATTTATTCTTTTATTTACTAAACACCTTTTTCACGCGGGTGAAGCCGCGGGCAGAAGCTAGTAAGATATATTTATTTATAAATTGTTGTTGTATGATCAGGTTTATCTACGAGACGGAGCATCACAACGGCATCGCGGAGCTGCTGGAGATACTCGGCTCCATCATCAACGGGTTCGCGCTGCCGCTCAAGGAGGAACACAAAATGTTCTTATTGAAGGTAAGGCCAGAGGGAAACCTGCTTTCCGTCGATAAAGATCGCCCGTTCAATATTTTGCTTTGGCTGTATTAGGCCTGCTAAATAATGGACTGCCTCAATCTGAGGCTGATCTTACAGTCACGCTGACCGTCGGCGTTGACGGTCGCCGCGAGCTTGTCATTGGTCTAGCTGCTCAGCACTGACGGCTGTCCGATTCCACCAATGACGAGCCCGCGGTGACCGTCAGCGCGACTCTAAAATCAGCATAAGTATTGTCAACTGTGGACTGTAAAAGGCTTAATTGATAACTGACAGTCTTATGTAAAGTCGGAACTGTAGATTAATTTCTACTATGTGTGATCCACGGCACACAAGGCACTTACTATTGAGGAGGCCTGTTTCTGGTTAGTGGCTGACAACATGGTGATTGGGTGTGTTTACAATTTATCCCATTATCAATACATATAATAAAATAAAGTCCCCCGGCGCGTTTGTACGCGATAAACTCAAAAATTACTCAAGAACGAATTTTCATGTGGTTTTGCACCAATAAAAAGAGTGAGAAACGAGGAAGGTTTTTGTGTATAATTTGTCACGGGCGAAGCCAGGGCGGGTCGCTAGTAATAAAGAAATAAAATAATCAAAATATTTATTAATTCTTGCACAACACGAGCTCCACACTCGAAAGACTTTCGGTAGGGTTCGAACTTGCAGAAGACAGAGAAAAAAGGAGAGGGAAGTCTTTTACTTGCAATAGGATAATTAAGGCTAGTTAGATAAGATTGCATAACAAAGTTGACATGTATCTAACATAATGTTTCTAAGTAATTGTTTATGTGAATGTTCCAGGTACTACTACCGCTACACAAAGCGAAGTCCCTGTCGGTGTATCACCCGCAGCTCGCCTACTGCGTCGTGCAGTTCTTGGAGAAGGACCCATCGCTCACACAGCCGGTCGTCAGGTGAGTAGCATAGCCCTCCTCCCCCTGCCCCCTCCCCCCTCCCCCTCCTCCCTAGCACGCGAGAGACAGTCGAACGTGACGTCACAGTGCCAGGTGCATACTTATTTTACGAATTAACATGTTGAGATTTCTGAAAGGATGAACAAGTATCCTGCAAATTATTTCGGCTTTCTTTCTAAATTGTTACTGTAACGGAAAAACTAATTTTAACTGATTGGTGCGGACATGAGATTTATAGCAGCTGAATAAATTAACCGAAGAACATTTAGAGGTCTCCAGAAATCCTATTCAACGAAGGAACGGAAAACAGTCATTACTAAATATGGACTCATAAATATACAGACCGCCCATCATAAATGCTCATCTTTTTAATATAATTCGAAAGAAGTGGTGCTATAAAGTCAAGTGTTACTTACATACAAAATTCGCGTTAAGAAAATAGTGAGTCATCGTTGTCCGCCGGCACCTTGACCAATCAGATCGCAGCAAATTGTCACTGTGAACTTAGCTTTCTAATTGTTGCGACCCGATTGTTTCGACACACTATTTTCTTAACGCGAATGACCTAGTGCTGCATTATGAAAACTGTCAAGGTTAGCACATGCGGTTGGAGGGCAATAACTATGCCTGACTCTGAATCCACCTTCCTTTATTGCTTTATTAAAGATGGCGGCTGTTACAACAATCTTTTTAGGGCAAGGGTAACATCACATACAGTCTATGCTGAACACAATAAAAAGAGTATTCTGAAGACCTATTTTACAATTTCCAGGGCATTACTAAAATACTGGCCGAAGACACACTCGCCGAAAGAGGTGATGTTCCTGAACGAGATGGAGGAGATCCTGGACGTGATCGAGCCGGCAGAGTTCCAGAAGATCATGGACCCGCTGTTCAAGCAGCTCGCCAAGTGCGTCTCCAGTCCGCACTTCCAGGTATGTTGAGAAGAAGTTGCTGTGCTATTAAACTTCATAGATATAGTATCCGAAAAAACCATAGAGGAAGGGTTCCTTTCTCTAGCTAGCCCTTTGGCTATGAAGGTTATATAACTAAGAAGCTATGATATTTACAGGACTTGTAAAAATAACCCAAAATTATGTTGCTCGATTTACAAAAGCAAAAACTGTGTGTTTTTGAGCTTAAATCTTCTCAAGGATAGTAGTTAAAACAGATGTGGGTTTCCATCTAAATTCTCATATTTTTTGTTTGTTACACGTATTTTATAAGTCCAGATTTAGAAGGATAGCATAAACAGCTTCAAAAAGGTTAATTATTTTTATTATGATGACGACTATACACAGGTACTGTCCGTTTTGAATTTATTGTCTTTACGCACTGCATCCGAATCTGCGATCCGAGTTCCATCCGAATTGAAAATATATCGATTTCAGACGGACGGAGTTCGAATACAGTGCAAACCGAACCTCCCCTACAAGAAGTACTACAGCTACTTTGGACCGAAATTTGACAGATTCGGATCGGATGCATTCCGTCTTTCATCGTGTAGTTCATAAAGTATTCAGTTAAAGCAAATGATGCGTATGATAATAATAATGTGGTATAGGTTGAGTTTCTTCTATATTTCTTGCTGCCATATAGTTGCCGGCATGTAAGTTGGCAAGAGTAGTTTTTTAGGTCTCTTTGGTTACCAAGGGGGACGCGGGGGACGTTTAGCACTGTTCCTCACGCGCGATTGGTTAGTCAGTTGACACAAGGATCGACTGACCAATCGCGTCGTGTCCACGATCCGTTCGCTCTGTTAGGTGGTTGATCAGTTCGCGTACTATGCGCGAACTTACGCCCACTACTAACTATAACTAGCTCGTAAGACTAAGAATGAATCCCCACATCACACACTCCACATCGCAGGTAGCAGAACGCGCCCTGTACTACTGGAACAACGAGTACATCATGTCGCTGATCTCGGACAACGCGGTGCACATCCTGCCCGTCATGTTCCCGTCGCTGTACCGCAACACCAAGAGCCACTGGAACAAGACCATCCACGGGCTCGTGTACAACGCCCTCAAGCTCTTCATGGAGATGAACCAGAAGCTCTTCGACGAGTGCACGCAGCAGTACAAGCAGGAGAAACAGAAGTGAGTGGACCATCGTGTTGGCGACCGGCCTCGTGCTCTTATCCCAGTGGAATTTGAGTCTACGCATTGTAGTGGCCTACATGGCTCACATGCGTAAATTATAATTTTTTGACACTGACTGAAATCTGCAATATTATTAATAATTTTAGCCATAGCGTCGCCTGTGAAGTGTAGAGCAGAAATGTCAGATGGCGTTTACGTACGTTGTAATTGAAGTAAAAATAATACTATGAAGTAAATCTAATAAGAAGACTAAGAAGTATCTGCGACGACTGTTTTGAGGAATATGCACACGCGCATAATGATAATATAACTTTCAAACGATTAAAAAATAATTATTTCTAAAACAGCGTTAGGTGCGTTGTTTACAGCATAGCCACCTAAAACTGTTAACTATCAACAAAGGAGGCGTAGTTACGCTGGTTTGCAACAAATATATAATTATAATCACTACAAAAACAGACCCAGGAAAGAGTTGCCTCCTAACTTTCCAGAACCATTTTACCGGGCCTTTTCTCATGTAACTTTATTTATTTCCTGCAGAGAACGCGAGCGCCTAATTCAGCGTGAGGAAGTATGGCAGGCTTTAGAAGCCAAGGCTCGCGTGGCCTCCGGAGACCCCAAGGACGAGCTGTGCGGCCTCACCTACCAGCGTATAGAGCAGGAAGCGCATGAGGTATGTATATCTCGAGGGTGTCAAGAGGGGACAGGGTTGCGTGGCAGCACGGGTATACTTCTCCCCGAACCGAACTCTCACCGAGTTCCACAACTCCCCCGCGGAGTTAAAAGTCGTCATCGTCGGGTATCGCTCCATCCCTGTCCTTTCCTCGGGGACTTCAATGCCAAGAATGTGGCTTGGGATTCCTGGTATACGGACACACGGGGCAGGATGGTTGAGGACTGGGCTCTGGAGACAGGCTTGGTCATCCTAAACCGGGGTTCTGTCTCCACGTGTGTGCGGATGCAGGGCGAATCGGTGGTGGATATCTCGTCCGCCAGCCGCGCTCTGTCACCGCGTGTCGTCGACTGGCGCGTCATGGAGGAGGTGAAGACGTATTTCGACCACCGGTATATCCGGTTCGACGTCTCCACCCAGATCTCGAGCGTGTCGGTCCGACATACCCTGAGAGGTCCGCTGTGGGCGCTGTAATAGCTGGACCGGGAGCTCATCCTGGAAGCCTCGATCGTGCAGGCCTGGGTGTTATCTTATCACCGGATAGGCCTGCTGACATCAACGAACGTGCGGAGTGGTTCCGGGAGGCCATGTCCGAGATATGTGACGTGGTCGCAGGAGCTTATGGCTCTGCGCCAGGCGTGCGTTGCTGCGCGACGCTGATACAGCAGGCACCGCAGGCTCCGTAACCATCCTCCGGATACGGAAGCCGTTCAGGTGGAGCTGTACGCGGGGTACAGAGCGGCGAGGACTGCCCTCCGAGAGGAGATCGAGCGGGCCAAGGGCTTGGCCCGCGTGGAGTCGCTGGGGTCTCTGAACAGGGATCCGTGGGGGCGCCCCTATAAAATGGTGCGGGATAAACTCCGCCCATGATGGCCCCTGCTGACGCAGAGTCTCCGGCTGCAGCTCGTAGAGGGCGTGGTGAGCACACTGTTCCCTTCGCAAGGGGAACATACGCCGCGCACCGTAAGAGGTGGAACCATGGGGTTCCACCTCTTACGGTGCCCGATGCAGACTACACAACCGGGGACGACGACGAAGCTCCGGAGATGACTGAGGTAGAACTGAGAGTGGCGGTATGTAGGCTGAATGCCAACAGGACCCGACGGCTTACCTGGGAAAGCCTAGGTCCTGGCCTTGGAGGCTCTCGGGCCTCGACTAAGGGGGCTCCTTAGCGCATGCTTGGAGACTAGCCAGTTCCCGCTTCGCTGGAAGACGGGGAAACTGGTCCACATTAAGAAGCCGGGCCCATTGTGCTGCTCGATGAGGTGGGCAAGCTCTTTGTAAGAGTTATTGCAGACCGCCTCGTTGGGCAGCTAGTGTGGGTGGGGCCAGCTCTGGCGGAGAGCCAGTTTGGCTTCCGCAGGGGGCCTTCTATGGTGGCCGCCATCATGCGCGTGCGAGCCCTCGCGACGGGGGATGCAGTGCCCCGGGGTGGGGTCGTCTTCAACACCCTGCCCTGGAGTTGCATCGGTATTACCGGATGCCGCCCTACCTTTGTCGCGTGGTCGAGGCCTATTTGACAGGGTCTTCATCTACCCCGGTCACCAGGGAGAGTGGAACCGGCGAGAGATGTCGTGTGGTCCATGGCCCTTTATGGGGCACCCGTGTGGGCGCGTTCCCTGAGGCGACGACCAGTCCTCCGGTTGAACGCGTCCCAAAAGGTCATGGCCATCCGGCTGGTCCGAGGATACCGCACGGTCTCTGGAGGCAAAAGTCCTCGCACACATTTAGGAGTGGCGCGAGGAGGCGAAACTCCGTGGCCGCGACAAATCGCTGCTCTGCGGACAGAGCTCCGGCAAGATCTCATGGTGACATGGAGAGAACGACTGTCGCAACCCAGTGTTGCCTATAAGGCCCCTCTTTGAGGAGTGGCTTGAGAGGCGTCTCACCTTCCGCCTGACGCAGGTCCTCACCGGACACGGCTGTTTCGGGAGGTTCCTGTTCAGGATAAGGTGGGAGGAAACGTCTGGGTGTCACCATTGTGTGCATCGCCCGGAGGACACGGTGGAGCATACGGTGGAGATTTGCCCCGCTTGGACTGGGCACCACCGTGTCCTCGTCGCGATGCCTGTCTGGGTCGCGGATAAATTTGAAAAAGAGTTACCGCGGCCCTGGTTCAAGCAACTGAAGGAACACGGGTGGGTTTTATTCAGTAAAAGTCTAACATGCCCTCCCGCCTCACTCAGAGCAGAGCAAGTCATTGGATGATTGACAAACAAAAAAAAAAAGGTCCTTTACTGCACGGTGTTATTCCGGTCTTGGGGCCTCCTGCAAATAGATTTGCCCGGCTACCGTGACTTACCCCCAGTTTCCAAATTGTCAAGCACGCGTTATCTGCTGTGATTGGCTGTTGAAAATTCGTTCAACCAATCACAGCAGATAACGCGTGGTTGAAAATTTGTCACATTAATTCTCCGATAATATTGAGCTGGGAAACTGGGGGTATGTCATATAATTTTGCTAATCCAGAACTTTTCGGCATGATCGGCTAAGCATGTTGTATAATTCTGAAGGCATAAAACCAATTGATGCCGTCGTCAGCGTCATTGTAAAAACCCATATCCCACGTGCTACCGCGACTTACCTACATATCTATGCCTTGATAAACACACGTGCCCGCTTATTTATTACACAAATAACACAAATATCTCTATCCACAGCTCCGAAAACAAGGCTACAACGCGAGCAAACCCCTGCTACGCAAGAAGTCGGAGCTCCCCGCGGACTCCAGCACCGTGAAGGCTCTCATCGAGCACAAGCGCGCCGACGCCTTCCTCGCCACGCCGCCCGACGACCAGTGCTAGCGGTACTAGTGCTGAGTGGTGAGTGGTGAGTGGTGAGTGGTGAGCCTGGTGCCGACTGACTTGTGGACGACATAACGACGCCGTTAGCTTTCAATATTGGGTTGGGCGGTGAAATTCTGGCAGATCAAGGTCAGAAAAGACCTCCAGATTCTGGCATTTTAAGGTCAGAAAATACTTCCAGATTAAGGCCAGAATAGACCTCCAGATTCTAGCAGATTAAGGCCAGAAAATACCTCCAGATTCTGGCAGCTTAGGGCAGAAAAGACCTCCAGATCCTGGCAGATTAAGGCCAGAAAAGACCTCCAGATTCTAGCAGATTAAGGCCAGAAAAGACCTCCAGATCCTGGCAGATTAAAACAAGAAAAAACCTCCATACTCTGGGCGATTAAGGCCAGAAAAGGCATCCAGATTCTAGCAGATTAAGTCACAAAAGACTTCTAGATTCTGGAAGATTAATTCAGAAAAGACTTCTAGATTCTGGCAGATTCACACCAGAAAAGACCTTCAGATTCTGGCAGATTAAGGCCAAAAAAGAACACCTCCCTAAAATTACTACATTGCTAGGATAGCAAGTAGGCTTCGGCTCACAACATCAATTCAACCTCAAAAATGTAACATACAATACGAGAGATACAGATTTGATAACGGCCTCTACAATATTGAGCAACCATACAACTCTAAAACGACAAAATTAAACCAAGAAATGATGCCAACACGTGTTTCTAAAGTGCCGGACATTAGAGCGATGGTCACAGAGTGTGCGAGCGAGAGGACGCTATATGAGTGACACGAGTGACGCTATGTGCTCGATATTGATTAGTTAGTACACATATATTATTACGGTAGTGTCCTTTTGTTGATGTTTTATATCCACTTAGTCGACAGTCGCGTACGGATCGCGTGATAACCGACCAATCAGAAGCCGTGCCTTTTTGCGTGCTCCTTTCCTATTGGTTGGCTATCACGCCATATAAAATTGCTACTTAATGTACTCAAAGCACTGCTGTTTTTGTATTATAATGTAATAAAAGGAGTTTCTATAATCCGTCGCGTTGTCGGCCTGTACTATACGGAGATGTGATGCAAATTGTGAGTGACTGGGATAGTAGTTTTCATTCTGTGGTTCTCACGAATATATTATTTTTGCTTACTTACGGGACGTTTGAGGCATCGGACATAGCCTCTGGTTTCTGAAAGCTTAATCAATTTATTCTGCTGACGAAACTTCACAACAGATTTACTGATTAGAGACTAAGGCCCAGTGTTTTATACGTAATTAACTCAATATGCTAACCAATGCTTTCTTATTTCGCTTAAATCCGCTTTTACATCAATTGTTAACATCACAAATGCTGAAATAGGTTGGAGAGTTTTATTTGGACATTTGCTAGACTAACAATTGATGAATAAACGCGTTTTAACGAAATTTTAAACCATTGATTAGCATATTTAATCATTGGTTGAGTTAACTATGAATAAAAAACTGGCCCTTAGAAAGCTTTTAGAAACCGTTGGTCATTTTCATCTTATGTCCGTTCTCCTACAGTTCTATTCTAAAATTTCAATCATTCTGATTGTTTTTTACTTCAAGGACGTATCATTTTCAATACGCATCACAAAGCGGCTCGGTTTTAATAGTTTTTTTTATAATTGTAAACTTTATATGTGTCAGGTTTAAACACCATTCCACGCCAGGACCACCTAAGAAATGTTTTGATACATTTTAGCCCAAAATCGTGTATTAATTTAAACTATATTTAGATTTATAATCATGTTGATTTAAAAGCCATACTGTTCTAGAAAACGGGCGCGACAACTGTGATCGAAAATATACAGTAAATGATAGAAAATTAAAGTTTTCATCAATCTCTAGTGATCACAATTGATCGCATCCCGACTCTATTTTAAATCTTTAATTTATTGTTTATAGAAACCAAATACATGAACACATGTTTATACTATTTATCTGTTTGACATAGATATTTTTCTCTAAGGATTTCACAATTATGTAAAGTATATTTTTATGTCAAACGGTAGATAATTATATCTTATATTTTAGTCGACTTTGTATAATGGGCGAGAGAATACCTGCACAACTAACGATGTAGCGTTTCATTTAATCATTACTTAACATATTTAAAAAACCCGTGTTTAGATTATTCTCGCCTTTAAGAACGGAAACATATTTAGCTTATGTCACTACACCTAATACCTAACTAAATAAGTAGACACTTAAGTGTTTCGGTTAATAATATTTAGGATTGTAATAAATCGTAATTCAACCGTCCTACGGTAAATAAACTATTTGATAAATGAGACTATGGTGTGCTAGCCGCTTCTTGCATTCTAAACTCGCTTGCTACACATTCGTTCTAGAAGTTTATAAGTAATTTAGAGTACATAGTATGTTGCACAGAGTAAGCTGAATATGTGTCCGTGTGTACACTCGACCTATGTTAGTTTATTTATAAAGAATATATGCCTGTCTGCCTTTATGAAGTATCTTTATTTAAACTCGGGCACCACGGTGATGTATTTCGATTTATTTAAGTTTTATTATTTTCTGTGTATAGAGTGCCAAAGGAGTTTGTTTTGAAGCCATTTCAAACAGTCGACTTAACATATGAAGTGTAATGTATGTATAAAATGTATTAGATGAGCTTCGGGGATAAGAGAGTGGATGAGAATTGAGATGCAGAGCACCTATGTATGTAGTTATTTATTTTTTTATTTTAACATTGACTTACCCATGTTATTGAGCGACGACTGAAAGAGGATATCAAGTGTTTTAACGCAAGGTGTCCGATACTATTGTCTGACGAAGCTAGATTTTGTAACTTTTATATTTATAGTTATTTGCAGTGATATGTAAAATGACGTTAATGTTAAATGTACAGTTTCACGTTACAGGCGCAAGCCGCTATGACCGAGGGAGGCCAGTTCCTAACATTGTGGAAATGTGTTTTTAAACTTGACTGTACTGTTGCAAATGCCCTTATGACAGCTCATAAAGCATTTATATTAATATTTAGAGCTCTCGTTGTAACAATTGTCCTTCATTAGTGAAACAAGCGCAGTTTCATGTCTCTGATCTCGTTATGTCACCGCCAAGTTTAAACATATTTTTTTTTCCAAAGGATTTCCAGCACAAGGCCTTAACTCCAGTCGATAGTATCCGACACTTGATCTATCTACCATCAGTTTTCAATACAGCAAGTGACTGCACCGGACTTTAATATAAACGATTTTAAAATAAGGTATAATAATATAAAATAAACTTAATGAATATGGAATATTTGCAATATGCTTCAGGTAAGCAACCGAGTGCAATGTTTTGATATACATATTATAAGTCCGGACAGTTACTTGGTGACTTTGTCTGTCTGTTTGTTCGCGTGACGCATGATCGACAAATGACCTCATTTTAGCGAATTATTTGCAAAACGCTGTTCAACAAATTGATAAATTTTGTATAAATATTTATAACGATAATGTAACTGTTGAAAACAAATATTGTAACAGATGACATATTATAAGGTGCTTATGATTATCGTTATAATACAAAGTTGTGCATATAACGTGAGTTTTTATTTCGTGCTTATTATGACCTATCCCAATCCCAATACATTGAGCTCAGTCTCAGATCATTTATACTGAAATCGATAAACAATAAAATCTACTACACCGATTGTCTCGTTGAATGCCCATGTTGCTCCCACTCCTATCAAGGTCGGAGACTAAACTTGAAGTTGTGGACGACTATGTCTACCTGGACAAACAATCCAGTTGGGTAGGGCAACTTTGAGAAAGAGGTCAACCGTCGAATCCGACTCGGCTGGGCAGCGTTCGGGCAATTGCGCGGTATCTTCTCGTCCAACTTACCGCAGTGTCTCAAGGCGAAATTCTATGACCAGTGTGTGTTGCCAGTGATAACCTATGGCTCTGAGACGTGATCGCTTACAATGGGCCTCATCAGAAAGCTTTCAGGCACCCAAAGGGCAACGGAGAGGGCTATGCTCAGAGTTTCCTTGCGTGATCGAATCAGAAATTTAGAAGAGGAAGAGAACCAGTAGTACCGACATGGCCCGAAGACTTGCACAAGAAGAGGGCACATTGCTCGCTGAACGGGTGGCCGATGGGTCTGAAAAGTGCTGGAGTGGCGACCGCGAACCGGTAGACGGTGCGTCGGAAGGCATCCCATCAGGTGGACCGCTGACCTGGTGAAGTTTGCGGGAATCCACTGGATGCGGGACGCACGGGACCGCTTGGGAAAGACCTATGTCCAGCAATAGACTTCTATCGGCTGATATGATGATGATGATGACACCGATTGTCAAAAACTTAACAAAAAAAATGTCATATACAACTCACAAAAAGAAGTGAAATCCCACCAAAAACATTTTTGTGTAAAATGTTGCCAAGACGAGACCATAAAAGGCTCGCCCTGTCAAAAAGTTATCGGATCTCATGTAGAGCCAAGCTTCTAACTCTTCAAGCCCTAGTAGTTAACTGTAGTAGTTTGTTCTGCCGCTTTTATACTAAAATAACCTAAACAGTTCAGCTAGAGCCCCAGTTTTTTTTTCACCAGGACCGTTGGTTACCTAACTACGCCTCTTGTATGTCCGTGACTACCGCAGGACCCCGACAGCAACCGCTTCCATATTTGGTAAATAATTACTACTCAATTGGTACCAATTAGTACCCGAACAACAAAATTGGTACCTTAGTAGTTTTCGAGAAAATCGACTTTGAAGTTGGTCCTGCGGTAGTCACGCTCCATTCAGCAGGACCACCATGAGCGCAGAAAACGGGGGCATGCTACAGCTATTCTAAGTATACACATAATTACTACCCATAAATGTGATCCATTTCGTAAAAAAAACAGAACTGAATCATTTTTATTTATCGAGTAATCAACGATGATATGTTTCGCTCGCTCGTTCAGCAGGACCACGACTTTGAATGTTGAATCCAAGTTGGAGGAGCCTGCGACTTTCCTCAAACCTAAATAGAAAATTACTACCCTGCAAGATAAAATTGATTCCCAGAATTCACAACTAGTACTCCAGTAGTTTACGAGATATACCATGCCATTGGTGGGGTGGCGGTAGTCACGATGTTAAATTTTCATTTCAAGATTTCTCTATTAAAAACGTAGTGAATTCTGCCCGAATGTATACAAAAATTACTACTCCTACAGAAGATAAAGCGACCAAAAATTCAGATACCTAAGTGTTGTATTTTAAGAGAAATTAGCTTTCATTACTTTTCCATACTAAATCTTCGCGTATAACCCGACCATATTAAGTTGTCAATGGTATTGAGCAGTACCTACACTCTTGCACAAAAGTTTATTGATGTCGTTATAGTAATAACAACAGTTCACAATCTATAATTTTTATACAAAATGTGTACCTAGGCACATAACAAGAAAAAATTACATTTCCTTACCCATGGCCTATAACACCTTTGTTAATGCCGTGGGTAGGTAGGTACTCTAATAATTATTTTTCTGTATTGTAAGTACCTACCTTCTGTGTTGTTATATGAATACCATTAAATAGCGATAGGTATTTCTTATTTATTTCTTTCCTACTAATTTACCTTTGCTGCAAGCCTAAGTACCTACGTATTGAAAACCTAATTTGCTGCAGTAAAAATATGTTGCTAATAACGTAAGTATAACATAGTACATAAGGTGTACATAACTTGTGGGCCTGCCATAATAATAATCTGTAGTTTTGAAATAGTTTTGAGAATGATAAAACTAATATTCATTCTATTCTTAAATTTTTGTAACTTTGCATGAATATAGATGCTTCTCTCATTTTGTTTTATCGAACCTTATTTTCTAGATAAATAACATAGTTCCAGTTTTATATGGTACTCGTATTAGTCCAATTTAGAATAATAAATTGATTTTTAAATATTTAAAATTTCACTGATTTTACAAATTGTTATCGATCTGTGTTCTGTGTCTTATTCATAACCTAGATCTAACAATGTGAGTATTAAATAGGTACCTAACTAAAAATACACCCAAGGTCCACAGAAAATGTCAGTGGAAATTTGATACAAATTGTACCATACAATCGACTTGTGGTACTGTAAAAATACATACCTATTACTTATTAATCCTGTTATATTTACGTTATTAGCAACGTATTGTTACTGCAGTAAATTATGTTTTTAATACGTAGGTACTTAGGCTTGCAGCAATGGTAAATCAGTAGGATAGCAATAAATAAGAAATACCTATCGCTCTTTAATAATATTCGTATACATTCGTACACAGAAGTTAGGTACTTACAATACAGAAAAATAATTATTAGAGTACCCACCTATCCACGGCATTAACAAAGGTATTATAGGCCATGGGTAACGAAATGTAATTTTTTTCTTGTTATGTGCCTAGGTACACATTTTGTATAAAAAATATAGATTGTGAACTGTTGTTATTACTATAACGACATCAATAAACTTTTGTGTACGAGTGTACTGCTCAATACCATTGTCAACTTAATATGGTCGGGTTATACGCGAAGATTTAGTATTGAAAAGTAATGAAAGCTAATTTCTCTTAAAATACAACACTTAGGTATCTGAATTTTTGGTCGCTTTATCTTCTGTAGGAGTAGTAATTTTTGTATACATTTGGGCAGAATTCACTAAGTTTTTAATAGAGTAATCTTGAAATGAAAATTTAACACCGTGACTACCGCCACCCCACCAATGGCATGGTAGTACTGACATGGTGAGTACTAGTTGTGAATTCTGGGTATCAATTTTATCTTGCAGGGTAGTAATTTTCTATTTAGGTTTGAGGAAAGTCGCAGGCTCCTCCAACTTAGAATCAACATTCAAAGTCGTGGTCCTGCTGAACGAGCGAGCGAAACTTATCATCGTTGATTTCTCGATAAATAAAAATGATTCAGTTCTGTTTTTTTTACGAAAAGGATCACATTTATGGGTAGTAATTATTTGTATACTTAGAATAGCTGTAGCATGCCCCCGTTTTCGGCGCTCATGGTGGTCCTGCTGAATGGAGCGTGACTACCGCAGGACCACCTTCAAAGTCGATTTTCTCTAAAACTACTAAGGTACCAATTTTGTTGTTTGGGTACTAATTGGTACCAATTGAGTAGTAATTATTTACTAAATATGGAAGCGGTTGCTGTCGGGGTCCTGCGGTAGTCACGGACATGCCTCTTGTAAAGGCAGACTCAAAGACCTTATACTTCTTAATACTAGACTGTGCACTATGGCGCAAAAACCGGTCCGAGCGAGGGGCTCCCGTTTACTGTGTCTCTTTCTAATGAGGTGACCATGACCAAACAGAACACGGTACACAGTATTCTGATATATTGATGCTACCTAAACCTACATAATTTATAGTAAATTAGAAGTCGGTTAAAAAGGAACAAAATATGGTGCGTATTTTTTTTGGAATCTACTTCACTTACCGTATGGTGTCGAATGAAAGAATTTCCAATTTTGCCCGTGGATGTCGTAAGAGACGACGCGGTCCCTTTTCACCCTCTCCGGTTGCTGGGTACCCGGCGGCGAATGTATAGCCATTGTCGCCGGTACGTATGAAAGCCGGGTACCCGGCACCGGCTACCGTGGCGTGTGAAAGTGGACTAAGGGACAAACCAGAGAATGGGCAGCAGCATTCTCTGTGCATTTGTATCAACCATACTGCGATGCCAACCTGCCTGCAAAGCGTGGCGATTATGGCAAAACACTCCCCATGAATAGCACAAATAAAAAATAGCTCCTACGGTAGCGGTCGAGGTTACGGCATGGCAAGGGGTGCTAAGAAACCCGTAGGCTTATTACGTATCTTTTGCAAGAGCAAAACGATAGCGATCAAACATTTTATGTCATAAAAGTCGGAACTACCTGCAGTGAATCGCTCGCTGTTTGCACTAGGAAACCCTCTCGCCAGGACCACTTTTGGCTAGCTACCGCTTATAAGGAAATAGCTAACCTAGGTGTATGAAGATAGATCTCATTTTGGCTAAACAAAAATTTTTGGTTCACAGTCTAGTAGTAAGAAGTATCTATAGCTCTTTGGGCAGACTAGACATTGTACAATTTGCACATGATCAATCTGTGATTGTTCGACTTAAAAAGAAGGTTGGGGCGATAATTATTCAAAACCAGCCAAGTGCGAGTTGGACTCGAGCACGAAGGGTTCCATACCATTATCGCAAAAAATGGCAAAAAAAGCCCTATGGGAGCCCCCGCAAATATTTATTTTATTGTTTTTAGTATTTGTTGTTATAGCGGCAACAGAAATACATCATCTGTGAAGTTTTAAAATTTCAACTGTCTGGCTATCACGGTTCATGAGATACAGCCTGGTGGCAGACAGACAGACGGACCGCGGAGTCTTAGTAATAGGGTCCCGTTTTTACCCTTTGGCTACGGAACCTTAATAAAAAAAAACAAATGTATTCAAAACTATTTATTGATAATTTATTTTTCTTATTTATACATTATATGCAAGGACTGATTGCGAGTAGTTAGATACATCTTACATTGGTCTAACTGCCGTACTCAGGGGTGTCATGTAAGCCCCTTTTCACTAACGCTAGGCGACGCCTAAACGAGAGCGGGTTGTTGGAATATCAACGCTCTGCTTAGCTCCGAAAGTTGAAAATACAGCGGTACATTAATGTTAAGATAAACAGGTATGTAATTCTTCCTATAAGCTTTACATGCCTGTTTTCAGTTAGTCTTTTCTTTTCGAGACTCTTATCTTCTTTCGAGTTCACTTGCAGATAGCTTATTTGCAATTGAAGTAAAATTAGAAAGAAAGAAAATTAAGATAAATTTTATAATAAAAGCTCTAATGCGGAGAAAAGGAGGAAGAGGGGCAAAATACTTCGCGTACTATTTACAGGAATACCAAAATACTCGCACGAAGTCTACACCAAATTTTATACACATAATTACATATTCATTGCATTTTGTTTTGCTTAAATATTAATAACTTAGGATAAGCAGATTAACTTATAAACAAAACTCTTTGTAGAGTTACAGTCTGGACGACGGTTATAATCTCCAAACCCCATCTTTAACCAGCCACTTTACACATTGGCTGGCCAATAAGGGTCAATATCACTTATTTTTTAACCTAGACCGGCCAATGGATAAAGACTGATTTTCATTTGTTTAAAGTGAAGTTCTTATATAGTTGAAAACTGTTCACTGATAGACAGAATAAATAAATACAGTACCAAGTACAAAATAATTTTGTTTTTGATCAAGTGTAAAATTAACCAAAACGAATAATTGACTAAACTAAAGCACAAATCACTAGCCGAATTTAATACGATTTTATATACATCAGATAGGCCACAATACTTCCCATTTACATTATTATTTGGATGATAGGAATGCGAAGAATAGGCGACTAGACTAACTTTCAATTTGACGTAGAATTAGGAAGGAGTTATTGAAAATAATGATAAAAATGACAGAATCCCGAATTTTGTTAATAATTTAAAAAAGTGGAGTGTTTATTCAATATGACGTCAATATAAATATTACCAGTGTAAAAATCTCATTGCGTATAGTAGTATTTTTTAATTTATTGTTCGATGTCCCCAAATTCGAGTTTCCAAGTTAGAAATTCAAGTACTACTAAACAATACATCATTATTTATAAGCAACAATAATCTCAGACTGGGAAGTCATTATTTCATTTCTAAATTGCACATATTTCAAGGCTGAACTTAGAATAAAAGTTTAGACTAAAATAATATGCTATTAAAAGCAATCTTGTATGCAACTAGGCAGTATGCTCATTTAAAGCATGCTCTCCGTTTGTGTAAAATTATCATAAATTTATTTGCAACTCTCTTTTATGCAACATAGCATGTGACCTCAGAAAAAAAAGGATTTTTTCTCGAATTAGTCACAATATGTACCTTTTCTTATATCCACATGACACACACACATAAATATTTTATAAAATTTATACAATATGCAGAGTGTGCAATTTCTTTAATTCAACGACATTTTAACAATTTTTACATTTTATACAATATCTTTGTGATATAAAATGTGTATATTTATACCTATATAGAAGGGTGGTACAGAGAAAATATTGTAACAGAAAATCAGAGATGATCAATTTTGAAAATCCATTTTGAAAATGTTATTTTAAACACAATTTGTTTGTTGCATTAATTTTGCGATAGTTTTCGTTCCAGAACTGGGTCTAGCGTTGAAAACTATTAACATACCATAGCTACTGTACAATTATACAATTGTGATTGGTTTGTAACTCATCCTTTCTTAAAAATATTTATATTTTTAGGAACCCATCAGTGTAAGTAAGTTATTTTAGCTATATATATTTAGGTGTCAAGGAAATCAGTAACATCGTTGATTCTCGACATCAGGAGATACGTCGTCATGTAACTCCTACTTCCGATTTTGCAGCTCATTTCAAAAATATCTTTACTGAATCGTACGAATCTTCTTACTGAAGACTTCATACTGTACACTTTAATCATTTGACCATACATTTATTATACTATTTCCTTTATACATTACATCGATATTATTGACAGTATACAAAATGTACGTTTACATGGACGTCGTATTAAGAAGAACGGGGCAAAGGCATTGACGTCGCGTCAACTCACCACGAACGTGCGTAGCCGTGATTGTAACGAAAAACATTATATTGACGCCGCGTAAACGTAACGTTGATGCAGCGTGAACGTCGCGTTGACGTTGCGTTATCGCCGCGTAGACAAAATCCTGCTCAAGATGATCCTTACATGTCCCCCCTCCCCTCGCACGTCCCCCTAGCTGCCTATTTCTTCCGGTTGTGTAGCGTGTGCTTGAGCTGCAGGATCTCGTCGTGCTGGCTGGCGAGCTGCTCGTTGAGGCCGGCCACGTGCTCCGTCAGCACCGACATCTGCTGCTCGTAGTTATGCGACGTCGAGTGCAGCTCTTCTTCCTGCGAGTTGAAAAGGAAGGGATTGAGTCAGATTTGTGGTCAGCCCAAGTGAAAGCTCATACTATCGCAACATTCTCTTTGAGTAAAAGGGGTAAGTAGTTCCTTCTCTTCGACTATTAGCCCCCATACCCCGCTTATCAAGCGATGGTTTTCAGTCAACATACCCGACTACGTATTCCGATTTTATGTCAGTATCTTAGTAGCTTAGTTAAAGTTTAGTGTGTGTTAAAGGTGAGTGGTTAATAAAGTTTCTAACTTTAGACACCCTGTCTTAGGGAACTGTCCCCGTACCCTCATACCTCGGCTAAGGAAAAGCTTAACAGGATGTTTGCAAAGAGAAATATCTAACATCAGGTGCCCACATGCTTGATTTTTCAAATAATGGAATAAATCCTCTTTAAAGGTCGGGATTGCAATAGTGTTACGACATTGAATATCACACTTTATTATAAAGGCGAAAGTTTGTGAGTGTTTGTATGTTTGTTACTTCTTCGCGCTCAAACGGCTGGACGAATCTAGATGAAATTTGACACAGATAGTCAGGATACTCTTTATCCCAGGAATATGTTCCCTTGGGATAATTTTCAACATTCACGCGGACGAAGCCGCCGGCAGAAGCTAGCCAAACAAACTCTGTGGCCAATGTCAATCACGCTAGACTCAAGGTTACAATGGGGTCCTCATATAATATCACTTGCGGGGCGATTAAGTTCGGCAGCTTATGCTGTTAGAAATATTCGTCAATTTACTGATGTAGATACCGCGAGGCTGGTCTATTTTAGTTACTTTCATAGTATAATGTCTTACGGTATATTACTATGGGGAAGGGCTGCAGACATTCAGTCAATTTTTATTCTGCAAAAACGAGGCATCAAAGCGATATACAATCTGCACCGGCGCGATTCTCTAAGGGAACTGTTTAAGGACATTAACATCATGACGGTACCTTGTCAATATATTTAGGAAAATATCATGTACGTGAGAATGAATCTACATCTTTTTAGTAAAAACAGCGATAGACATAGTTATGTTACTAGCAATAGGAACCAATTAATTCAACCAGGTTTCAGGCTGGCTAAAGTAGCGTCATCTTTTATGGGGTACTGTATAAAATATTACAATAAAATACCGCCTTACATTCTAGAAGAATGTATTTGTGTTGTATAAACTCAATTTATTTTTGTATTATATAACTGCACAGCACATATGTGAGTATAGCCCGCGCCAAACTTCTTGGCCGCCCTGAATTTAGTTTACCCGTTTCGTGACTCGCGCATCTGGTAAACTTTACCGGATGCGCGAGGCACGAAACGGTGCTGTTTTTGTATGGCATTTCCTACTGCGCAGCCATTGTAGCCAACTTCAGGGCGGCCAAGAAG